>CM040244.1:238132472-238594993 GCA_022545495.1 Chrysanthemum lavandulifolium | reverse complement strand
AATTACACTCTTGAAAAAGTTTATAAAATAAAGCGACTTAAATGCAAATTAAGAAAATTAAAAGATAAAATATATTAAATAAACGCTATCACTATTTTTAAAATGATGAACGTTTAAAACCTAAAACATACGTTTAAATAAAATTACGTAAACGTCTGAGAATAAAACGTGAAAATAAAGAAGGAAAATACCTACGGATATGAAAAATACATTTTTACAATCCTAAATATAAAAGAAAATTATTAGAAAAGGAAAATTATTTTTACAACTATTTATCTAATTATTATTAATTAAAAACTATTTTTACTTATTTAATAATAGACTAAAATACAAGAAAATATGAAATAAAACTAGAAAAATGAAATTATGACTTGGAAATATCTAAAATATTATAAAACTAATATTAAAACTGAAAATATATTTTTTAGACTTTTTATGTATTTATTATTAATTTAAAACTATTTAAAACTAATTAAAATGCTAGAAAATACTATTTAAGCTAAGAAACTTATGGAAAAATATTTTTTTGACTTTTTATATTTATCTAAACTTAAGAAAAATGAAAACTTATTTTTTTGAAACTTTTCTTAATTATTTGTATTAAATGCTAATTAAAAATACTTAAAAACTAATTTAAATTAAGAAAAATAGCAAACAAGCTAGGAAAAATATGAAAATTTCAGGAAAAGTCTAAAATTATATTAGGAAGCTGGGAAAAATGGAAAAACATGAGGTTATGTGTAAGATTAAGCAACTGCTATAGGAAGTGCTTATAAATAAGCACTTTGATAAGCCAAATGAACAAAACAAGCCACCAACTGATAACACAAGCTAGAATAAGCTAAAGTAACCAAATGCAACAAGAATCAACAAGCTATAACCTCTGGATATCAAGCTTAACAGATTTGAGGATATGAGCTAAGCTAAAAACAGCTTCTAAGGCCTACTTTGGGAGAAATAAGCACTTGAATAAGCAGAAACTAAAAACTAAAAGTGGATCTTAAAATAGACCTGGTGGCTATCTATGAACCAAGGCTCAAACCTAGATTAGCTAAACAAAGCTAGTGGCGGGCTCAGAATGATCGAGAAAGCTCGACTTTTCGAGCTTTGGTGGAGCGTGGCACATGAGACCTAAAAGACTAGCTTGTTTGAGATTTATAAAAATTCACAAAAATATATAAAAATGCTAATGAGAAATTAGACCAACATGAGATTTTAAAACATCAAGTTTCACTTGTTGAGGCTCAAAAATGAGCTCATGAAAATTCCTCCCATTTGGGCTAAAAACTGGTTGTCACCACTTTGACTTTTTGACAAAAATGAAAGGTTTGACTTAAATGAAATTTGATCTAGATTTACCAACTGAATATGATGTGTTATGATAAATTACACCTACTGCAAGCTTTATCTATGTATTTTGAACACAAAATAAGTTTTTGCTATTTGAAAATCCAAGCAGTTAAGCTAAATGGACAGAATCAAATGGAAATTGACTTTTAGAGATTGCAGATGCAATAAGATGACAACAATGAGTATAAATGAGTTAAATAAGCATGAAACAACAGACTTTAACTACTGAATAAACCTATAACTCAGTTTATCCAACTGATCCAAACACCCTTTGTTATAACTGATATGAACTTAAACATATACCAACTACTGAACCAACATGTGATAAGGATCAAACTAAGTCTAAATACCCTAATTAACACTAAAGAAGCAAGTAGGAACTAAAATCAAACACAGATACAGATACAAGCTTAATATGCAATACTGAAAGAAAATGAAAATGAGATTTATACTCACAAGTGTCCAAATGGTTTGCAGGCCAAAACCAAACCCAAACCTGTTCTAAACTAATCTATTTCACCCCATATCATCCTCTGCATCAACCAAATATCATCACCATTCCAATTCTTGGCCCAGTTTGACTTTTGTTGACCATTTCACAAAACTACTTAAAACTTGATTGCAAGCTTACAAAGGCTAAAATAAGCTTAAAGGAGCTTATTTGATTTTAACATAAGCTTATGAGAAGCTTGTACATAAAATTCGAAACTGAAAATATCAACAGTGAACCTTAAAAATTAGAACTTATATAAAAACTTTGATAGATGATCAAAAGCACATTACAAAGGTGTTATCACTTAAATGTGATACATAGAAACTAAGATTACAACATTTGAACTTAAATTAAAACATTTTATTAAAAAACGACATTTAAAGAGAAAAAATAAAACTAGCTAACACTTTCTTCTCTCCTCTAGCTTCTCTTTATATCTGAAAATTCTTCCCCACTTGTTTCTGAGTTGATCCCACCACTTATTTGGGCCATTGGATGCTTTGAGTGATTTTTGGCCACAGGATCATTTTTGGCGGGAAATGGTTTTAGCCAGGTGGAAGGATTGAGTGTTAAGGGGGAAGGATCATTTAATGATTCTTGTTTTGTGGTGGAGGTGGAGGAGACAAAGGTGTGGAAAGAGTGAGCTGGGGGAATGGTGGCTTGAGTGATTTCAGGCAGTGGTTGGGGAAGAGGAGAAAAAACGCGCCAAGGGGTTGATTTATTTGACTTGGGTTGACTGACCAGGATTATTAAAAGGAAAGGGGGTTCAAAATGGGTTGTGGCAGGGGTCACTTGGGATTATGATAGGGTTCAATTGGTCAAAAAGGGTTTCAAAGGTTTAAAACACAAGGACTATTTGTAAATTCAAAATTGGAGGACCAATGCTGCCAAATCATCAAAGATGTTTCAAGGGACCAAAAGTGACAATATCAAAAAGTAGAAGGACCAAACTTGCCATTTTTCAATTTCCAAGGACCATTTATGAGATTTTTCAAACTTGAGGGACCAAAGTTGTAGTTTTGAAAATTTTATATTTCAAGGGTTTGTTTTGACAACTTTTAAATCCCATGGACCTTAAATGACATTTTTCTTTATTTTGATATACCGTGGACCTGTTTTTGACAACTTTTGAAACTTGGGGACTAAAGCGCCATTTTGCAAATTTGATACGTTTTCATCCGATTTTGATATTTTTGCATTTAAAACACATAAAACACGATTTGTGATATTTTCATCATTTTGATGCATTTTTGAGTGTTTTCAGATGATTTTGCAGTTTATATTGTACAAAAATGATGAGTATTTAGACACTCATCAATGAGTAAAACCTTGAGTTTCTCTGCGGTCATGACAATTGTTTTCCCGGGATATCTTCAATCACTTAGAAGTATTAAGCTTCATCAAGTTTACTCGCCATGAGTCAAACCTTGAGTTTCTCTGCGGTAATAACAATTGTCTTCCCGGGATATCTTCAGTTACTTAGAAGTATTAAGTTCATCAAGTTTACTCGCTTTGTGTTTGTCTCCTTCCCTCTTGCTAGTTTAGACACTTCAGAATCAGCAACGTAGTATAAGCCCAAATACTTGAAATCTTTATGAGAAGAACACTTGAGCTCTTGTGAGAATCAACTTGCCGAAGACTCACTCTGACAATTTTTATCAACCCTTATGTAGACAATTTGAAGTGACCACTGATGAAGAAAACCCGATATACCATACTTGAAACTGAAGTCAACTTCCCCACATTTGTATCTTAAGCTTGCACCTAATGATGGAAGAACGGTGTAGAGAATTTAGGCTTCAAGCAAATCTCTTAGTACTCACTACCCAAACAAAGTATGAGACATTAACACCTCTTGCGATTATCCACACCATCATATGCGCGTGACAATCGAGTAAAACAAAGTAACTCCTAATAGTGATAGTTAACCGTGTCTTCAACCATCCACCTCGATCGCCGGTAACTAGATAAACCAAGTCTTCAACTTAAATTCTTAAGCCCGAGCAAGCTATCAAATAAGAACACGCCTTTGTGAAAGTCAACTTCAATCTCAAATAAGTGATAAATGATTAACTCAAGTAATCAACTTGTGTCAAATGTCCAATACGTGAGATAGTCAATAACAACGTCTCGAGGAGTCATCGCTAAAGAATATGAGCAAGTCTAATTGGGATTGAATCGACTTATAACTCTCTCCAATTAGTGCTTTCCCTAAACCGACAATGCATCGATAGGTGCCAGTTAAGAAGAAGTCTTTAGATCGTTAAATGCAACTTGTCTTTAGTCTTCTAACATGTAGCGTAAAATGTAGAACAGATCAGACTCGACCTTCTTCAAGATTGTGCGGTTGGGAATAGATAGTTAACATCTTCAACTCACACAAAAAGAATCCCACCAAAAGCATCCCAATTAACTTACATCTTGCAAATCCCTTTAACTAAAATCCTCCCAATCAAACAAGAATGAAAGATGTTCATCAAGGAAATCAAGAATCGGGCAGAACGAACACACCTAAATGGTAACACCAAACTACCAATCACATCAAACAAGAACGAGAGATTGTTGGGAATCATCATGTTGATGTGTACGTGAAGCATTAACCGGAAGCACTTTGTCGATAAACTCATCAGTCCGAGTGAAGATGTCAACTAACGGCTCTTAGAAGAAACTCCATGTGAAGATTACCCGATAAGAAGAAGCTCGGTTCTTACATGAGTTTAGAGTCGTATGACCATTTATATTCTCAAATATCAATCAACTATGCAGAAAATGCAAAAAATTCACACTTCTTCTCCCCCTCAAGAATTGCATACGGAGATGCCATTCTTGACTAAATAAGTGAAATCATCCAAAAGTATTCTATTCACACTTCTCCCCGGCAAAATTAGCACATGATGTCGCCATCGTCATAATAGTTGAGCAAGTGGAATAAGAAAACAATCAATGGTAGCCCAGTTCACTTGATAATTTAAAGCGCATGGAAAAAGCATGAAGCATGTTGATGAGAATGGTCATAAATCAGAAGATTTCTCTTCTTCCGAAGATAATGCGCACTGATGCGTACACATTTCTTTTCTTTAGAGTACGAGGTTTGAACTGAAGTATTCAAGCGTCATAAGAAGATTTCTCTTCTTTTAAAGATAAAGCGCACTGAAACGTACACTTTTCTTTTCTTTAGAGAACGAGGCATGAACTTTTGTGTTCATACGTCATAATCTCTCTTTTTTTCAACTCTCTTAGCAAAACATGTAATCATCACCATTATCATTCAAGAGGGCTCTTTGCGTTGACGGTGATGGAGATAACCCAATATGATGAATTTGACCTCAAGTAAACTAACCCGAACTTGTGACTTATACTTGCACATATGTAACAAAAGAGTGCCGATTTACATTAGCATCTCTAAGTACTCTCTAAGTACTCTATACTCATCATCCAACCAACCATCAAGTAATAAACGTACTTTACCTCTTGAAAATCCACAATTTAATGTGACACTGAGCACTACGACGTAACTCCTTAAAGTGATAGTTATTTTGAGATGATAAGAGCCCAATTCCCCCAAGTGGTAAAAAGAAAAGGTAAAAGTCACCCAACAATAACTAGATTTCCAAGTCTTCATTTTTTATAATAAGCTCGAACAAGGATCTTGAAGAATCTTCATCCATCCATCCCCGATACCTTCAGATACTAAGTACACTCGCCCGTGATATTTCACTTCAACCTCAAATAAATAAAAGTGAATTAACTCCGTTGTCACTCTTCTGATTAAAAACTCAATCTAGCCTCCTTTGACGTTTTAAGTGAACTCTGATAATAGTTTCATCCTGACCATGGTTAAAAGCACGTAACCCCATAAAACCATGTAATAACCAAACTGCCATGACAATAATCCAATTCATAAAATACACCCTTTTATCCCTTCTTCGAAGCAGAAACCGTAACACCAGCATCAACTCAGATCCCGAAATACACTTTCCATTTCTTCATAATGGTTCCGTCAGTACGGGATTTTACAACTCTATGATTTAAACCGAGGAATAGTTTCTTTCGCGGGATTTTACAAAACCAAGAATAAACCGTAAGATAGATCCGAAAATGCACTTTACTAATACCAGGATGTTTCCATTGTCACGGGATTTTACAAGTCTATGATTTAAACCGAGAAATAGGTTCTTTCGCAGGATTTTACAAAATCAAGACAAAACCGTAAACAATGTTAGCTTGAATGTGTAATGACAACTTTGGTTTCAGTGAATATATGTTTTAGGGGAACATGCAGCGGTTCATTATCCAACATCAACACTATTTCTCCCATATGTAGTATACACTACTTTCCCCTGGAGGTTGACCGTAACACATCAAAGTACACGTTTCTCCCCCATGATGGTTTCGAACTTTCGGAAGCATCATAACGTGTACGACCATTTGCACAAGAAGTTCTTGTCATAAGCAAACATCTTGAAAAAAAACATGAGTGACACTGAAGATTCTTGAACTATTTTGCTTAGACAGTGAAGTATCATTGACATTCTGCGGCGACGAATATCCCAAGAGAGTTGCTGTAAACGAACCTCCTTTGATTCACCGGCTAATAATAATGACCACATATGGAGATAACCCGATACGAGTACAATCTCGTAAGTAATACCATAAAAAAAACCCCGTAGTCAATTTTTTTTTCTTCAAAATTATGCAAGCCGTGAATTATGTATCCCTTCTGTGAATATTTAACATGACCAAAATACCACACAAAATACTACTCAATGCTGAATGTTATCAAAATTAGCCGTGAACATGTGTAGCATCCCTGAAAGCTTAATCATACCAATAATACCATTCTATCAATAGATATGTTCAAAGTACTTTCGTTTCATCATAAGTCCAGCTTGATTGAGTGCTCCATCAGCCCAATTCATATGATTGTAATACCCGGCCCAGTCCAACAACAATTCTAACCGTTTATATCTTGAAGCCCACGATCCAAAATCCAAATAATATTACCCGCTTCCAATGACCCATGTATTGTTAAGTAACCGGTTATAAATAGACAAATTATAACCTAAACCTTAAACATAGCTTGTGATAAAAACGCCTCCCACTAATAACGTTTTTCTATTTCACCCAAATCTGCTTTCACACAACACAGTCCATATCAATCATAATCAAACCAAATTAAATCTCATCTCCTCGTATAATCGAGCTCATCCTTTTCGATACATCTTTAGTCCAAACGAACTCATACCCTTTCCTATAATATCATTCTCCGCGCTATACAAATCAAGAGAGCAGAAGAATGGCTTCAAGATCATTGTATGGTCTCGGGTAGGTTTTTAATTGATGAAGTCTCGAGTTTTTGATGTTGGTCTTATAACGAATCAAAGAATAATTAAAACAGATTTGTTATCAATTATTCTTAATTGTATTCGGAAATTAACAAGAAGCTTCGTCTTCAAATTGATCAATGAGGAATAGGGTTTAATCAAAAAAATATGTGAAGGATTGAAAGATTGAACCGAGTCTGAGATTTAATTATTTGTCTTTAATTTCATTTTCAGTTTAGATTGATTGAGAGTTGAGAGATTGTGAGGGTCTTGGGGTGATTCTAGGTCTTAGGATGAATGATTGGTTTTGGATTCAGTCGTGATATGTCAATATTTTGCTCTTGCTTTACATTAACACGCCTTGGACTGATGATGTTTCAACTGAAGTCGAAAGTATAGTATTTGGTATTCGGGGTCTAAAGTCTTGTGGTCTTTGGTCTTGTATTCTCATTCTTCATTTCTGTCCAAGTCGCTAGCCTAAGTTGAGTCAAGTCGCTAGCCATCTTTAAGTCAAGTCGCTAGCATAAGTCGCTACACCAAGTCTCTAGCCCAAGTCGCTAGCACAAGTTGCTACGACCAAGTCGCTACGACTAAGTCGCTACCATGAGGAAAGACTCATGGCAAGTCGCTATCAGTTTTTGTCACTAAGTCGCTACTTGTTCAATAACAAGTCGGTAGGTTTTTTCATTACAAGTCGCTGTCATAAATCGCTAACTTGTTAAAAAATAAGTCGCTAGCTTAATTTACCAAGTCGCTAGATATATTCATAGAATCAGGACATCTTTTAAGGACAACTCGCTAGCAAGAAAATGACCAGTTTCAAACCCAGAAAAGCATCATAAAGACACTTCATTATACCCTTTTAGACCACCAGAACTTGACCAGATTGTAAACCCAGAAAAAGAATTGAAAAGAGATACATATTACCCATTTTGACCCATTGTTTGGACCTTAAAACCTGACCATATTACCGCTGACTTCACTTTTGGTACAAAAACATCGTCACACAAAAATGATGAAATTAACATATCTGTTTGGACCACACAATATGACCAAGACATAAATGTATACATGAATAGACTAAGAGACATCTTTGACCAAAAGAGGAATAACGAATACATAAACCAAGTAATAACCACATGACAGTTTACCCAAGATATTTCGACCATTTAAAAACAGGTGCAAAAACAGTTTGAGACAAGATTCAAAAAACCACTAAAAATCATCAAAACAACGTAACCTGGCTCTGATACCAATTGTAGGATCGTTATTTTATGTGTTTGATGATTCGGGTGGTCGTGGATGATCAAAATACATGTTTGCCATAGTTAGAGAGTTAGTTGAGAGAGAGAGGGTGTTCTTGCTAGAGGTTTACACAAAGGAATATTAGATTGAATGAGAAGCACCACTCTTCCATGGATGGAAGGGGTATTTATACTACAAATACACGACCTCCCATCGACTGTGGATCGGGGATACGATGGTAAAGACCCGTCCTTCCTCCACGGTGTTGCACTAAACTATTTTACGCCTTGACTAACTAATTAACTACATAATAACGTATATAACGACAAGTCTACGAGCTAACTTATGCTAGATAATATTTGGGGTGACCGACTCTCACTATGGAATTTTCTAATTCCTAACACATCCTTTGACTCTACAACTTCAAAAGTAGTTATTGGAGATTTGTTCATCTTCATATCAAGCATCATCTTTAGAATACTCAAATTCTACTACTCTTAAGTAATTCCTTAGTTCATCATCGATGATCGGACCTTAACTCAACTTTCTTTGATGGTCGTGTGTCTTCAACTTCGTTGATCTTTTCTTTAAGCTTTCTTTCTTTCATCTTCTTTCGAGCATCATCATCTTTATAGTCTTTGATACTATCAACTTGTCTATGATAATCTTCTAACGACTTCATACAAACCTTTCATCTCAACATAATTCAACTTATTCAATCCAATATACCCTTGACCTTTCAAATATGCCATCATTGCATTCCTTTGTTTAGCAAGATTTGGTATTCTTGGTGATGAGTGTCTAAATACTCATCATTTTTGTTCCTTCTACACCGCAAAAACAATCAAAAACACTTTGAAAAGTCTCAAAAGATGAAAAATATTTAGACGTATTTTATGCAATAATTGTCAAAATCTAGTCCCTGGTTATTCAAAACATGTAATTTTTCATAAAAGGCCCTCAGGAATTTGTAAGTTGTCAAATTTAGCCTTATAAAGTCTAGTTTTGCAAAATGACAACTTGAGTCCTTGGAATTTTAAAGATTGACAGAAATTACACCGGGACATTTTTAATTTGAAAATTATCATTTTTGGTCCTTGGAAAATTAATTTTGTCATAATTAGTCCTTATGATGAAATTTGGAAAATTACAGTTTTGGTCATTCAAGTTTGGTCAAATGGCAAATATGGTCTTTGTGTATTACTTCCAAATCCAAACCAAAAACAAAATAAAATCATAAACCTAACCTACCTTTTCCCCCTTTGAACCACCCATAAAACTACCTTCCTTTTTTCCCAATTCCCACTTATATCCATTCTTAACCAAGTCAACACTCAATCCCAGAAATCAAAAAAGATCACACGTTTTCACCCATCCCCTGATTTGCTTGTCTCCCAGCCCACTACTTGCCCTCAAAGAAAAAGACACAAAATAGAAGTGAAGACCAAGAGCTTGGAGTATAAAAGTAGGAATCTTGTAGCCATGATGAAGCGGCTAGTTTTTAGTAGTTTTTAGATTTTAATACCCTTAATTTAGTTTTTAGTTTTAACTTCCCTGTAGTATTTTTTTTAGTTAATGAAATGATTTGATTTTTGTTCCTGCTTTGTTTTTCCATAAGAATTCAGTGTTTATTTAGTAGTTGTTAAGCTTTCAAAATAGTTTTAATTAAGTGGTCTCTCATCTTTCATCAAAGTAATTCCAAGATCTAAGTTATTTATAATAACTGTTTCGAGCTTGTGTGAGGAAAGGAGTGTTTGATTTAAGCTAGTTTATGGTTTAAAATCAGTTTTACCCATTTGACTCCTTCAGTCAAATTTGTTTCAAGTTAGAAAGTTAGTTCGAAAGTCTTGTACTAGTATCAAATAGCTATTGATAAATCAGTTTTGGAAAATTTGTTTTAAAAAGTGCTAAAAAGAAACAGCAGCCTGTGCTGCTGCTCAAGTCATTCTTTACAAGCTTAGATCAAGTCCAAAATTTCCCAAGAATGATTTTTTTTAGTCTTCACTTATCACGTTTAATCTGTCATTCATTCGTTAGCTCTTAGGTTCATATTAGTTTATGTTTAATTGCACCTCAATATTGTCCCTTACCCAAGTTTTTATCTGTCTCAGCCTGAAAGCCACATTGTATAGCTTATTTATAAGCTGTACAGTGTTACTCTTACCCCTCAATTAAGCTTTTTAGTTTTTTTACTTGGCTAACTTTGATGTTGTGCAGCTTATCTTGCTTTGGAAGTTCGTTTGCAGCTTAAAATAAGCTCTAAACAGTCCCCCACAGGCTGTTCTTAGCCTGCAGCAGTACAGGTCTCTATCCTCAATAGCAAGCTTTTCTCTGCTTATTTATAAGCTGTTGACAGCTTGTTCAAGCCGGATGTTGGGGGAAAAAGTGAGTTAGGTGGGTGGATTTCAAACCCCCAAAAGCTTAGGGGTTGATTCACCCTCTAGCTTATTCCAAATGTGCTCTAAAGTGACCACTTGGGCCCGTTTGGGACTGCAACAGCAGACCCCCAACATCAGCTTTTCCATTGCTTTTTATTTAGTACTTATTTGGTTCCCTTTGCCGATTACTTAGGTCTTATTTATGCTCATTAGTGTAATTAGTTTAGGATAGGTTAGTTTTAGCTAATTAGTGCTTATTAGTAGCTTATATTGCTTATTCGACTTTTCTTTAGTTAGGATTCCCCTTAGTATAAATCTTATTGCCAACTGTTTTCCCTTTTGTTCAGCTTATCCTTGGCTTATCACTGAATGTGCAACTTATTTGTGCATTAATTTTGCTTATTTAAGTGCTTATTTAACTTTGAAAGTGCTTGAAAATCTGAATAAGGGGTGTTTGGTTTGATCTGGCCACCACTGTTGGAGATAAGCTGTTCTAAACAGCTCATTGAGAAGGTTTTAGACAAAAAGTTTTCACAAAACTTTTATATTTTCGTTGCATCTTTAATTTTCCAAAAGCCAAATTGAAGAGAAAAAAAAAAGTGTCAAGTCAGTTTTTTGCTAAACTTTGTGGAATTTTCACGGATTCATTATAAGTCCATTTGAGCTCAAATTTGGGATACAAGATCTTTGGTTGGTTGTGAACATCATGGCCATTTTAGTTTATTTTTAGGAATTTTTCTAGCTAGCTTAATTAGTGCTTAAAGTAGGGCCTTAGAGGCCGTTTGGCGTGTTGAGACTTGAAATCTGGTCTCGAGCTTTTTTTCTGTAGCTTGTGCTTTTTAGGTTCCCATCAGTTGCATTAGCTCATTTTAGGTTAGATTTAGGCTTTAGTAGCTTATGGTAGCTTATAGTTAGCTTTTAGCTTATTTCAAGTGCTTATTCAAACTGCTTATTTGCCCAATTCAGCTTATTAGTGGGCTTATCTAACTTTTTATATTTTTCCTAGGCTTAGAATAATATTTTAGATTTTCCTGTAAAGTCTCATAATTTTACTGTTCATTTGTTATTTTCTTAATTTTAATTAGTTTAAATTAGTTTTTAATTAATAATAATTATTTAAAAGTCTAAAAATATATTTTCAGTTTTAACATTAGTTTTATAATATTTTAGATTTTCCAATTTATAATTTCATTTTTAGGTTAATTTCCTATTTTCTTGTATTTTAATGTATTTTTAAATAGTTAAAAATAGTTTTAATTAATAATAATTAGATAAATAGTTTTAAAAAATAGTTTTCTTTTTCTTAAAATTTTCTTTTATTATTAGAATTGTTAAAAAGTAATTTTTATTTTCATGAGTCTTTTAGTTTTCTGATTTAACATTTTTATTTTACACGTTTACGTTTGTTTTAGTTTAAGTTTTACGTTTTTAGGTTTTAATCGTTAATCGTTTTTAAGAATAGAATTAAAATGACTTCAAAGTCTTAAATAGATTCATTTCCTTAGTATAATCAATCATCACCCTTTTCCCATTCAATATCACCCGATCACAGATTCGTTGTACTACAGTGTTCACACACCTCGTTGGGACTTAACGACCCGGGGATACACTAAACTCCTCTAGATATTCGTTGCATTGGTGTCTGAACTGTTTGAAGTTTATTACGGTTGGCCATTCACAAGTGGTCAGCTTGTGTAATAAAACTTGACGGTTCACCACGGATCACTTGGTAAAGCAGAAACAGGAATAGGTGACTTCAATGGTACAACAGCTTCAACATTCAATTTTCTTGTAATTTCCTAGCTGCTTCTTCATTCATAGCCTCTTCATTAACAACTTGACATTTAATTCACTTGTATCTTTCTAGTTGCTTCCTCATTCATAGCAACTTGAGCAACCCTTATCGTACTAAAGTAGGTTTCTTTTCTTCTTTGTCTCTGCCAATTTACCTTTTCCTTTATCCTTAGGATCTATAGTAGATTGAGAAGATCTTGGTTGTTCTTCTTGCACTCTGGAATGCTAACACCCATTGGCTTTGATAAATCATGCAAGATCTCAACAATGGTTTCATCATCACTTGCGGTATGTATAGGTTTGGGTGTTTCATCTTCCTTTTCTGGTATGACAATTGAAGGACCGACTTCTTCTTGATTAAAACAGTTGAAGGACCGACTTCTTCTTCAAAATCTAACAACCTTGGAGTAATCAATTCTTGCTGTAGGTTCCATGAAAAGCGATGACTTTGATCTTCAAGACCTTGATCATTAGTACTTTGAACCTTAGTCCTTTCTTCCTCGGTACTTTCAATATTGACATGCTCTTGATACCTTGAGGTTCATTCTCCTTTTCTTCATGAAATTCAAATCTTCTTTCAAATTCTCTTCTTCTAAATTCCTCCCCAATTGGACAGAAGAATGCTGTTGAACCTTTTTGCCTTTGGTGGTCTTCTTTAAATGCCTTCGTTTCTTCTTTTCAGCTTTGACCCATAACCTGTGATGGGTAACCAATGGCCATACAAACTTCTTTAATCTTCTAAACTTAAGCTTCAACTTCTTAATCTGAGTAGCCTGTTTATCAAAAGATTTCTGCAATCTGACTATCGCCCTTGTCAGAAGATAATTATCTAACACTAATCTTTCAGGTGGTATAGGAACAGTATCTCCTCCAGAAGATGATGAGAGAACTTGTTCTGATGTCTGAATAGGAGTAGTATGGTGGGATGAGGTGGGAGAAACTGCAGTACCTTCATTAACATCAGTAACTGGTGAAGCAGTACCTTGAGAGGCAGTTTCTTGAGAAGTAGTACCTTGAGCGATGCGTTGAGACGCAGCATTACCTTCTCCATCATCACTATCTTCAACCTCATCTCTAATAGCTTGAACAATCTCCATCATTAAAGTAGTCAATAGAGTGTTCCTTCCAGTGAATGAATCACTTTTCCTAGCCATGAAAGTAAAAATCTTAGCTGGTTGCACCACAACAGGTAAAAGACTTGTAGGCTTTGGCACATCAGTAAGTTGCTTATTCAAGAACACTTGAATAAACCTTGGATACATCAATCATCTTGATCCATTTGAAATATGAGATAACATTCCATCAAGAATTAGCCTTGAAAAATTGAAAACTCTATCTGTAGCTAATCCCACTATAGCAGATGCTATGTTTGAACCAAATTGCTCCCATGATGTACTTTTAGCACTAATACAATGAAGCAATACATGAACTAAATACTTCTAGTGTGGATGAATAAGGGTTTCTTGAAAGTTTGTGCGATTAAGGACCCTTCATATCCAATGTTCTTGAATGTATCCCAAATCAATTGCTTATCAAAACGAATGACCCTCTTCTTCATCATTAAATAATAAATCTTCACGAATTGAGGCTTGATAACCTTCAATCTTACCGAGAATCGTAGCTTGAGTATACGAATCTTCATTCTCCATATGAACCCTAGCGATTGCCCAAAATTGTTGAATCCATGGCTCAATGATATCCGGTTCCACTAAAAGTGCATAACTAATCGAGACCAGGTGAGAAAATCAATGATATCATGAAAGATCACATTAGCTTGATCTTTTCTAAATTCGCCACCATGTTGTGTTTTGAAATCATTACAATTTTCCATTGATGATATGTGTACGTAAAGTGATATGATGAATAATATGGTTTAAAGAGAGAAATATGAAAAAGATTATAAGGTATCAATATGAGAGGAAATTGGAGAGTAGTTATTTATAGGTGAGATATAAAAATCACATTCCTTAATAACAAAGTTACCGTTAGTAGGAGTTACCCTCAATATTACCGTTGGAACAAGATTTAGATCGACATGTGTGCGGTACTTTCAAAAGCGATACTTTACAAGCGACTTTCATAAAACCAAAAGCGAGATTTTCCCATTCTCCTCTTTTCAATAGCAAATACAGATAAACATGAATATCCTTCCTCAAACAATGCATAGGACTATCGTACACTAAATAGTCCTCCTCAAATCTAACTCAAGAACTAATCATGCCAATCTTGACCACCAAGTGATTGAATCTTGAAACATCAAAGCCTTTGGTGAGTAAGTCACTACATTATCATCTGTGATGCACCTGACAACATTAATGAGCCTATGCTCATAACAATCTCGATGAAGTGGTGCCTAATCTAAATATGCTTAGTCTTGGAATGATAAACTGGATTCTTCACAATGCAAACAAGACTCTCATTATCAATATTGATAGGAGTATTCTTGAAATTGAACCCATAATCCAATAGTTGATTATGCATCCACAAAACTTGTCCATAATAGCTTGCGGCAGACCACATATTCCTTCGATGAGGATGTTGCTGCAATTGTTTGCTTCTTACACCGCCATGAGACTAATCTTCGTCCAAGATATTGGCATCCTCCAGTGGTTGATCTTCTGTCATAATCGTCACCTGCATAATCACTATCTGAAAAAGCTTCCAAGTGAAAACTTGAATCCTTTGGATACCACAACCATAACTTAGGTTGTTGTTTCAAATAACTGAAAATTCTCTTTACTGCATTCAGATGAGAGACCTTTGGTGAGACTTGATATATTGCACATAAACAAACAGCAAACATGATATCAGGCCTAGATGCAGTGAGATACATAAGACAACTAATCATGGATCTATATAACTTGACTTCAACAGGTTGTCCATCTTCATCTTTTACCAGTGAGTTGATAGACTTGATAGGTGTAGTTACTAGCTTCATAGCATCAAAATTGAACTTCTTAAGTATGTCAGATACATACTTGTCTTGACTGATAAAAATACCCTCCTTTGACTGCTTAACTTGAAGTCCCAAAAAGAAAGTTAACTCACCCATTGAACTCCTTGACCATGGACTGTTTGGTAGCTCCAAATATGATATCATCAACATATACTTGAACCAACATGATATCCTTCTTGTCTCTCTTGATAAACAAAGTCCTCTCAATGGCTCCCCTTCTGTAACCATGTTGCAATAAGAAAGTAGAGAGCCTCTCATACCAAGCTCTAGGAGCTTGATGAAGGCCATAAAGAGCCTTAACCACCTTGTAGACTTTGTTAGGATGAGTAGGATCTTCAAACCAGGAGGTTGCTTAACATACACCTCCTCTGTAATCTTGCCATATAAAAAGGTACTCTTGACATCCATTTGATAAACCTGAAATCCCATATATGATGCAAAAGCAAGGAAAATTCGAATGGCTTCTATCCTTGCTACATGAGCAAATACTTCATCATAGTCTACTCCTTCTTCTTGTCTGTAGCCTTGAGCTACTAACCTTGCCTTGTTCTTGATGACATTCCCTCTTTCATCTCTCTTGACTCTGAACACCCATCTTGTACCAATGACCTTCTTTCTATCAGGGAGATCACATAGTACCCAAACTTCTTGAAGTTTAAATTGAAGAAATTCTTCTTGCATAGCTTCAACCCAACTCTCCTTAGTTAATGCCTGAGCTATATTCTTGGGTTCTTCTTGAGAGATAACGCAAGTGAACAGGCATGTTTGATGATCCTTGTGATTCAATCTGTTTTGTTTATAAACAAAGCTAAGTAAAGCATTGTGAGATGTAGAAAGACCCGTAGCTTTGTTTCTTGTAAGCACTCCATGAGAAGAAGGTCCAATGATTTGACCAGAGGGATGATCTTTATGAACTTTTAAGGTAGGAGTCTCAGGAACTTCATAATCATCATCCGTGTTTGTGTAATCAACACCTTCATTGGAATTTGTGAAAATACCTTGACATCATACTCATCATCGGTATCTTCTAAACCGGGCATGGTAGGATCATCCAAATCATCCAAAGTATCATCATTAAGTGCGGCATCACTTTGATTGAAAGTACGCCACCCATAGTATCTTGTGTGAACTCTGCAGGTCTTTGTATTTTCTTTGCTTCCTCATAAGCTCTTCTCTGCTCATTATCATAAGAATGTGCTAAAACATCTTGAAGAAGCATCGATTTAGTTCATCTTGAATAGATTGATCCTCGTGACAATGAGGATTTTGGTGCATCGATACTTTTCTTTGGTTCAACGGTAGTGGTTCTTCATCAAGAACATCATCAGTCTAATATGGACTCCATGAACAACATACGTAAATCTTCTCCATTGTGTACATGTTGATTTTATTTTCTAACAGGTACATAGTTCATAGAAGGAGTCAAAACTTCAAGATCAAACATCCAATCGGGACCTTTACCCTTCCGATTTTCTTGATCTTCCAAAAATTCAACATGAAGACAATCTTGAACCTTCTTGGTGACTCATTGTACACTCTAAAGCCTTTGTTGATGCGAGACCCTAATAGATAACCTTCTTCCGACTTGCCATCAAATTTGCCCAAATTATCAATGGTATTGAGAATAGTGAGAGGGCATCCAAAAGGCTTGAAATCGTATGTTTGGTTTAATTCCCATCAAGAACACATAAGGTGTCTTCATCCGAGGTTTTGTGGTGATACTCATTAAGCACATAGCAAGCGGTACTGACTTGACCCGAAATTGAATAGGTAAAAGTGAATCAAGCATAGTTACGGTTGCTTCAATCAAAGTCTGTTCTTTCTCTCGCAACACCATTCATTGTGGTGTTCTTGCAATCTTGAATTCCCTCTTGATCCCTTTGTTGGCACAAAACTCATCCATCGCCTTGTTCTTGAATTCGGTCCCATTATCACATCTAATACCTCTAACCTTGAGTCTCGGTTGGTTTTCAAGTGCTATTATAAGATTATGGATAGCATCAAAAGTATCATCTTTAAATCCTAAGAAAATACCCAATGAATCTCTTGCAATCATCATCACAACCAAGCGGTACATTTTCTTGTTTATGCTTGCAATTGAAATAGGTCCAAATAAATCCATATATACAGCTCAAAGGTTCTCTAATAATCCTTTCCTCAAGCTTCTTGCATGAAGCTTTGTGTTGTTTACCTTTCTTGCACGCCAAAGCAGGTGATTATTCTTGTAAGTCTTGAAGGTAAACCTCTAACTAAATTCCCTTCGACCGGGTTTTTGATATTCTTGAAATTTACATGGCCCAATCTTCTATGCCACCGATGTGCTTCTTCGGATGTTGCTTTTGCCACTAAACATGTAGCTCTCCCACAAGAGTGAAGACTCTTCATATCCAGGCAGTACACATCATTGGTTCTTGGTATTCTAAGAACTACCAAGTTATCATCAACGAGCTTGAATTGTGGGAAAGGATGAGACATTACGTGTCGATGAATAACACGGGATGCTTTTATCACAGATTTGAGAGGCGATAATAAGTTGAACTTGAGCTCCTTCACATATCTAACATTTTCAAAATCTATGCTCCCTGTCTTGATGGTTCCTTTTCCAGTGATTCTTCCTCCATTGGGATCATTCCCAAATGGAACTCTTCCTCCACAAATAGATATAAAATTTGATAGAATCTCCTTGTCTCTTGTCATGCTTCTAGAGCAACCACTATCCACAATAAGATGATCTTTAAGCTCCTCCTCTGGGTTGCCCTGCACAAAGATACAAAAGTTAGTGTCTTTTAGGAACCCAAGCCATTCTTGACTTGTGTTCCCTTATGAGTAACATACTCAAATTCTTTGAGTATGTAATCTTCATAGTTTTTGTAGAGCAGAATCAAGCATTATCTTTTGTTTTACAACTTGTGGTGGATTTTCAAAAACTTTCTTTTCAACAAAATATCCTTTTCTTTTACCACAAAATCATCTTTATCAAAATCTTTGTTTCACCGAGACTTGTTAAAAGTCTTGTTCGCTCATCATCATTACTTTTCTTCTTAACCCATTTAGTTTTAACCTGTGTAAAGTCCCTTGATCTAGCTACTTTCTTGGAGTTGAAACGCCTTCAGATTGATAGTAATTAGATCTCCTAGGGCTCCTATTCCAAGAGGTGTTTGGTGAAAAGCGAGCAAGACTTTGAGAAAGTACTATATTTTGCTTAACATGCCTTGGAAAGTGTTAGGCAGATCTTGGAGTTTTTGAAAAGGTCTTCTCTGGTGGCGGTGCTGTAGTGCGGTAAGAAGTTTCTATGGTTAACCCTATGTGAATTATTCCAAGTCTGGTCTAGACTCAATTGGTGTTTGGTTGTGATTACTTCTTGGGAACTTACTTAGGTATTCGAATAAGTCAGGTCCTTAATCAAATGATTAGGACTAAAACAAAGCGAAGCAGAGTTTTGTTCAGTAATCCCAAAATTACTTAGGTATTACAATGTATTACCAAACCTATCACGATTTCTAGGTGAATGTTTAAAACTGTTTGACCAAAATTATCCCAAAAGGTTTAGCATGATTGTGAAAAGGTTTTACGAAAGTGCTGCTTGAAGGTGTAGCGAGATTGAGGTGTAGTAGTACTTTGAGGTGAAAGTACCGCTTGATTTTAACATCATCTACCTTAGGTGTCTCAACTGTTTCTGTTGGGTTTCGAGACCTAGATTGACCAATAAGCTTCTTTCTAAATTCTAGGTTGTCTACACCAAAACGAGAAACATCGGTCTTATGGGTTGATGACTACCGGTGGGATGTGGGACGACATGATAACCCTTGTCTTTCTTATATTACGAGGTGGTTCACTAAATGATTCCTCATTACTATATGTGTCAACATAGTTAATAAGCTCATCATCACTAGTGGTTATATCCTCAAAATCAAGGTCATCCTTATCACTAGGTGGGTTTTCTTCTACACTACCGAAATCCATACCAAAACCTAGACCAGTCTATTGTAAGCTCTTCTTTGTTTTTGAACATAAGAAACATGAGAAAGACCAGATTCTTTCCGGGCATCAAACTTTGCTAACAATTCATCTCTCTCTTAGTCGGTTTCTCAATTTCGAAATCTTACAATTTAACTTCCATTCACTTAATTTTAACCGATAATCCTGTTGTTCATACTTTTCCGCCCAAGCCATTTCATTATTTTCATGTGTTATAATTTTGGCTTCCATAGATTCTAAGGTTATTTGATAACTTGCTACCTCGAACTAGCCTTTATGCGCTTATCTCTTTCAATCACATAACTATTAAGTACTTTTGATAAAAGTCATGACAGTTTGAGCATACCTCGAGAGATAGGGGTTGAGCTTGATGAAGTAGCCATCATAGCAAGTAGAACAGATCATCTTCACTCTCCATGCTCTAGTCAAAGCTTCCATAACCATCTTTAGAATCCATAGCAAGATGTCCGGGTTCCTCATCGAAAGTCGTGCACCACCAAACTCTTCTGAGAATCCTCCACAGCTACCATACAAGAGGTTCTTGGTTCATCATCAAACTCAAGACTCTAGTCAACCTCGATAAATTCTCTTGAGCAATCAAAGCTTTTGTTTATGTTATAGGAATTTCTTTCAACTCTAGCTTTGGTTTCTCGGTCATTCTGCTTGCTTGATATTTAGCAAACCTACATTCCTTGCAAAATGTCCGGTCTTTTGAAAATTGAAGCATTCAATCTTGGATTTGTCAAAAGTGATTCCCTGCTTTGGCTTGAAGTCAATGCCTCTTCCGTCTTCTTCATAAACTTCTTTATCCTTGCGTTGATCATAGCAACTTGCCACCGATATCAATTTCTTCAAGAGCATCCTCTTCAATCTGAGAGATCTTCTTCATAAGTGACAGTAACGAAGCTTGGTGTGCAAAGAAAGAGCATACAACTTCATCCGAGTGGATGGTTGGTGGGGCTTCTTGAGCAAAGGTAGGGGTAGAATGAGAAGCAAGATTTTGAGCAACAAGATTTTGAGTAGGAGAAGCGGTACTTTTAGTGGAAGTACCGCCTCTTTTCAAATGACAAAAGGCTATCTTGTGAGATTTTGAACTGGATTGCCCATTCATCTCATGCTCATACACCTTTAGATGATTGTAAAGATCATCAAAGTCCATTACATCCGCACTGTGTTGTCCTCGATCATAGTAGCAATCACATGCCATGTCGATGGCAAACTCATTAAGAACTTTAAATTAGCATCTTCAACTGAAACCTCGCTTTGTATAGCTCCGAAGATGTCGAGAAGGTTTTGGAATCATCGTAAGCATCATCAAGGTTTTCTCTTTCTCCAACAAAGAATGTTTCAAACTCGCCGCTTCAACAGATTGCATCTTTTGGAAGCATCATTGCCTCAAACCTTGTCTTGAGAGCGACCCGAGTTGCTTTGCATCTTTAGCATCATGAAATTTGAGTAGATGACCATCGGAATAGCGAGACAAGAGAATGTTGAGAGCCTTCTTGATTCCTTATTGTTGCCGCAGTAAGACGCCTTAGGTGCTTTGGGTTGTCCAGAACATCAATAGGTTCGGAACTTCTTCATTACCATTGACAATTACATTCCGTAGTGCATGGTCTGTAATTGCAATGTACTGCCTCATCTTCATGCTCCATAGGACGTACTCTCCCTTCTTGATGATAGGTATCCTTAGTGAAGTGATGGATGGTGGTGGAACAGCGTTAGTCGACATCTTTAGGTTTTAGTTATCTAGGTTTTAGGGTTACTTCTTAGTCAGAGTTTCCACACAAGCTCTGATACCACTTGTTGGATCGATGTACTCTAACCAAACTAACTTTAAATAGCTTGTTAAGGGTTTAATAACTTCGGATAAATCCTAAGTTATTAACAATGAAACACTGAGTAATCTTTATTAAGTACGCGGAATTTACTTAACAAATCTAAGAAGAATATAACTTTAACTTTTATTAATAACTCTAAATCTGCTTGTTATGCAGACTCTTTAACAACTCTAAAACTCTAATAATAATCGTACTTTTGGATTCTAAAACTCGTACATCTAATGCCAATCTAGGGGTCCTTTTATAGGCTTAAGGATAACCCTAGTCGGTTTACAATTTGTATCCTTGTACGACAAGTAATCTAAACAAAGAATATTCTAGAATAAACAAAGTTTTCCATAAACGAATATAGCAGTTCTTTAGCTTTGCAGTACTTTGACTTCTTCTTTAGCAGTACTTTGACTTTTCCAGTACTTTGTCAATCTTCAGCACTTTCATATCCCAACATGGTTCCTGCTGCTAGTGTAATGGTTCCTACTGGCAGTGTTGCAGTGATTAATTTGTAACAACTTTGACTCATTCAAGTGGTCATATGATCGCTTTATGACCATGTTTAATTGGTCATATAACTACTATTCCTATGATAATGGAGGCTTATTATCGGTGATTAATTGGTCGTTAATTACTCATAAAGTCCATTGACTAGGGTGAGTGTTCTATACTATATATAGAGAACGACTTTATCAAAGATGAAGAGATAGAACAAAACCGGAGAAACAAACGAAAGCAAAAACACTTATATGCATAAGGGTTATTGATTGTGCCTAATTCAATAACTAACATTTGGTCTTATCCCAAGTAGATATTCGTGTAACCCAGGTATAGGGTCGAAAAGTTTACTTTGGAAAGTGATAACATGATTCCAAGTGATATCCGGTAACCACCTAGTAGTATTGCATTGCTACTTGTTATCTTACCCTGCTGCTGGGCGATTAACCAATCCAACAATCAAAGTAAACTATTTGTGATAACCAATGGCTGCTGTTGCAATAAAACACATGGCTTCAAACTTTGCCAAGATGGATAAGTTTGAAGGGGTGGACTTTAGGAGATTGTAGAAGAAGATGCACTTCTTGCTGTCAAGCATGGGTGTGGTCTATGTTCTGACTACACCTATTCTTGATGATGGGGATGATGCTAGTGTGGAACAAATAAGGATGAGAAACAAATGGGAGAATAATGACTACATTTGCAGAGGCTTAATTCTCAATGGTATGTCTGATTCACTCTTTGACATTTATCAGAATTTTGAATCTTCCAAAGAACTACTGGATTCCTTGGATGCCAAATATATGGCTGACGATGCATCAAGTAAGAAGTTCCTTGTAAGTAATTTCACAAATTACAAAATGACTGATTCAAGACCAGTTTTTTTGGGTAAAAGGTCAGAGACCCGGTAAATATATTACTCCAAAAAACGTTTAAGTACAAAGAATATGGGTGAATCGCATATCTCAGCTCGTTACATAGGCGAGAAGCTTACATAACAAGATACTTCCTATTTTCTAAAAAAGAAAATAAACCACTACTCAAAATATAACATCAGACTCCTATGAAAAAAACATTTACTTCCTACCAAGGCCTTGGAGCTTGATACCATATGTGTCGTAATAGGCATCCAAATTACCTGGAAGATCGTAAACCTGATCCGCATAGTTATCATAACCATAGTCATCAAAGTCATCTTCTCGATCATTACCACCACCAAATAAGTTACTCGACTCATCAAAGGTGTTTACAACCTCCTCATCATCACTATCGGAGACAACAATCTCTCCCACCTTAGAGAATGGGTTAACCCTCTTAATAGATGAAGTAGACGAAAGATCCTTTTTACCTGGATAATCAACCTTTTTAATAGGATTGCCAGCATCATCAACAAGAGTAGCTTTCCCATCCATAAGAAGCTTTTCAAGCTCCCCAATTTTCTCAACAATAGGGGTATGGCCAACCTCGTTAGCTTCCATTGAATCACTCACAAGCGGTTCTTGTGATACATTCCCGGTCTTAACAGCCCCAACCTCCTTAGCTTCCATTGAACAATCAGAATCCACTATATCAGTAGGAGTACCACATTCATCAGTATCGATCACATTAAGTGCATCAAACGGGTTAGATGTAGCAATCGTCGTCCCACTCATACTAGCCACTTCAGTGGCTTTCATCTTAGAGTTATCCACCTGCTTGGGATTAGGGGGCGCTTTAGGTTGATACCGAAACTTAGGCCCCACACCAGGTTTATTAAAACCTCTCTTACCAGGAACACTTGTACCACCATTTCTACCCTTATTCTTGTTACTTACAGTTTGGAAACCATCAGTAACACTCTGTTTAGGCTGAGTAGACGGTGGAACATATTTAGGACAATCAAGCAGCGAATGACCAAACCGTTTACACGTATCACATCTTGGCGGTTTCCATTCATATTCAACTCGGATCTTTTCAATAGTAGAACCCAATCCATCCAAAGAAGGGTATCTCAACAATGAGGCTTTCCCAAGAGCCTTATCCGCACGAACCTCAATCAAGCACCTAGCAAAACTACTATGGCCCTGTGAATCCAAGCACATTTGACTAGTGTAAGAATCTAGAATTTTCGAGTACCAATCAATGCAAAGAAGGAGATCGAGACCATCATCGAAAACATAGCAAGAGGAACATCATAAAATTTAACCCACACCGGAATGTTAGTCAAATCCTATTTAAGCAGATTAGTATTCAACTTCAAAGTTTTAAGAATAATTGGCACATTCCTAATCATCCATGGTCCATTTTCAAGAACATCATCAACACCTTTACGCGTGGAAAACTTAAAGAAAAAGAAACCCTTAGCATTCATCATAACCTTTTGAATACCATACTTGGCCCACGTATTACTAACATAATAATCAACGACCGGAAAAGCAATACGTTTACAAAGAAAATAACCATAAAGGGTATTCTCAAATTTAGAGTTTACCTCCTCCACTACTTTCAGAGGAACGGAGAGATCCGCCTCAGTAGACTTGTTACGACATTCCAACCTACGAAAATTAGGCTTGTGCTTCATAGAATCATTGGACGTAGCACCCGCATATGAAACTGGCTTCGCAAATTGAACCTTGGGAGACGAATTATTAACACCACGCATAGCCTCTTCAAAATTCTTGCACGCCGCCAAAACAACTGGATCACAACTTGGCTCAGCTTCATTCCCAGTGTTATGTGGATCCGTCTCCACATGATGATCAGTTGAAGACTCATTCGAGTGAGTACCAGGTACATCGACAGTAATAGGAACACCCTCCATGAACAAAAAGAAACTAACCCTAATACAAAAATAAAAAGACCAGATCGAACTAGCGTAAAATCTCGGAAAAACCAAATCCACGTATCTCAACATTTGTAGTTAAACCCTAGTCATAAACTAGGGTTTATAAGCATGAAGAAACATACGGCCATCCCATAAAACTAATCTCAAAACTCGACTTAACCCTAAACTAGCGATTCCAATAAGATCCCTAATCGCGATGTAATCAACGTCAAGTACAAATCAGGCTTAAACAAGTGTAATAATCAAGAAAAGAACCCGAGTTGTTAATTAAAAAATGAATAGGGTAGTGTTAGGAATCGGAGGTCGCGGAAGGGTGGAGAGAAGTCGATGTTAGGGTGGAGACTAGTTATGGAACAATACAATGAACTTTTGGTATACTTGGAAGGTTTACACAACACAATATGCACATGGATGAGGCTTGTTAATACAAATAAGCCGTAAAACGTTTATTTATATTTTACGATCTTCTAATGTTTTGTCGATAACAAACGTAAAATTATTTTATCAAAACAAATAAAATACGTAAATGGTTTGAGCCAACAGTTTACTAACACACTTACGTTTTCACATAAAACACTAAATAAGTAAATGTGATTTTATGATTTAGTAATACATATGTACAACAACTGGTGTTTACATTTTGGGTAAATATATACATAACTAGTATGTATTAAAATGGGTAATATAAATGGGTAGAAACTTAAGTATTTGACCCATTGACCAAATACATTGAATGTAGTTGGGTATAACCCAAAGTCCATGACCCATACCCGTGGAGCATAACCCATAACCCATTGCATGACATCATGCATAAGTCATAAATGGATATTATCTATGACCCATGGATTTAACCCATGACCCATGGACTAGATGCATTGCATCTTGTAGATATATCGTATCTAGTTGGATACCCATGGTCCAAAGACTAGGACCAATGACCCATAACCTATGACCCATGACCCAAAACCCATGGGCAAAGAGGAGCGTCCCACGGATCGCCAGAAATACACTGGACGGATCCCTCAAGTGAGGGATCCGTGGAACAGTAGCTAAATTTCTTCTATAAATAGTGAGCCATTTCTTCATTTTGGGTTGCCACTCCCACACATACTTTCTCCTAGTATTGTAAACCTTCTAACCTCAGATCCTAAGGAACTCTCTATGTAGTTTGAGTTTTGTTTTTGTGTGATTCTCTAGGTTCCTCTTAAAGGCAAGATCACCACCTCTTGAAGTCGAGCAAGCTCAAGTCCATGTGTTGCCATGCTTAGTCATCATCAAGACTACTGAGGTCCTCTTGTTGATACTTATTTCTCCGTCCATAAGAAGTGTTGTGTCAAAGGCATTAGTGAAGGCTGCCAAAAGAGTTAAGACGACAACATTAGTGAAAAGTTCTTAACGTCCGTGTCAAAGGCATTATTGAAGAATGCCAATTAAAAGAGTCAAGACGAAGGCATTAGTGAAAGGTGCCAAATGTCCGTGTCAAGGGCATTAGTGAAGGATGCCTAGAAGTCAAGTCAAGTGGCATTAGTGAAAGATGCCAAGGGTGTATAATCGATGAGGTGCATCAATGTACAATTAGAGATAGATTGTATCCAAGGATATTGATATCATTGATGATGTTGTAATAAGGAGTTGGTCTCCTTTAGGTTAGGTGTTGTGTAGTGTTGGGTAGTAGTTCCTCTATAATAATGGAACTTGGTATCTAGCCTAGTACCGGATAAAGGGTAGGCGACGTTGTGGTAGGTGTGGTTTTACCTTGTGGAAGAACCCGGTGTCTAGCCTAGTGCCAGAAAAATAGTAGGCGACGTTGTGAAGGCTTCTCCGCCATAAGGAGTTGGTGTCGTGTAGTGATTACGAACTCTCGAGTAGGTGACTCGGGGAGTGGAGTAGGGCAAGGAAGGTGTTCTTGTAGCCAAACTACTATAAATACTCGTGCCGTGGTTTTATGCTTCTTACTCTTTATCTTCTCATTACATATTTATATATCTATCTATTAATGTCCAACATACACATTCAAATAGATTGACATAAATTGATCTAAATATTTTAAAACGAAGTTTTAATTGGTAAAACTCTTCAACCCCCCTTCTAGTATTCCATACATGGCATCAGAGCTTCGTTACCAAGTTTCTTAGAGTATGTTGTACTTTAAAAACTTGATACGATTCGTTTATGTTTGAAAACTACAAAGAAGGGTTTTTTTTCTTAACAAAAGGTCATGTTTTAAAAACTCATCAAATTTTATAATGTTGGACAATGATAGAACGTTCTAATATTTTCTTTGTTAAGAATTCTCTATACTTGGATTTGGGCATCCTAAGAAGATCATGAAGAATTTCTCTCTAAATACTTCTTTCCTTAAATTGAATATTTAGAAAAGAATTCTCCATACTTGGATTTGGGCATTCTAAGAAGATAATGAAGAATTTCTCTCTAAATACCTCTTTCCTTAAAAAGAATATTTAGCAAAGGTATGATCTTTAATAAATTACAAATATTTTTTAAGGTCATTTTCTTTAATCATGATTAAGTTTTAGTAGTATCTTTACGCTCTTAATAATCACTAAAGTAGTTATCTATATTGAACTCATCATCAAGAATAGTATTCTTTGTTGATCTCTATAGACAAAACTACAAACTAGTGATAATGATATCTCGGCTATTCGAGAGCCTTGATCATTACTCCTCACAAAAGGATTATTGACATTTCATCTATGTCAATGAGTATCCATGTGAAATTTCTTACATTATGATAAAATGGGATTTCATCATAATCTTTGAAAACTTCTCAAAAGATTTATGATTAATTCATAAAAAGGGAACCTCGTCAAATAAGACTAGTATAACCCGTCAAAACCCCAAACCATAAGTTATAGAGCATAAACATCGACCCTAGGCTATTTAGAACTCCAAAACCAAAATTATCAAGGAATACTTAAGGCGACTAATTGTTGTTATGCGGATCCTTGCATTTGAACTAGACGGATCCCTCGTACAAGGGATCCGTGCAATGAAAAGAGTGCATAAGTAAGAAATGATTCTTGTGGAAGTTCCATTACGACTTTTCTCTATCAAAGACTCATGAACATAAACCTAATTCATCGCTCACGGAGCAAATTGATCATCTTCTTCAAGCAAAACAATCTCTTGTGTAAGTATAATCTTCACTACATTGTTATTTCCATTCCTTGATTCCTAGGATTACAATTTTCATCTTTAGAAGTTGAGTTCAAATGGGTTTGTCATAATTTGTTACCACATTGTTTTCTAAGATAATATAAATCAAAGAATTAACATTGTTAATACAAATTAAACTAATTCTTTGAATTCAATGAAGATGTTTTGAGCAAAATTGTGATCAAACCCCTTAGGTTACTATTCACACAATTAACACCACATTGTGGTTTTGTTGTATAGGAACAATCATGCCTAGCAACCGCCAACAAGATTACCATGATACCGCCCACTACATCCCAATGTACCACCGTAAGGAAGGCCTTAGCCAGGAGGATAGGAAAGCTTTCAAGTTGCTAGAAAGAGACTTTTCCATGAAGGTCGTGTGGTTGAACCATCATTCCTCGCGAACACCAACATCCGACAAGTCTTTGAAGGAATTAACTTTGAATTCCTCTTGGACATTAACGAGCAAATTTGTCGGTGTTCGTGCTTGAATTTTACAAGACAATGAGAATCGTTAGAAATGATGACGGGACCATCTCAATTGCCTTCATCATCAATGAGCATGAGTACACCTCTCCTTGTAGAACTTGGAAGGATACTCGTGTCCCATATCAAGGAGTGTGCATGTATTCCAATGAATGGTATTTGGCGGAGCTACATGACATGGTAGATCATCATGAAGTATACTTCATGAGAATTCGGAAGCAACCACGATGGGGATACCGTCTTCATGGAAAGAGCATCTCCATCGAGGGTCACAAGAAACTCCAAGGTGATCAATAGGATCTATTTAAAATGGAAGTTTCGAAATGTTCCGTTGTACAAGAAATGGGAACTCGTGGTAAGAGAGAATGTGCTTTGCTTGGGAGGAACAAAGATCATCCCAATGCGTGCTTGAGCTTCATGATTTATTTCCTTGTGACTGCACTCACTTCAACCTCGCTTATTACATGGTAAAAGAATGGCGAGTGTGAAAAGCATGGACAAGATGGTACTCCCTTATGCAATGTTCTGTCACGTCTAGAAAACTTCATCCTTGCTTTAGATCCTTCTCCGTATTCCTTTGATCATAGCTTTTGCAACAAAGTCATGGTGCCTTTATCCAATGGAAAGACTACAAGGTTCATGGTGGATGGCAAGAGACCTCACCCACCAATGGATTCATTGGATGAGAGGCAAAGACAAAGAGAAGGAGAATGAAGTAGCAACCCCATTGGCAACATCGATCTCGACCCTTTTCATTACATCAATCAATTGCGAGATATTCAAAGCCCATCACAAGAGTGGCAACAAACTAAAGGGATCTTCAAGTACTTCGCTAATTTCTTGAAGAAGAAGAAGTAGAGATGATGAGATGAAGAGTAAAGGGATGAAGATGGAGATGAAGACAGAGTGAAATGGAAGGAGGTTTAGATGATGTAAGGTCATAGGACCTTAATTTGTGAAAACAATTTCTAAAACAATGGTTTGTAACATCTTAACAATATTTATGTAGAGTAGGATGTAGTTTGTAGGAATTGCCATGATTTGGCATTGAACACCTTAACTTAGGAACTAGGAAAATGAGATTTTACAACGACTTGATCCTATTCAAGTAGTCGCTATCACTCATTTTTAATTACCTTTTAGTTCCCCCCACTTGCTATGCGTTATACTTGTTATGTGCATTTGTTTACGGATTGTGGAAAAATGACTAGGATAAGCATTTGCTAAGAGTGCAAAATATTGCACAATTCTTGAGAGGCTTCAGTCTGCAGAGGCGGATCCTAGGCTATAACTAGCGGATCCCTCAAATGAGGGAACCGTGGGATCCGGCAAACAGATACCGAATCTGATCACTTTACATCAAATTTGTCTCTGGATCACATCATTCTAGCTAAACATGATTCTTTAAGACCACTTAAGTCTTCCTCAAGCTCAGTAGGTCTCACATTCACCTGTAGCTAACTTATGATCAAATTCAAAGTGCTTTTGATTTATCAACTCACCAATACTCACCATATTTCCGCTCCAATGCTCACACATTGTTCCTAACATCTAAAAACACTTAGCTTGATATTTCTATCAATTTTAACAAATTGATTTTAGTCATCCTTACCTTAAAATATGCTTAAAATTAGTTTTTAATTTTTATTTATTTTTTAGGAATTTTTCTAATTTCTCTTAAGTCATCATCTGATCTCTATGATTAATTGCCATCATTTGTCATTCTCAAATCAAAAGGTATCTTCCTCAAACACTTAGTTACACTCTCAAAAGTCCACTTCTTTACCCAAAACCATCATTAAGTATCCTCACTCCTTATGTTTGGGTATTTAAGACATCCATCACTTAAGACATCTAAAGAAAGTCAAACCCTCAAGATTCATAGGTACTAGACCTTACAAAAGCATAATCACCTCACCACATTTCTGTCTAACAGACGGATCCCTGGTTTATAACCAGACGGATCCCTAGTGAGAGGGTATCGTGGGATCCGTGTCTACAGAAAGCTTCTAATCAGCTTTTCTTTCAAAATTTAAACCATCTTTGGTAATCTAAACACTTTTAGTTACCATTTAATGAGTCCCTAGAGCTGAACAACACCATAGTTGACCTTGGTGCATGCCAAATTATCTTAGTGGTCATGAATTTAATTCCTTAACTCACACTCACTCTTTATAAACCAAACACTCTTGAGAGCTTAAGCCACCACTCTTACCACAATCCTAAAAATCAGTAGTTAGACACTTTTATTGCATCCTCACCATCACTATGACAAAAGCATCTAGCAACAACTCTTCAACCAAAGGCTCATCCAAAAGGAATGCTCATATGGTCCATGAGATAGCATCCACCGAATCATCACCCGTAAGAGGTCATAATGCTAGAATCCCACCTCAACAATCCCAATCAACAATTGCTAAGAGAACTGCAAGAATTAGTATTAGACATTTTGGGTTAGAAAAGGGTTCATCAAGCTCTAAGCCAAACGCACCTAGTTCTAGTAAAACGCCTAGACTACATTCCTTCACCGAACCTCGTTCTCATCCAAATATCTATTCATTAGAGCACTCACCACCGAGAACTTCCCACTCACCAACCTTCTCGTTAAATAGGGAACCACCTACATCACCAAATAGTCCATCGTTGGAGACAAGGAACCACCAAGGACTTAATGATATAGAGGACTTTCCATTACCACCACCTTCATTCTTAGTAGAACCTTATCCTACATTGCTCAATGTATCTCCACCATCATTTGTAAAGCCTCCTCAAAACATCCAACTCCTCCGGTTCCTAAACAAGACAATAATTGCTCTATTGTCTAATCACCCAAGTACTTGTTCAAGAAGTACGAAATGAGTTGCATTTCATGTTTAATCATCTTCTTGAGCGATTAGACCAAATCAACAAGTCTACCCATCCTTAGATTCAAGCACATTGATGCTTTTAAGTTTTGGTCACTTATTAGAATTAGTAGAAAATGTATTACATGGCTAAATCATTCTCTTAGTTTTAGAGATTTGAAGATCATTTCTCGTAGTTTTATTGAATGAAGTTACATGTTTTATGCCATGTTGTTTTGAGTATACGATTGGTGATTTAATTACATATCTCATTTTGATTGTGACATCATTTATTCACATCACCATTGTTGTCTTAAGCTTTCAAACAGACGGATCCCTCCATTTTGCCTAGACGGATCCCTCCAAGGAGGGAACCGTGGGATCCGTATAACAGAAGACTTGTTTTCTACTAACTTGAGTCTTATTTGCAGGAAATTATGCATTATATACTTGTTTTCTAACCTTTTTTTTTGTAGATTTTCAATATACACATGAAGACTTTAACACCCTAAGCTAGGGGGAGTTTCGTGTCAAAGTAATTCATTGCAAAATCATTTGCAATATATTTTAGGATTACGTTACATGACGTCCCTTTGCAAAATTGCAATCATCAAGGGGAGCATTATCGTCACAAAGACGAAACCACTTGCAAACATAGTTGCAATGCATTAGCTTAATAGTTTTTCTTACTTGACGCCCTCACAAAGGTATGGACTCGTCAAGGGGGAGTTAAGACGAGAACTCTTCCCGTCACTTGCTCTCTATACTTTCTTTTCTTATTACACGTTTTTCTTAAAACAATGTGTTAGTTTCTTTTCGACGCTGTTTTTGTTTCGACAAAAAGGAGGAGAAGAGAGTAAAAACTCTAATTCAAACTTTTACGAATTTTAGTTTTTTCTTAAAATAATTTTATGTTTTGTCATCAACAAAAGGGGACATTGTTAATCTGATAAGCCAGTAAAACGTTTATTTATATTTTACGATCTTCTAATGTTTTGTCGATAACAAGCGTAAAATCATTTTATCGAAACAAATAAAATACATAAATGGTTTGAGCCAATAGTTTACTAACACACTTACGTTTTCACATAAAACACTAAACAAGTAAAAGTGATTTTATGATTTAGTAATACATATGTACAACAACTAGTGTTTACATTTTGGGTAAATATATACATAACTAGTATGTATTAAAATGGGTAATATAAATGGGTAGAAACTTAAGTATTTGACCCATTGACCAAATACATTGAATGTAATTGGGTATAACCCAAAGTCCATGACGCATACCCATAAAGCATAACCCATAACCCATTGCATGACATCATGCATAAGTCATAAATGGATATTATCCATGACCCATGGATTTAACCCATGACCCATGGACTAGATGCATTGCATCTTGTAGATACATTGTATCTACTTGGATACCCATGGTCCAAAGACTAGGACCCATGACCCATAACCCATGACCCATGACCCAAAACCCATGGGCAAAGAGGGCGTCCACGGATCCCAGGGAATACTGGGACGGATCCCTAAGTGAGGATCCGTGGAATAGTAGCTAAATTTCTTCTATAAATAGTAAGCAATTTCTTCATTTTGGGTTGCCACTCCCATACATACTTTCTCCTAGTATTGTAAACCTTCAACCTCGGATCCTAAGGATCATCTATGTAGTTTGTGTTTTGTTTTGTGTGATTCTCTAGGTTCCTCTTAAAGGCGAGATCACCACCTCTTGAAGTCGAGCAAGCTCAAGTCCATGAGTTGCCATGCTTCGTCATCATCAAGACTACTGAGGTTCTCTTGTTGATACTTCTTTCTCCCTCCATAAGAAGTGTTGTATCAAAGGCATTACTGAAGGATGCTGAAAGAGTTAGGATGAAAGCATTAGTGAAAGGTGCTTAATGTTCATGTCAAAGACATTAGTGAAGAATGCCAAAGGAGTCAAGACGAAGGCATTAGTGAAAGGTGCCAAACGTCCGTGTCAAGGGCATTAGTGAAGGATGCCTAGAAGTCAAGTCAAGTGGCATTAGTGAAAGATGCCAAGGGTGTATAATCGATGAGGTGCATCGATGTACAAATAGAGATAGATTGTATCCAAGGATATTGATATCCTTGATGACGTTGTAATAAGGAGTTGGTCTCCTTTGGGTTAGGTGTTGTGTAGTGTTGGGTAGTAGTTCCTCAATAGTAATGGAACTCAATATCTAGCCTAGTACAGGATAAAGGGTAGGCGACGTTGTGGTAGGTGTGGTTCGACCTTGTGGAAGAACCCGATGTCTAGCCTAGTACCCCGAAAAAGAGTAGGCGACGTTGTGAAGGCTTCTCCACTATAAGGAGTTGGTGTCGTGTAGTGATTACGAACTCTCGAGTAGGTGACTCGGGGATTAGAGTAGGGCAAGGAAGGTGTCCTTGTAGCCGAACCACTATAAATACTTGTGTCGTGGTTTTGCGCTTCTTGCTCTTTATCTTCTCATTACATGTTTATATATCTATCTATCAATGTCTAACATACACACTCAAATAGATTGACATATGTTGATCTAAATATTTTAAAACGAAGTTTTAATCGGTAAAACTATTCAACCCCCCCCCCCTTCTAGTTTTCCACGAGGTTATTTCAGTCTCTTGTGTCATTGATAAACTTCCTCTTGCTTGGAAAGATTTCAAGCATACCTTGAAACATAAAAAGGAGGAGTTAACTCTAGTTGAGTTGGGCAGTCATCTGCGCATTGAGGAATCTCAGGGTGCAGGATAATGACAAGCCAAAAAGTAGCAATGCCACTGGTGCGTCTGTTGTCAATATGGTGGAGCATAACAACTCCACCAGGTACAATGACAACAAAGGAAAATGTAAACATCAAGATAACACAAGGGCATATCCTAACAAGAAGGCAACACCTACTTGTTGGAAATGTGGCAAACGGGTCACATTAAAGGGATTGCAAAGGTGTTAAGGTTGGTGGTAAAGCCAATGGATCATGCACTAATGGTTCGGGAGTGGTGGTTCTACCAACTCACTAAAAGGTCGAAATATGTTTAATAAGTCTTTTCATATTTATTATGTTACATATGTATCTGAATCTTATTATGTGTAGGATGATGATGTTGTGTGGTGGGTTGACTCTGGTGCAACAGTTCATGTATGTAAAGATAGAAGGCGGTTCAAGACTTACGAGTCATGAATGATGGTTCTATTCTTCACATGGAATTGAGTCAACATCCTTGGTGCATGGACGTGGTTGTGTAGATCTTAAGTTTAGTTGGAAAGATTGTAACTTTGTATCTTGTTATTCATGTTCACGATATGAGGAAAAACTTGGTTTCAAGTAGTGTTTTGAATAATCATGGTTATAAACAAGTTATTGAATATGATAAATTTATTTTATCTAAGAATGGTGTGTTTATTGGTTTTGGGTATTTGTGTAATCAAATGTTCAGGCTTAATATTGTCACTAATAGTGTTAATTCAGCCTTTATGACCACCTCTGACCTGACCGACTTTACTCTATGGCATGCTAGACTTGGCCATGTACACTATAAAGGATGCAAGATATGTCTAAGGATGGGTTAATCCCAAGATTTGACATGGACAACTGAAAAGTGTAAAACTTGCATGTTGACCAAAATAACTAAGAAACCTTTTCGGGGTGTTAAGCGTGAAACTAAGGTCCTGAGCTAATACACGATGACTGTGTAATTTGCATGTCACTCCTCTTTGGGGAATAAGAAGTACTTTTGACATTTATTGATGATGCTTCTAGGTTTTGTTATATCTATCTATTACATACTAAGGATGAAGCATTAGATAAATTCAAAGTATTTAAAACTAAAGTTGAATTAAAACTTGGGTCCTGGTCAAAAGATTAAGGACGATAGGGAGGTGAGTACATGAATACTATGTATTTTCGATCATTGGTATAATCCATGAAACGATCGCTCCCTATACTCCTCGGCAAAATGGCATTTCTAAAAGGAAAAACAGGTCTTGAAGGAGATGGTTAATTCCATGTTATCCTATTCGGGATCGAGTCAAGGGTTACGGGTGAACCTATGTTAACGACTTGCTATTTATTAAATAGGGTTCCCGACAAAAGAACAAGGTTACCCCTTATGAACTCGGACTAAAAGGAAACCCAACTGGACTATCTCAAGGTTTGGGGTTGTAGGGTCATTGTAAGACTCCACGATCCAAAGTGAAAACTTTGGGTGAAAGAGGCATTGATTGCATCTTTGTTGGATATGATGAGCATTCAAAGGCTTTTAGGTTCTATGTTATTGAACCTAATGAATCTGTTTCAATTAACTCCATAATTGAATCAAGGGATGCAATGTTTAATGAGAATAGATTATCATCAGTCCCTAGACGAAGTCAAAGGATTCCTAATGGAACTCATGAAATTGGTATATCGAGGCCCTGATGAAGAACCATCGAGGTCCCCGATGAGGTTGTGGTTCAACAACCGAACCTATGCTCGAGAAAGAGCAAAATTCGAGAATCCAAAGTCTTTTGGGCCGAGTTTTAATTATACTTAATTGAAGGAACAAGGATGAGGTCTCGACCAATACTCCTATTGCTTCATTTTGAGGATGATTCTAAAACATTTGAAGAAGCAATGAAGTCCCGGGATCTTGCTTTACGGAAAGAAGCAATTAATGATGAGATGGATTCCATCATGGGCAACAACACTTGGGTGTTGGTTGATCTACCACCAGTTGAAAACCCCAGGTTGAAAATGGATTTTCAAAAAGAAAATGAAGGTAGATGAAACTATTGAAAAGTTCAAGGCTAGACTAGTCATTCGGGGCTTTAAACAAAAGTCGAATAGACTATTTTGATATTTATACTCCTCGTAGCTCGTGTCGATACCATAAGATTCTTGATTGCTTTGGCATTAATTCACAATCGATTATTCATCGATGGATGTGAAACAGACTTTTTAATTGGTGAATTGGATGAGGAGGTTTATATGAACCAACCTCAGGGCTTCATCTTGCCTGGCAATGAAAACAAGGTGTGTAAACTGATTAAGTCTCTTTATGGACTAAAGCATACACCTAAGCAATGGCATCAAGAATTTGATGAAGTGGTTTTGTCTAATGGTTATTTACTTAACCAGTCTGACAAATGTCATTATTTGTCTATATGTTGATGACATGTTGATCTTTGGCACTGACCAAAATCAGGTTGACTTGACAAAGGAATTTTTGTCATCAAGGTTCTTCATGAAGGACATGGGGGAGGCTGATGTTATCCTTGGTATAAGGATTAAACATGAAAGTAAAGAATTTCTATCTCGGTCTCATTATATTGAAAAGGTGTTAAGGAAATTCAATTACTTTGATTGTACTCCGATGAGTACACCTATGGATACTTGTGAGAAGGCGATGCCTAATAATGGCAAGGCGTATCTCAACTTGAGTATTCTAGGGTAATTGGTTGCTGATGTATGCCATGACTTGTATAAGACACGATATTGCTTTTGCGGTGGGTAAATTAGCGGTATACTAGTAATCCTAGTGCTCATCATTGGCAAGCAATTCGAGAATACTTGATGTATCCGAAGGAACTATGGACTATAGTCTCACTTATGTTGGTTATCCTTTAGTATTGGAAGGATACATCGATGCAAGTTGGATCGGTAACATCGAAGACAATTCGTCTACTAGTGGCTAGGTATTCCTACTTGGTGGAGGTGCAATTTCACAGGCATCCAAGAAGCAAACTTGCATCACCAGTTCAACAATGGAATCAATTTGTAGCCTTAGCGGATCTTTGGTAAAGAAGTGAATGGTTGAAAAACTTGCTTCTTGAGATTCCATTGTGGCCTAAACCTATAGCACCTATTTCTATCCGTTGTGATAGTGCAGCGACATTGGCAAAGGCTTATAGTCAGATGTCCAATGGGAATTCCAGACACTCAGGTGTCAAACATAGCATGATTCGTGAGCTTATCATGAATGGGGTGGTATCTATAGAGTTTGTTAGATCTCAACAAAATTTAGCTGATCACTTGACGAAGGGATTGGCTAGAGACTTGGTTTTAAAGTCTGCTAAAAGGATGGGTTTAAGTCCAACTTAGTCACTGAATGCTAAGACACCCACCTCCCTCCTAAGGAAACTTGTGAGCTGAGTTCAGTGTGGAAAGCTAAACATTCAGTGGACTGGAGCACATGTTTTATTTACATCCCAAGGTGTGCTCATAACCTGCTGAAAGGAGGATGGAGTCTTTACTTCTTAATGGTTAATTTTCTTTGAAAAAGTGCTTGGCAGGAGCATGAATAAAGAGGAACCACCTATGTGAATGTTGAAGTTTTGCCACTTCAGGGAGCTTTTGAAATTTTGGCTCTTACAACATTTATGAATTTGGATATGGACACATGGCTTGTAAAGTGTGAGGAGCGTTTAAGTGTTTGAAAACTTGTGTGTATCTTATCTTCAGGTATTCAAATGGGTTGAAGGGTTCAATTCTTAGAACACCCTGATTCTCGAATATTTGAACGTATAATTTACTTAGATGGAAATTCAATCCTCATGATATTTTCGTTTATGCACATGTTTTGTTTAATGTTTGTTTTTCATGCAAAGGAAGTGAACTAAATTTGTGGAGGATTGTTGGAAAATTTTGTGCACTTGTGGGATTAGTTCACACCTGGTTTTGGGTAAGGAGGTACGGAGTGTACACCCATGAGGTCCCGAGAACACCACGACTCAGCGGTGGTTAGTATCGCTAGTGTATTGGTTACTCTCGCTAGTGTAGTGGCGATAGTTCCTCTTGGTAGTGTATTGGTTCCTGCGCTAGTGTATTGGTTACTATCGCTAGTGTAGTGGCGATGGTTCCTTGGTAGTGTTGTGGTTCCTGCGCTAGTGTAATGGTTCTTCTTGGTAGTGTTGCGGCGATTAATTTGTAACGACTTTGACTCATTCAAGTGGTCATTATGGTACGCTTTATGACCACGTTTAATTGGTCATGTAACCACTATTCCTATGATAATGGAGGCTTATTATGGGTGATTAATTGGTCGTTAATTACTCATAAAGTCCATTGACTAGGAGTGAGTTTTCTCTACTATATATAGAGAACGACTTTATCAGCATGAAGAGATAGAACAAAACCAGGAGAAACAAATAGAAAGCAAAAACCAATGTTGCAAAAATCACGAATCGGTAGTCGGGCGGTCGACCCCCCTGCAGCAAGTAATCGGTCAAGACGGGATTAATCGGTGATTAATCGAATCGGCATTTTTGGCAAGTTTTGGATATTTCCGGCCAGTTTTGGGTATTCCCAGAAATATTTTCCTTAAAAGTATCTTGTAATAGATATAAACAGCAACTATAAGTGATTATATTTGTTCAGTGTTGCAAAAATAGCGAATCGACGATAAATCGTATTGGCATTTTTGGCAAGCTTTGGGTGTTTACGGCGAGTTTTGGTATTCCCGACATGATTTTCTTTGGAAAACATATTGTAATAGATATAAATAGTGATTATAAGTGATTAAAACTAATTTACGGCGAGTTTAGGATATTTCTAGCAGGAGTTACAAGTTTTCGGCAAGTTTGACCATCGTTAACCGCCGTTGACCACGGTTGACCGATTTGTTTGAACGATTTACAAAAATCGGCAAGGTCGGTGGCCCAGTAGCACCTAATCGGTGATTAATCGGCCTTGTAGACCTTTTTTTGCAACACAGGCAAAAACACTTATATGCGCAAGGGTTATTGATTGTGCCTAATTCAATAACTAATATTTGGTCTTATCCCAAGTAGATATTCGTGTAACCCAGGCATAGGGTCGAATAGTTTACTTTGGAAAGTGATAACACGATTTCAAGTGATATCCGGTAACCACCTAATGGTATTACCCTGCTGCTGGGCGATTAACCAATCCAATAGTAACCAACTATATTATTTATTCCGTGCACAAAAACATCATATTTAAGTACGAGTATCCATATATACTACACTAGGCGAGTACCTGTGCATAACAAAGGAAAATCCTAACGGCATAAAATTAACGAAGTGTGATATTGTGGTAATGTTTCAATTCATGTCACATTCAAAATAGAACGTGAAAATATCAAAATGTAATATCAAACGGTTGTAACATGCGATAATTCAACTCGATCAAGCATACATTCTTAGCATGTATAAAAGAACATATAAAAACATTTATTGAAACTGAAAATAATAACTAACAATGCACGTTACTCGTAGTGTAAAAATTCTTGACACACTACATTTGAGGTGTAGACGCCTCCTTGACCGAACTCTTTTACTGGTTTCACTGATACCTTTCAAAATGTTTATGTCATTCACGGTTACAAGAACGAAGTAAACAATAATATAAGATGAAGCAAATAGGAACAAGAACGAAGCAAACATGAACAACCACGAAGCAAAGCAATTCTAATCTCAACATCATCATCAACATTTCTTTATTTTTTTATTTTCATTTCTTTCAACCGATTAGTAATTTGGGTTTAAATTTTCATTTGCATTTCTTTACATAGGCAATAGAATACACTATATCAAACCATTCATATATATAGAGTGAATGCTAATTTGATTTTTTTTCCATATTTATATTAAGTCAACCACTACATGGTAATGTGAATACTAATTTGCTGTCAAGTGTTTAACCTCAATGGTTGACTTAATAATGTGCTATATGCTAAATAGATTTATGCTAATTTTCATTGCCATGCATAGAACGAAGCAATATGAATCAAACCATTTCATCGTAAAATGAATGCTATATTGCTGTCAAAGTGTTTAACATCAATGGTTGACTTAATAATGTGTTATATGCAAATTAGATTTATGCCAATTTCCATAAAAGGAAGCAATATGAATCAATATGAATTACATTAAATTAAATAGTTGTTGAAGTTGCCATGCATATGAAAAAGAACTAAGATAACACAAAAAAGTTGACATGCAATAGTTGTTAAAGTTGCCATACAATTTCATTCAAAATAACACAAAAAAGAAAAAGAACCAAGATTCAATAATTATGCAATCCCAACATTTTTTTACACATGCCTAAAAGATCACGGAGTTGGTTTTGTTCAGTTACGTCATTTGAAACACTTATGGGTGATTCCATGATGGCCGGTGGTGGTGAGGGTGATCTCACAAGAGGTAAACCTCCTGCTGGAGGAAGCAACCAACTCTCGACCGTGTTTGTATTTGACCTCTTTGGCAAGCTTTGTTAAGATTTGAATGACTTGATTGAGTTGATTCATGCTAGGGAGTTCCACTGCTTGTTCTTCAACACTAAACAACGCTACAATGCAAAAATGATACATTAAACATGGGTATAACTCATGTGTTAGAGTGTTTGGAGGTATATGATAGATCCACTCTCTTTGTAACATGTTCTTTGTTACCGCCAATCATCTTTCTTATCACTGCACGATGTCTACACCATCTCCAAGTATATTGATATATACATACGTCTTGAGATATCGAAATACTAATAGCGAAACAATATGTATGGCAACATAATAAGAAAAGATTAAGAAAGAACAACTCTTAGAACGTACCTTCATTTGTATTAACTTTTATGGCACATATGTTCCATGGTAATTCATCAAATGCTATATCAATCTATAAAAAATAGAAAACAATTAGTCTTCTGGAAAGAAAAGTATTAGTCAAGAAAAACAATAAGTGTGGTTTGATTTTTCATTTGCATAATATAGACAATGAAATACACTATATCAAATCATTCCTATATTTAGAGTGAATGCTAATTTGATTTAGAATATGTTAATTCGTGTGATTAGTAGAGCAATTGCCAATTAGTAGTTAATTTTAATAGAGCAATTGTCATATGTAGTACTAATTCAAAGTTGCCATGCAATTTTAATAGTTTTCTTCTTTCAATGTTTGAACGTATGCTATTTCCTTGTTTCAATGTTTGAACGTATACTAATTCAAAGTTTTTTCAATGTTTCCTTAAAAATTTTAAGTTTCCCTGATTGAATTATTTGATTTGAAAATGATAGTCAAAGTTTCCAAATCTACATTGCAAAACGCCAGCCACAATGATGTCCAAATTGGTTTTCCACTTCCACTTTCAAAACGCCAGCCACTTTCAATGTTGACCAAAGTTTAAGTTTTTCACTTTCAATGTTGACCAAAGTTTAAGTTTTTGACTTTCAATATTCAATATTCAAGTTTTCACTTTTTCCCTTTGACCATTTTTCCATTTTAGATAGTAAAGATAAAGATATAATATAAGGATTGCATTGTTGAAAAATTAAGAACAAGAAAATTATTAAACTTACCTTAAAAAATTTCACATTATTTATGCAACAATATAAAATGACGCCATTTCTAAACAAATTAGCTAATCCATTGATTTGTCATGATTCAGTTGCTCAACCTTTTTTTATTTATATATAAATATAAATACGCAAAATAAGAGGCTATTTTAAAAAGAATTGTAGAAAAAAATACAACTACGAAAATAAATTACTCAATTATTTCTCTACAAGTTTTCCTCCATAATTAAGTCTAAAAGCTATTTCCGCTGAAAATCTTCACCATTCGTAATAAAATCGGTTGCTTGTTAAAATGTACTATGGAAGGACATGTACTCACTAGAAAATTAGTTATGCAGGTACCTGCCGCCGGAATGCGCGGATACCAGACTAGTATTAGTAAATCATTTTTTTTTTTCATTTTATAAGTAATTAAAAAATTATTTTTCTTTATATATAGTAGAGATTAGTTATATCATTTCCACCGGAAAAGTAAACTTACAAATTTACTTATACAAAATTTAACAGTGTTTCAAAACTAGGTTGTAAGAGAGATAGATATATACGAATGGGTTAACGAAATTACACGACTTTTGGATTAACATTAAAGGTGTAGGATATAGATTTTGTTATAGCTTGAAACGTTCGTTATGTAGAATAATGAAGTAACAAATGAATGAAATGAACGTTGTAATGGAATATATGATGAAATGGAATGATTCATTGGTTTAGTTTTATTAATCATGCTTGGTTAATTGACATGGTATCATGAAATTGAATTAAAAAGAAATGGCTAAAACGCCCTTTAACTTGATTATACAAAGTATTTTTGTTATAGCAAGTAGTTAAAAAATGTTTTTTTGTGTATTCTTGATATCATTCCATTCTAAGATGCAATGATGAAAAAAAAGGCCGCTGTTAATGAATAAAAAAAATAGTGGTTTTTAGTGTAGCAAGTTATTATAAATGATTCATTTCATTTAATCTATAATTGCAATTTGCAGACAAACAAGTTCTTGAATTTGTTGTAATGATGCTTTCCATTCTCACTTTCATTACAATATACCAATCACTACGCGAGCCTTATTCATTTTAACAACGTACATTTGTTAAACTTGACAAGTATTTGATATGAGTTAACGCTCTCTTATAGCAAATACTTCCAAATTCTTTTCTATCCCAAATTTGACAAGCATAATGAATTGAGGCTATGTACTCAAATATAACACTTTTTTATTAGAAGAATCAAAGTATTACATTGGATTTCATATGAAACAGCCTCATATTTTTTGTAAGACCCCTAAAATAAGTTGTGATCAAATTAAATAATCTTGCATAATGTATAGGGTAACAATTTTGTCAAAACTGATACTAGAGGGGACTTTGATGTAAATATAATAATTAAGCGTTAAGATTTGGTTAATATCACACAATTCACAGCCAATAATTGATATAAATCGATGATTTATCGCATCAAGGATGGTTCAGCAATCAACATGGTAGAGTAAAACTCTAAATCAATCAGTGACTTGAAACAAAGGGCTAGAGATGAAAGAATTTGAGGTAATCTTAATGGAAATTATGTAACGAATCATAAAGATATAAAGTTTTGGAATTAACTTTTCAGAATCTCATGTGATTAATTTGGCTTATTGCTATGGCTTTACTGTGTTCATAAATTTTTACGGGAGTTGTCTTTATGTCATTTCAGATGGTGTTAGGGTGTTGTTATTAGAGGTGCATGTTGTTTTAGGTTCTGTTTCGTGGTGGTTTTTCTTTGGAAGATGTTCGAGTGTAGTTGTTGATTAGACGTGCTCGTGTTTTAAGCTTTGTATTTTAATTTCTGTTTTAAAATATCTAGCTTCTTGCTAGTTACTTTTATATAAATTTCTTCGCGGTTAAAAGAGAAGTGTTCATACTTTTATCTGTAAAAGTATTTTGTTGATTTGAATGAGCTATAATTCATTAATTATAACGCTTTCTTGTGGTGCTCGCAGATTGAGAAAAGAATGAGGAAAAGCTTCCAGTTAGAAGATATTTCATATCTGTTCCAACGTTTACAATCGTTGTTGCCGGTAAAAGATTCTGCTCGTCTATGCATCTTGTCCAAGTCATGGCTACAAGCATGGTCCACCATCCCTACTCTCCGGTTTCTTGATACGACATGGCTTTCTGAGGAACAAGAAAGAAACTACAAAAATGTTATAAATCGCACCCTGGTGAGGTATCACAAGGATAACATACCAATAGAGAGCATTGATCTTACAATCAACATCAAGAACCAGGAGTTAGCTTTTCTTGCTGAGAAATGGGTTCATTTTGTAGCTTCCAAAATTAGTCTCAAGGAGCTTTACCTTACAATCAGGTATTGGGATCTTTCGTTTTTGTTGACTAGTGAGATATTCTCTAGTGGAAACCTAATTACCATAAGTGTAAAACATGATACCTTAAAGTTTAATCCCCTTTGGATCAGTAACAATCTTAACCATGTGAACTGTGTGTCCCTACGAGTACTGGAGCTGCTCCGCGTGAGAATAAGTGAAGAGTTACTTCACAAGTTATTGTCTACTTGTACGTTACTTGAGAAGATAAGCCTTTTCTGCTACGAGGGCATAAAGACCATTAAGATTAACAATCTCCGTTGTCTTCGCGAAGTTAAATTTTACTCAGGAGGACAAAACGATGTTTTTGAAATCATTGATGTTCCAAGTCTGAATATATTTTCTTATGACTCATCGTTGGAGATACGAAAGAAGCCTCCACCATTCAACATTTGTTCATTAGGAAGCATAACCGAATTATATTTGGATGGTGTGGTCATAGATGCTTCAATTTTTCACATAATCGAATCAAAATTACCTTTTCTTGAGAGTTTGACGTTAGATATGAGGTATTCTCAGCCTGGAAACTTGGATATCACATCTGTTTCATTGAAGAGAATGACCCTAAAGTCGTTGGTGAAAGCGAGGCCAGTCTACATTCAAGTCAATGCTCCAAAATTACTGTATTTCTGTTATGGTGGCTGGAACAATATTGCAAGTCTCTTGTTTACAACCATCACTCCAGAGAACATTTCTATTATACTGACATTCACAAAGATGGCTGATCATTCATTCTTTCTTAATATGAGTGAAGTTCTCAATTTACCAACCAAGTTTCACTTTAATCTAAAATTTCGTAGTTATGGTGATTTAGTGCTAGTTTTTGATGATCTGAGAAGAAACCTCTCGTTTCCGGCTAAGAACATACAACAGCTATCCCTTGATTTGATGCATTTTAACGTCCCTTGGTTAAAGCACACATTTTTTGATGTATTCTTTTCAGTCTGCCATCCCAATTATGTTAGTCTCTGCGTAGACAGGAAAAAATACCCCTTCAAGCTAATGGTAAGTGAGGTGTTGAAGTATTGGCAGGATTATCCGAAAGATGTTGAAATAAAAAATCCACTTAATGGCGAATGGGAATCCCTAACAACTTCTTGGATTACTATTCATGACAAATTACTTCTGGCTAACCCATATACGGTTGATTTCAAACTAAATTGGTGATCTCCTCAGGCAGGCCTTGTTATCAATTCCGATCAATTATAGGATTTACTGTTTATCTTTTTCAATAAATTATTTTATCTTATTTGTGCTTCTTTCATAACCTTCTTATTTTTCCGATGGACAATAATGGTGCTTGAGATTTATTGATTTTACCAGCTATTTTATGTGTTTGTGTTTGAGTATATATCCATACTTGTCGTAATGTGAGACATATTGACTATTTTCTTAATTCAGGTATATATTAGAAAGAAACAAAAAAAACATTAAATCAAAGAATGTATGTTTTGGGTGAAAGGTGACATGCACTATAACTGTAGGAACGATTTTATACTTAATATTTATAAGTTAATCATATAAAGCAAAATTGAATTACTGATTGGTATGGAAAATGACACGATTAGCCGTGGTTGAATCCAAGATAGGCCTATTCTTTCACAATAGTGTGAAGACAATAAAGGTTAAGAATGTGCTTTGTCTTCACGAATTCTATATAACTTCAATGGAAAAAATGGATATTCTGGAAATTGATGATGCCCCAAGTCTTCGCTTGTTTTTATACCATTCAGTTCACACGTCGTTGAAGCCTTTACCGTTCAACATTGATTCATTAGGAAGAGCGACAGAGCTAAGTTTGGGTGGTATGACCATGTATGATACATTTTTCGACATGATTAATTCCAAATTTCAGTACTTAGAAAAGTTGTACCTTCGAATAAAGTGGTGTCAGGATAGCGTAGATATTAAATGTGTTTCATTGAAGAGACTAACCCTGCATTCGAGGGAACACAGGAAAATCAAGATATAAGTTTATGCTCCAAAATTACTTTTTTTCTGTTACCAGGGTGAAACAATTCCAATTTTCTCATTTCCAGCCATTGTTCCCGTGAAAGTTAAGCTTACAATGAGGTTGGACAATTGTATTGACCACTTGTTATTTCTTAAGATGAGGGAAGCATTCAATTTATCAAGCGAGTTTGACATACAGTCGTAATTTTGTAGTCCCGTTGATCATTGACGTTGATGATTCGGGGACGTTTGGTACGACTGAATCGCAGAGAATGGAAAAGCAGTTGAGAATGGAATGACAGAGAAAGAGAATAACTCAAAGAAATGAGAAAGGACTCCACTGTTTGGAAAATGCATGGAATGAATTGCCAGAATGGAACGGAGAGTTGATTCCTTTGTTTGATACGACCGACATCAATTCCATAGATATAAATTGACTTCTTTGTTTTGTTAATGAGTCACATAATCATTCATGCTAATATGGTTTAACTATCATATCAAAATATTTTTATCTTAAAGCAACCGACTAGTGTAACAAGATCGAGTATACTAATTTTGATGGATATTGTCTTTTAAATTAAAACAAAAACTATAAAAAATACCAGCATATATCACCTTTTTGTAAAATAGACTTCACAAACACTACAACATTACAAGTAGATGTTACAGCAAAGATATAATCCGAATCATGGCTTGATCAAATAAAATGTTTTTCTAATAGCCCCTTTCAGCTAAAATATGACACTTCTTGAAACACGTTGAACGTCCTAAAGTTGGTTAGCATTGTAGACCTGCGTTCCAGATGACCCGAAGTCCCGAACGACTTTACATGTTGGAGTAATTTCTGATGTCGCTCCTCTGAGTACGTGTTACTTTTCATTTGCTTAAAACTAACACCCCATTTGTTGTTAGATAATGAGCTTAGTTATCCTACTTTTGACACATAGGTTGCTGCATCAAATATATATTCACCTGCAATTGGCATTCTGCACATATTAACGTTAATCCCACTAAATGGTAACCTCAGAACTATTGAAAACCACCACATATATTGCATATAAGAAACCAGTGATGCATAAATAAATAAATAATCATATGTACATAATAAGTTAATTATGCAAGCTGTAATTGACAGAAAAAGATGATAACTCGCGGGTGAATCGAGAATATTTAGGGTGTGTTTGTTTATTAAAAAAAGGTCTTACTAGCCCTCTTAGGGCGTGTTTGTTTTTTATAAAAAAGTCTTACTAGCCCTCTTACTCTTGCCAGTAAGAGGTGGGCAGACGTTTTACTTGTTTGTTTTTTCATCACCAGTCAGACATGGTAAGAGCTAATATGTCTAACTTGGTAAGATGTGACGAAAAGATCTTACTACCTCTTATTAACACCCCTTCAACTCATTCATCTTCAAAACCTTTCAACCCGTTCATCTTCAAATTATGCAAAGCTAGGTTTTAAATTATTTGATATTAGTTAAGTTACTTAATTGTTGTTTCATAGCATTAAGCTTATGTTTTATTTTAAGACGATTTATGTAATAGTTTTTATTATGTTAAATTTTGGATATGTATTAACATAATTTATTTAATGATTTATAATTGTGTTAAATCTATGATAAAAATGTTTTGTTTCAAGTTTACACTATCTACTTATTAATCGTATTTGCAATAGTTTAATATATACTTAAAAAGGGAAAATTAAAACCATTCAGACAATTATAAAAAAACAAACAACACTTTTTCATTCAGATTCAGACATTATAGCCACCTCTTACTAGTAAGATGTGGTAGTCAGATTCAGATGCGAAACATCTTAATCAAACAAACACGCCCTTACTCTTACCAGTAAGAGGTGGGCAGACGTTTTGTTGTTTGTTTTTTCTTTGAGTCGCACCAGTTAGACATATAACATCTTACTCGAAGAAGGTGGGAGACTTGTCTTCATCGCCTCTTACTCTATAAGAGATTGAAAACGTGTGTTAATTAACTATGTTATATTTATGATAAAAAGTCTTGTTACATATTTACATAAGTTACTTATTATCGTATTGCGTTAGTTTAATAAATAAATTATAGAAACGAGCATTTAAAATCATTCGACAATTATACAAAAACAAACAACATTATTTTGTTCAGATTTAGACTTTCTAGCCACCTCTTACCAGTAAGATGTGGTAGTCAGATTCATACCTAAAACTTCTTAATGAAACAAACACACCCTTAGTTAAAGGATAAGAGGATCAACAACTCAACATCGAACACGAGAATCATATATAGTTGAATGAACAACAACGGATCACCAATTCACTACTTTCAAACTGATAAGTAACTCCTTATATAATTTTACCAAAGAAACTGATTATTTTAAATTATAATAACAAAGCCCTAGATTAAGAATGTAATCAGAGTGCTTAGAGGTTTACGAACAACTGAAGAAACTTCCCATTTGATCACAAGGTCACAAAAGACCTAATGAGTTAGGGCTTGATTATAAGTATAGATTTGTATAGATGAAGAACTATGAAGAATATGAATTACCTTAGTTCTGGATTAATTTCACTTTCGCAAAAACACAGAACCGATGACGATGATATAGTTTCTGAGAGATTGCAGCCCCCAAGAGGGTCAGGTCAATAAATTTCTTTTGATTGAATGTGCGTTGCACGTGACACAACTAGGTATTTTCCCTTTTTTTGACAAGGTCTTTTGAATCCTGGAGAATGGGCAGAGAGAATGACTCATTTGTTAATTCACATTCTCAGCCTTTCTTCACTTTTCTTTAAGGAATGAAAATACATTCGTGGGAATGGAAAGGTAAGACCTTGTTTCCATTCTTAGCAACTAACAAACACGGGAAGGTGCTCCTCTTTCCTTTCTTGGGTTTCCATTCCACCATACCAAACATGCCACGTACTAAAACTAATGTTTACAAAACATTCAGATGGAAAGTTTGGGGAGTACTTGTTGGTATCTATTCACAGACCTAAACTCGAGCCAATTCCTTTGCAATACGTGCTTGTAATTAACCATTGATTCATGTGTATGTGAGACTGAAAAGTATGTGTAGAAATTGAATAATGTAAACACTGTTCTATTGATGAATGAATGTTGAGACTTGTTTACATTTGACTCAATCTATCCTATATATAGGTTATGAAACGACATGACTATAGATGTCAACCATTGTGTCGTTTCATATGTAACCGACTCTAACTGCCAAATATCTTAACTGCCAAACTAAAATAACAAACTATCTAAAAGGCTGTTTGGGTTAAGTTTCAACCCAACCCATTACATGTTGCCTTATTGACCCATATGACCCATAACAACTTAAACATAAAAGTAAATTGTTCATTTAACATTCTAAGACATTATCAATGCTACACTACTTGCAATTTTTCAATGCATTTTTTTTCTATTTGCTATCATGTTTATGTAAATGAATACAGAGAAAAGCCGTTGAAAGACAAAGTCTACAAGAAATTTGTGATAAAGATGATGGAAAATAAAACCCCTTCCCTCAAAGGTGTTCAACTAAAGATAATGTAACATGGGAAGATCTAACAAATTTATGGAGCGGTTGTTCTAAGAGATTAGTCAATTGTTATTCTGTTGAGTTTAAACTAAATTGGTGTACTCAATAAACCTGCTCATCTTATAGCTAACATTGCTGATAAGGTGAGCCCACTTTGGTAGCAGGCGTTAACAGACCAACCTCTATAAACCATAGGACCTGGATAGTTTCCAGATGTCTGATCGAGCTTGGTGAATATCTGATACCTATGTAAAAATGATAACAATTGCGTTTATATATTACTATTTATAGTTCATATTTTTTGTGTTCATTGTAATTAAAGTGCTGATTTCAATTCAACAACCTGTTATATATGAAGTACAGGTTAAAACATAACATTTCACTTCCATACCTATAAACATCATCAGATGATATTGTAGAACTTAATAAATACACTTGATGTTGTAAGGTGGATTTATGCCGATGCACCATATGACTAATCTAAACCACTGGTTATTTACCAAAACGAAACATGAGAACAACAATGTTTAGTGAAAAAAAATTTATCCACGAGGTGCTATATTATTAAGCTAGTAACATAGTACAAAGGTTTCTAAATATAATTATCTTCTCTCTCAATATTCTTACTGGCCTCGTAACAAATAAGAAAAGGCATGCGTGATGGAACAGAGCTACGTATAGAGGATACTTTAATTGGGTATACTATTTCATTATGGTTTTATACAGGTTTTCTATGGTTTATAATAGTGATATACTAGTTAGGGAAAAGTATGCATAAGAGGGTGGTTTTGGTTTATACATAGTGTACTAATTACTTTATTATCGATACACATAACCAGCTTTCAAATTCGTCTCACTATCACTAATATGATGACTTGTTGCCCTCTTAGCCGGTAAACACAGTTTTTGTTTTTGTTTTTTTTTTCTTTTTTTTTTACCCCTTTTTTTGCTGCATATGTGCCATTTTATATACATTTCCACCAAGTCATTTTCTCCAACGAAGACCACCATTGCAACCATTCCACCACCACCATCTAGCACTATGCCACCACCATCACCACGGCCTGTTGGAAGATAATGTCAATGGGCCAAATTATGTTAAGTATATGTTTGTATTATGTATTTTAGATTAGAAATCTGTAAACCCATCATTGTATATGGGCTGGGTCCAATACATAACCGGTATAAACGGTTATTTAGTTTAGGGTTACAACAGTCATGTCGTTTAGTTTTAGAGAATCAGTTTGTTTATTCATGAAGCCACCGGTTCATGTATTATATATAGGCATAGAATTCTGTAATTAATAGTAACCAATTCATTCATAATATATCAGGTTTTAAGGGTTCATCAGCTCTTCATTGTTTTCTTTTTCTTTTGATTCTTGTTTGGATGATATGCATGATGTTGTCTTGATCATAAGATCCTGGAATTCAGAGATGCAAGGCCTGTCAACAGTGGTATCAGAGCAAGGAATCAAACAACGAATCAAATCATGTTACAATTGTCATTCAAGATTAAACCTACGTTTTTTTCACAAAAGAAAAAGAGCAGCCATAGGAAGAAGAGATGCCAAAACAGAAAGAGAATAAAGAAAAAAAGAAGACGGTTACCACCAAGCCGGTGGTTAACCAGAGAAAAAAAAAGAAGACGGTTACCACCAAGCTGGGGGTTAACCAGAAGAAGAGAAGACAGGTTTGCCTGGGAATTAGAAAACCAAAGGACTGCCGAGACAGTTGGTTTAATTCGCCCCGCAAATAGGAGAAGACAGGTTTGCCCGGGAATTATAAGACCAAAGAACTGCAGGAGACAGTTGGTTTAATTCGCCCCGCAAACAGGAGAAGAAAATTTGTTTAGATTTGCCCGGGAATTAGAAGACCAAAGAACTGCAGGAGATAGTTGGTTTGATTCGCCCCGCAAACAAGAAGAAAATAAAGAAAGCAAGTCCAAAAGAAAAAAAAAAAGGAAGGAATTGACGTTACTGATGAAGACAATGCAAGTATACCCAGCGGTGATGATTTCATCATCATCTCGTGAAGAAAAGGAACCAGCAAGCAAGAAAAATTTGGCATTGACATTAGGGGGAATATGTTGGAAGATAATGTCAATGGGCCAAATTATGTTAAGTATATGTTTGTATTATGTATTTTAGATTAGAAATCTGTAAACCCATCATTGAATATGGGTTGGGTCCAATACATAACCGGTATAAACGGTTATTTAGTTTAGGGTTACAACAGTCATGTCGTTTAGTTTTAGAGAATCGGTTTGTTTATTCATGAAGCCACCGGTTCATGTATTATATATAGGCATAGAATTCTGTAATTAATAGTAACCAATTCATTCATAATATATCAGGTTTTAAGGGTTCATCATCTCTTCATTGTTTTCTTTTTCTTTTGATTCTTGTTTGGATGATATGCATGATGTTGTCTTGATCATAAGATCCTGGAATTCAGAGATGCAAGGCCTGTCAACACGGCCATCATCTGCAATTGCTGTCACCATCACCAGCTATCATAACTTAACAAAAAAATCGAAACTAATATCCTACGATAAACAAAACCCAAAAGGCCGAAACCCATCACTAAACTGAACCTTTCTTCGTCGTGAACATGTCAACATCGTAAATTGATCACCACCATGAACTCATCATTACTGTGAACTCATCACTACCGTGAACCGGTCATTACTGTGAACCCATTTTCGTCTTGAACCATCACCACCTGTGAATATTTAATTCTGGTCGATTTTAGAGTGTTGTTATTGATACGGATATTAAGGGGTAGTTATTAGATAGATTAAGTTAGTCGGCCCAAGTCCGGTCTGTGGCCTTAGGGTCCATAAGATTTATCTAGGGTTTTCAAGGTTACATTTGTACTCTATATAATGTCATAAATAATAAAGTATAACCTATGGGGTTTTAATAAAGTAACATGGTATCATGAGTGGTGATCCTAAGACTCGGTCGGCTATGTTGAGCCGCCGCTATGCCGCTCTCTTCGTGTTCTCCGTCCGCAAATCTTATCTATCTCTTTCTGTAAAATAAATCTTCTCTAGAATAAATTTCATCAGCCTCCATCATCATCTTTATTTTCTACCAATCAAAATATATATATATATATATATATATATATATATATATATATATATATATATATATATATATATATATATATATATATATATATATATATATATATATATATATATATAAAACAAGATAAAACGATCCATAACAAATATACTTTCCATGAACTTGATAGCAGCCAAAGTGATTAAGTGAAGTGTTGGCACGTGAGGTGCATGTGTGCGTTTTTTAAACATACATATGAGGTGCACGTGAGTTTTCCACACAACTCACATAACCACCTTTGGCGCCCATTTTCCCTTTAAAAGTAGTTATCATCTTTTCATTTGGTTTTCAGCTTTCAGATTTGTAATTTCCTTTTCTCTCTCAATTCCACTGTAACAAACCATTATCAGTTAGTTGTTGTAACTGTTTTTCCCGCCATTAATAACAAACAAGCAATCCGATTCTCATTCAATCCATTGAGTATCCATACTTGTGTGTTGCCTCTTAACAATTCTTAATTGAGTTCTAAGAGTGTTCTATCAATTGGTATCAAAGCACTTTCCTGGCTCTATATCATCATATTATCCAGTTTCCGATCAAATTCCGGTGAAGATTTCTAATTTTCCGGTCAAGAAATTAAAATCAAGAATACTACACTGGTATTCTGATTCTAATCACCTTACTACACTGGTACATTGATTAGGAGTGTACTATCCATTCAGAAACAAGACTACTTGTCAAGTATTCATCGCGATCATAAGAGCAGCGCATTAGTGCTTAAATCCTTTGCTTTTGAATGAATGATCAGTTTTGTCTGACTTGAAGGTAGCCAAGAAATGATTAAAGTTGTTAGTTAGCATTCAATTGAAGGGTAGGGAGTGGTAACTGATAACAAACTCATTCAACATCAAGAATAGTACACGTGGCATATAAGTTCATCAATAGCACCATCCACAAGAAGTGTGAATACTGGAAGTGAAGGGATTGATCCAAATGTCAAGAATTATTTGGATAATGCACTTGATGAAATTAGACAATCTTTGGTTAATCTCACAAACACAATCATAACTATGGGTACACAACCTAATCAGTTGGTGAATACATGCATGGGAAGACAAGCAAATCAGTATAGTAGGATGGCTAGACTGGAGTTTCCAAAGTTTCAAGGTGATGATGTGAGGGGTTGGGTATTCAGATGTGATCAGTTCTTCCTCATTGACAACACTCTAGATAATGAGAAGGTAAAAATTGTATCTGTGCATTTGAGTGAAAAAGCTTTACTTTAGCATAGGCAATTTATACGTATTATTGGTGATAATGTGGGGTGGGAAATGTATAAAACAACCATTATTCAAAGATTTGGGTCAATCAATGATGATCCAATGGCGGCTCTTAAGATTGCAAAATATGAAAAGAATGCCAAAGACTATCAAGATCTGTTTGATACACTTTTGTGTAGAGTAGACATAAGTCTAGAGCATGATGTGATTTTGTATTTGGGGGGTTTACCACCTGAATTGGAAATGTATGTGAGAATGTTTAGACCAATATCACTTGCTGAGGCTTATAATTTGACAAATTTGCAAGAAGCAACTTTGGAGACTATTAAGAGAAAGAATAGAGCTGTGGGGAGTCAAAATGTGGGAAGATTTGGGTATAATAATCACATGGGAGGAAGTAATAAACCACCATTGTTGGCCTTGCCTGCTACCAACAATAAGTTTAACCCAGACACTACAGTTAAAAATCCAATGAGAAAAGTGTGGAAAACTAGAAGGGGGGTTGAATAGTTTTGCCGATTTTACGTTAGTTTCAAAAACTTTAGATTCATTAATATGTGAGATCTTATGGATGTAGAGAAAGTATAGATCTAATGATAAAGCAAGTAAATAAAGTAAATCGAAGGGAAGGAAAAGACACAACCGATGTATAGTGGTTCGGCTACAAGGACACCTTCCTTGCCCTACTCCACTCCCCGAGTCACCTACTCGAGAGTTCAAGCACTATGTCAACAAACTCCTTCACTTGGCGGAGAAGCCTTCACAACGTTGCTTACACTTTTTCCGGTACAAAGCTAGATGCCGAGTCCGTAACACGGTGGACCAAACCAACACGACTATTACACAACAAATATGTGAAATATCAAATACAAGATCTTCGCTACAGAAATCTTGCGGAGTGACAAATCAATCAAGGACCCCTTGCTTAGATGACTTGTAGAATGCTCGTGATCTCGCCTTAGAGAGGACCTATATGAGGATCACAATAGAAAGAAAGAAGAACAACTCTCTAGATCAAGTGATCTATATGTTAGAAGAGAATGAGAGTGTTTGAGAGACTTAGTAAGAAGAGGGTGAGTTAGAATGAAGAAATGGCTCTCTTTTATAGGCAAAATCTTCACCGTTCCCGGATCCCACGGATCCCTTCCACTGGGATCCGTCTAGTGTAATCCTAGGGATCCGTGGAACGCCCTCTTGCCCATGGGTTTTTGGTTATGGGTCATGGGTTATGGGTTGGTCAATGGGTTTTCTTTAGATTCAATGTATCTAAGTATACATTGTATCTAGCCAACTTGGGTATGGGTTAAGATCCATGGGTTATGGTTTTTACCCATCCTAATAAACTATTACAACAAATGCTTAATTACTACATTTTTGTATTTAAATGGCTATATGTAAAGGCTTTACAAAAATAACATGTATCCTTATAATTATACTTAAGATAACATTATATTTGTTATCAACAAAACACAAAGAGATCGCAAAATATTAATAAACGTTTTTACGGTTTATTTGTATTAACAATCTTCCCCTTTTTGTTGATAACAAAACATAATGTTATGATGAGTAAAACTTAAGAATAGATGTAATTTTTGAAAGCCCCTAAGTTTTTACTTCTTCTCCCCCTTTTTGTCGAAACAAAAAGTTAACCATTGGAAGAAATAACGCTAACTCCCCTTGACGGTAGATCCCCTTGTTTGGGCGTCAAGTGAAGAAAAATAAAATCCTACAAAAGAAAGGTTAGTAACATGCTTAAATAATCTTGTGATTTCGAGAATCAAGATTGGGAGCCAAGGTATGTAAACAAGGCCTTGTAATAAAACAACAAATTGTAGTGGTATTTATGCCACGTACAAGCATGTAAAAATAAGAACAAGACTTGTTCTTGAAAATGACTTCAAAAGAAAAAATACTAAAAATAGAAAATAGTAGTAGTGATTCCTTCCATGCTTGTATAAGGTTATGGATGGAGGTTTTGATGAGTGATGGTATTGATGCGATCAAGGATGAGGTTGAGTATGAAACGCATTTCTTCCCTAACTTCTATTGCGATTTCCCTAGTGGATTGGCAATGTTCACAATGTAAGTGATGTGGGTAATGAGTGCGGAAGTTTTTCGGGTTGTTTTGATTTGAGTTATGCGGAAGATGTGGTGGAAAAATAGGAAAATATGAATCAACATCCGGAATGTTTGTAAATGGTGGTGGAAAAGAACCTAGATGATCTTGTAATGTGATGGGAGCTAATGGTGGTGATGTTTCAAGATCTTGAAAAATAGTATTTGGAGATGTGGGGGGTATTGAAAAGACTATTTATTTTTGTTTAGGTTGTTTAGATCTTGTTGGAGTCTTAAGGAGTTCCAAAAGAGTGACTTTAGGTGGTGATGAAGTTGGTGTACTTGTTGGTGATGAGGGAGGTGCTATAAAGGAAGCATCTTGTGGTGAGTTGTTTGTTGAGGATGAACCATTTGAGGTTGGTTTTGCTAAGCAACAAGATCGGATACTAATCTGTGCGGATATCCTAGAGTTTGATTGTGGTATTTTGGATGGTGGTAGTACAAAGGTTTGGGTATCATGAAGATGGTTTTTTGTACTAGGTAATTCATCTAAAGGGTTTTTGGATGACATGGTGTATTGTGTTTGTGAGGATGAGATGGATTATGCAAGCATTTTGGGAGTTTTATACAATGTTGCAAAAATCGGTCAACTCGGCCGATTAATCGCCAATTAATCATAAATAGGCCGAGTACCTTGTCGATTTTTGTAAATCGGTCAAAAAATCGGCCTAGGAAAAAAATCGACACTAAGGAGTCAAAAAATCGGCTGAATCGGCCGATTAATCGGTCGAATCGGTAAAAATCGACCGAATCGGTCAGAAATCAACCGAATCAAGCAAATCGGTCATTTTTTAAAAAAAATAATAATTTAGGCATTCTACTTAATTTGGGGATCGTATATTTCACTTATAACACACAATGGGCATCATAATCAGAATTGGAGCCTTTTATTGAGGTTTAGAAACATAGGAGGCTTGGAATCGGTTAAGATTTTTAGTTTGGTCTCCAGAAATACCAAAAATTTGCAGGAAATGCCAATTCGATTAATCACCAATTAATCCCGACTTGACCGATTACTCGTTGCAGGGTGGTCGACCGCCCGACTACCGATTCACGATTTTTGCAACATTGGTTCTATATATAGAAAAACAAAGCATTGTAATGAATGCTTGACCCAAAATATGGATTAAAATCTAATGATTAGATATGAATTCAAGTCATGTGATCATGAGAACAAAAGCATTAAAGAGCATACTTGATAACGCTACACGCGTCGTTCGGGGTCAAGGAAACTTCCTTTTCTTCGAGCAAGTTTTATAACACCCTAGGCAGTGAACCTAATCGTTGTAGTGTAGTAATTAGGGTAAGCCACGGGTATTGATATCGTTCTCTGGGAATAGGAATGCTAGTAAGAAGTTACTACGCTAAGGTTAAGGTTGAGGAAGATTATTTTTGTATTTTTATATTTTATGAAATGGAAAGGTACGAATCTCGGGTATTGGATTGGGGGTTGGTATTTCTACCGATTACTCTACTATTATCTAATTATCTAAACTAAGGTTGTGGAGTCTATGTCTAATTAATGTGTGCTAGTATGATAGTTTAAAGATGTGTTTACTTAGGTTGTACTACTCCTTAATTATCTCCTATTGATGGTTGAGTTGTCACGCCCTTATTCTTAGTTGCGTTGTGTGTCTAAAGTTGTAGGGTATGCGTTTCTCCCAACTCTTTGAACTTACCAAAGGGTCTCGTCTACAAAACCCACTAGGGATAATAAACTCTTACTCTAAGGCACTCTTTGGATGGTTTAGCTTACAACTACTCAGGTAATTATATTCTAAGGTTCACAAAGATGAATCAAACATTAAGTACACAACGAATGACCTATCGCATTACTAGATCATTAATCAACTAAGATAAGAAATAACCAATCAATATTCAATAATTAAGTTTCATACTTCCTAAGCAAACACACAAATAAATTAGCCGGACATGGAGAACATGCAAGCATACACACAAATAATCAAAGACATAATTGAATTAATGAAGTAAATACTTATCTTGATGTAAGATAGGGTTTAAAACCCTAAAATCTTGTACAAGACACCTTAGGTTCGGTTTTAGGTTTTCACCCAAAGACTCTCTTAAACCGAAAAATTCGGATTCTATATATAAGATTACATATGCGACGGCGTCACCTTATGTTTCGTGGCCGCCGTGTCGCCGTCATTAGGGTTTCGCCTTGGCCACGTTAACCTTGAGACGGCGTCACCTTATGTCCGTGACGCCGTCCTCTTCGCCTTCGTCGTCTGGATTGCATCTAGGCCGCCCGAGTAGCGACGGCCTACTCTTTACAACCGGACGTCGTCACTTGAAAATACGAGTTTTGGGTTCGAACCGTCACAAAATCCTCGGACGGCGTCGCACTAGCACCGACGCCGTCGCCTTCTATTTTCAAAGAATGTGAGTGTCTCGATTTTGACTTTGGCCATTTTCTTCATATATTCGCGCCTTTTCGTCCAAATAAGTGTCATTCCAAGATTTTGCCTTCAAGAGACCTAAAAGTGAAAAGGAACGATATTAAGCAATAACGGATACAAAAGTGATCAAATAAGGGCTAAAACGACCCTCAAAATGGTACCTTTAAAACCTTATCAAATATCCCTACACTTGTTATTTGCTTGTCCTCAAGCAAATGTGCTTTTAACCAATTAATTTATAAGTTAGGGGTCATGAAGCATTAATTCAAAACGGTCCACAACACATATAAGCCCATAAAAGTCATAACAAGCACGGAATTACATACTAGCACCTCACATGGGGTGTTTGGATACTCACATCTCTCTCGGGTGTATATATGAAATATAAAAATAGGAAATGGAAGATAAACACTCATTAACCGGTCCTAGTACATAGATTACCATAGGCTTGAGAATAGATCAAACCTCCATCGCTTTGGCGTAAGCACCTAGGAAAGACTATCAAAGAGGTCTTTAAAGGGTTGTAATGTTAGGCTTACGGTAGGAAACAAAGGGTTTGGTGGGATAGGCTATTTAGTGGTGGCAAGTCAAAAATCTCTATGTTAAATGCATACGAAGAATGGCGTTGCTAAGCCAAGACTCGACACTCTAAACTCTAGATAACTGAAATAGACAAACATAAATTCAAAGATAGATGTAGGATGGTAGCCCGTATGTTTTTTTTTTTTTTTTTTTTTTTTTTTTTTCATACACTTTACTCTACCATCCTCTACGATAACATCAAAATACTAGGGATTTATAGGCATATCCCTACACTTGAGTTTTATTATTCTAACACTAATTTGACCCGAATTGAAAAGATCAAAACACTTGGGGTACATTATTACGCAAACAAAGGGAATTTGAATTTAACGTTACCTTCCGTCATTTCATAAACTTTAACTTTTCCCATGAATCCCAATCGTCCCAAAATCAGATACAAAGGAAATGACTCGACTTAGCAACTTATGCAAGCAACTAGATAATTGAACTAAGGGTTTAGGGTGATAAAAACATTTGCACTAAAAGTGAGTGCATAAGGAGTAGGCTAAGGCGATTTGGGTGTATATTTGGGGTGGGGTGTAAACAATGCTCTTCATTGATATTCGGAAAACCAAGCATCACGAGAACCGCGAAAAGGATAGACTCGAGGGGTTAACTAGGGTATCGTGTACTAAAGATGAGTACAACGCAAAGGTGTGGGGAATTACTCAACCGATATGGAAGAAGTAATTATATTACGGGTATCAAACAAGGGTTATCCTAATGCCTCTTATCATTTAGTTATTCCTAACTACACAAGTGTAGCCTCACTTGCGATCTCGAATGCATCACAAAACAAGTTCTAGAATCTAATATACTACGGTTCATACTCTAAGCATTGAAGATGAATGCTTTTAATTCCTACTAATCTAAGGCGATCCTCACATTTTGGTGGAATTTGGGTGGTAAAGGGTTTTTGTGCTAGTCATGCAACTTCCTATCCATGAGACGCTTTTGTTAAGACTAATGGCCCACCCTATATGTCATGAAAAATTTTAAATTTGGTGCCAAAATTACCCTAACCGACATTTTCTCATGGTTTATTACATAATCACAATTGGACAAAGCAAATAGTCAAGGATAAGCATAGTTTCAAAGTTCCGTTTTATTTTCCCTCCCTACACTTAAACCGAACATTGTCCCCAATGTTCCCGAAAGTATCAAAGTTATGATAATGGAAGGTAATTAAAAGCGAAAGAAACTAGTACTCCCGATTAGCTCGGTAGGATCCGTGTAAAGTGGTGGTTAAATCCTTTTCAAGAAGAATTATTGCGTGAAAAGCTCCTTCCAATCTTATGTAACTTCTTCTTGACAAACTAAACCTCGCACACTTGAAGAAAACAAACGAAACCTTCGCGTAAAATCGGTGGTAATAGTATATATAAGACTTGATTTAAACTAGGATATAATGCTTGTGGAATGGATGTTTACTGAATTTCTAAGAAAATTAAGACCGGAAATTCCAAAATTTATAAGTAGCTCGAAAACGAGAAAAAGTAATCGATGTTTTACTCCTTCCTCGACGCCGTCAGTTATCCCGACAAAACCGGTCTCGATTTTGGAAAAATTCGGAAAATTTACATCTTTAGAATATGGAAAATTTCGCAAAACATCCATTATGACTCGATACAAGCATTTGACTCGAACAAACAAACATAAATATCTTTTAGTTAATTGTTATTCTCATGTTTACGTTTCTTTTGAAAACGTGTGTAATCCTCCCTACACTTATCCTTTATGTAAAATACCTTTATATGCAATTAAGACGGTTAAAACAAAATAAAGCATTTTACAAATTTAAACATGAGGATAAACAATTAATAAAAGATATATGACACTAACAAGCAAACAATTAAGCATGGGTTGCCTCCCACGAAGCGCTTTTCTTTATTTAAGAGTCTTGTGGCTAGACTCATAGTCGTGCTCCTACGCATCGATATATGTAAGTCTATCCTCAACAATGTCGTAAGGATCAAACTTATCATTCAAGTTCCTAGTAGTACGTTCGGTTAAATATGTCTTTTCAAACTTCTCACCATCGGGATCATAGATTTGTATCCTAATGTGCCACTCTCCATTACCATCACTAGGCGGTCTATCCCAATCCCACTTGTGTTCAGATTTCTCAACTTTCCACTTATTCATGACAAGGTTAACGGTCAAGCTTCCTAGGAACTCGGTCATCTTCCTAAATACTAAGCCTTCCTCGAACGGGTTCACTTCCATGTCCCTAGCCATTTCTTTTTCTTGGAAAGTTGCTGCACTAGCGAAGGATTTATCTAGGTAAAAAGGTCTTTGGGGGCCTATGATGTTCTTATCAATCCAAGGTCCATATCTAGAAGGCTCTATCCAACCCTATCTCTTGTGGGACTTCCTCATCCTTGTAGTATGTATGCTTTTTAACATCGTAAACGGATCTAGCACTCCCTCCCTACCACTATTTTGGACATCTTACAATCGATGATGGCACTAGCGGTAGCTAAAATCCTCTTCCAACTAGTAATGGGCATGCGGGTCCTTATTCATGTCTAGCACATGAAAGTCGGCCAAAAGAGTCAACTCTCCTACATGTACTACCATGTCCTTTATTATTCCTACCGGACGTGCCACACTACCGTCCGCTAGACCTAAGATGGTTTCCGTTGGTTCAATTTTACCTAAGTTAAGGCTTCTATGGAGGACAACGGAACAAGATTGATGCATGATCCTAAATCGGCTAGAGCATCGAGTGGTTTGGAAGTTCCAAGTCTACGGAAGAGTGAATAGCCCAGATCGTCTAGCTTCTAGGTAAGTTGTTTCGCACAAAAGCGGACCCATGTTTTCCAAGCCTAAGTTCTAACTCATATTTTTATTTTAAAGCATTATAATAAGGTGCATGAGCTAAGACTTCAAGAATCGGTTTTTCTTGATGGAGTTCCTTGTACTCCTCCTCTAAACTAGGTTTGGATTCTTGGCTGACGGGTTTCTCAAGAGTAGGCTCTACCAAAGGTGCCGGGCCTTGGTACCTCTTGGATGGCTTGGAACCCTTTTTGAAAGCATTTACCGAGTGAACCGTTGGGTGGGAGGGGCATGGATGTGCACTCTCCCATGGTGAACTAGAACATGAAGTCGATGCAATCGAATTCACTTTTGGGTTCTTTATGGTATCACTGGGAGTGCTCCAACTTCCCGCTTATTGAAGGCTTTTAAGAGGCATCAAGCTTGGTTGTCATCTCGCTTTGTTTTTGCTTAAAATCGGCTTCAAGCTTATTCAATCGAGTTTCTTGGGATGACAAAATCTAGATGCAATTGCCTCAAGATTAGTGGGGTTCCCGGTATTAAAAGAATTGAACCTAGTAGGCGAACTAGATGAGCTTTGGGGTGTGCTTGAGTTTTGGTTCCACTTAAGGTTAGGGTGATTTCTCCATGAGGGGTTGTACGAGTTTCCTAAGTTGTTTTGTTCGGGTTTGAAAGTGTACCACTTCTCTCCTGCTCCGTCGGTACGTATGGAGGCGTAGTCCGCAAAAGCTTGTTCGGGGAGCCTTGTTCAATCACGAGTGTCATGGGGACCACTGCATAACTCACAAGGTAGAGTGATTTGATTCACTTGTCGTGAAGACTTAGGATTTTTGTAGGAACTCATGAGGAATCTAACTTGATCTTCAAGTTCGATTATCCTACGGTCGGAAGGGGGCAAGGAGATTGCCTTAACGGTTTTGGGCAGCTCATGGGGGTCATCCCAACTTTCGTTGTCATAGAGGGCGAGGTCCTCTATTATACCCCATGATTCTTCTGCGGTGAGATCACTAAGTTTTCCACCGGCCGCTTGGTCAATGGATCGCTTAGTGGGGAAGTTGACATGATCATAAAAGATTTGGACTTGGAGCCAAAGATCAATGCCGTGATGAGGACTTTATGAAGTAAATCCTTGAATCGGGTCCATGCTTCGTAGAGAGATTCACCTTGACGTTGTTGGAACATCAAGATGTCATTCCTAAGCTTAGTGGTTCTCCCCGGTGGGAAAAATTGAGCAAGGAAGCGAGAGGTAAGATCATCCCAACTTGAGATGGAGCCGGCGGGAAGTCGCTCAAGCCAATTACTAGCTTGGTCCCGTAGAGAGAATTGGAAGAGACGCAGGCGCGTGGAGTTTGAACCGTATAGTGCTGTGGAGGTTGGAAATTATCAAACATGTGAGAGTCATGATTGTTACAAGGAAATGGATTCCTGTTTGACAATCGAGTGAAATGGGGACCTCCACAAGACTCACAACAAGAAACTGTTGAGTCCGGATGGGTGAATCATATGGATTTTGGTCATAACCAAAGTTCTGAGCATCATTGGAAAACTGTTCATAGACAAACGTGTTTCCGGATTGACACTCAAATCCTTGGTGAGTACCTCCACAAAATTCACAACAGTAATGTTGATCATATGAATATAGGTCGGGCTGGGGTGGGTAATTGGAAAAGTTTGAAGAGTCGTTAAATGAGTTCTGATTAGGATCATAATCAAATGAATTCCTCGAACCACAAAACAAACAACTCCCGTTATGAATATCATTACCACATTGTACACAAGTACACCAACGACAGGGTGAACCATAAAGAGGCTCACCACAACCGACACTAGGAATAAACGATTGAATTTGATAGTTATGAAGAGGAATCAGTTTATTCAAAGGATCAACAAAACCAACATGGTGATCTGAATGACTATCAAGTCTCGAAGAACATTCAGAAAAATCCGGAGGTGGGACAAGTGGTGTGCTCTGAGAGCTAGCAATTTCCACCACTTCCGTTATGGTCTCCGGTTTTGGTTCTTGAAAAACGTGAAGATTAGGCAAGTCATTCTTGCTAGTCACCGGTGTTTGAACGGGTTCATCGTAATCAATTCTAATTCTCGACCTTTTTTCATCGGTTTGAATTTGTTCGATTAGATTACGGGCTCTATCTTCAAAGAAAGTGTCCTCGTAATCCTCGGTGGGTGCTTGGGGTAGCTCCGACGCTTGAACCGGTTTGTCAAGATTAGAATGTATTTCGGGTTGTGTCGGGTGGTCGAAATAACTTTGAAAAGCATTTTTGATGGATAATTCGCACAATTGCAAAATTCGCTTGAACTAGGTCCTCCACACCGCTCACACACATTTCGACGATGAAGTTGACGAATGTCGACATAAGAATTAAACATATAGAGGATTAAGAAGAGAATCAAATGGTTGAGAGGATACGAAGAATAGAATTAAGCGGCAAAGAGGTAAGAGAAATAGAATCAACGAATAAGAGGAATGAGAAGAATATTTTTGTGTTTTTGGATAAGAAAATATAAACATATACGGATGGATGGTATGAACAAAGAGTGAATATCCAAATAACTAATCTGCTAGACGAAGATAATCAAGACACTCCCGGCAATGGCGCCAAAAATTTGATCGTCTGAAAACCGTCAAGGTTTCTCACACAAGCCGGCCACTTGTGAATGGCCGACCGTAAGAACCTTAAAACAGTTTGAACACGAACTCAATGAAGATCTGGGGAGTATAGTGTTTCCCCGGGTCGTTATGTCCCAGCGAGCTGTGCAATGGATTATCAAACGTATAGTGATCGCGAGATTTGAACGGAAAAGGAGATTGAGATAGATTATAACTACGGAAAAAGCCAACAAATTAAAACGGCTTAAATGCAAATTAAAGAAAATTAAAAAGATAAAACCTATTAAATAAACGCTATCACTATATTTAAAGTGATGAACGTTTAAAACCTAAAACGTACGTTTAAATAAAAATAACGTAAACGTACAAATAAAAACGTGAAACTTACAAAATATAAATCCTAAAAATATGAAAAATACATTTTTACAATCCTAATGATAAAAGAAACTTTTTAGAAAAAGAAAACTATTTTTATAACTATTTGATTAATTATTATTAATTAAAAACTATTTTTAACTATTAAATAATTAACTAAAATACAAGAAATGAGGAAACAAAGCTAGAAAAATAAAATTAAGACTTAGAAAAGTCTAAAATAACAAACTAGAATTTTCAAAACTATTTTTGTATTTTTCTGATTATTTTTGGATTTTCTAGGAATTAAAAACTATTAAAAACTAATTAAATTACTTAAAAATACAAATTTAACTAAGAAAAATCAAGAAAAATATTTTTTTGTCTTTTTATATTTATCTTAACTTAAGAAAAATGAAAAATTATTTTTTTGAACCTTTTCTTAATTATTTGTATTAAAAGCTAATTAAAAATGATTAAAAACTAATTTAAATTGAGAAAAATAGCAACACAACTTGGAAAAATCTGAAAATTTCAGGGAAAGTCTAAAATAATATAAGAAATAAAGGAAAAATATAAAAACAAGGTGCTATGTGGAGGAATTAGGAGCTGAAGTGGAATGTGCTTAAAAATAAGCACTAAGGATAAGCTAGATTAGCACAACAAGCTACCAACTGAGAACAGGAACAAAATTATGCTAAAAATGACCAAATGAAGCAATAAACAACAAGCTTAACACTCTAGACCACAAGCTCAACAGATTTGAGAATATGAGCTTATGAGCCAAAAACAGTGAATAGGGACCAACTTTGAGCTATTGCACAAGCTACAAAATAAGCTGAAATGGAAAAACAAAAGTTGGAGCTTATAATAGACCTAGCCAACTACTTATGCACCAAATTACAGCTCTGGGAAAGCTCAAATGAACTCTGTGCATAAGCTGCAAGAACTGCACAATCCCTGTGCAGTTCAATGCAGTGTGCACATGGGACTTTGAACCATTTAGACAAGATCTTTTGAGCTTTATAAAAAAATCACAAAATTATACAAAAATGCTAACAACAAAATAGACCAGCAGAGCTTCTTTAAACAACAAGATTCACATGATTTGGCCCAGAAATGAGCTTGTTAAAATTCCTACTAGAATGGCTCAAAACAGATTTTTCATTTTGACTTTTGGATAAAAACAATGAAAATTGACTTTCATGAACTTTGGAATCAATTTAAGGACTGGAAATGATATATAGTGATGAAATGACTTTAATGCAAGCAATGTTTAAGGAATCTAAACACAAAACAAGGATTGGATATGCAAAATTCTCAACAGTTGCACAGTTGAGACAGTAAGCATGCAAATTTGACTATGGGCATGTGCAGGCACAAGAACTTGACTCAAATGAGTAAATTAGGACTAACCAAGCATGAAACAACAAAAGCCAATCACTGAACAGACCTATGGCACAAATTTAATACCAAATCCAAACACCCTTTTAAAACTTAAATACAAACTTAAATTGCTAAGAACATTGAACTAGCTAGTACAATTGTTCAATCTGAGTTCTCATAACCATATTACAACTTTATAAACACTCTTAAATCATTGGTGACTACAGATACATAAACAAGCATAAATTACAAAATGACTTGAAAATTGAAAATAGGAAATTAACTCACAATTGTATTCAATTTGGTGCACAAAGCTAAACCAAACCCAAACCTAAGCTAACCTAAGCTATTTCCAACCCAAATAAGCTTCTGCAACCCCCATTATCAACTTTCATTCCAATTTAAGCCTCTGTTGACTTTCGTTGACCATCTTTCAAAATTACTTGGAATGGATTTTAGAACTTATAAAAAGGCTTGAATAGCTTAGATAAACAAGATTGAAATTAAGATTAAGCTTATAGAAGCTTATAATTGAGAGTTGCAAAATGAGATTTTCAACAGTAGACTAAAATCTTGGAACTTTAAACCAAACTTAAAACTGAGTCTCAAAAGTAACATACAATGATCTTTTAACTTAAATGAAATACAAATGAACAGAAATTACAACATTGGAACTTAAATTAAAACATATATTTAAAAATCGACATTAAGAGAAATTAAGGAACTAACTACTCCTTTTTCCTTCTCTCTATCTCTTCTTTTATAGCTCCAAACTTCTCTCCACATGTCTCTGAGTGGATCCCACTTAGTTTCAGAACCTTGGGATAACTTTTGTGGATTTTAGCACTTTGTCAATTTTGGCGGGAATCTTGGATTATGACCTGTTTGGGGTTGAGTGAGATGAGGTGGGGAGTAATAAATGGGTCTTGGATGTAGTGGAGGAGGGGGGAGACAGGGAAGAGATAAGGTGATGGCTTGGTATGGGATTGCCTGTGTTGCAGGCTCAAGTGGGGAGGGGAAAGGAGATTGGCGCCAAAGTCTGTAGTCAAACCCAATTTGACTTGGGTTTAATAATAAAAGGGGGTCCAGAATTGGTTATTTGACAGGGGGTCATAGGTGTGAAAGGGTCCAAAATGGGTTTAAATTATTAATAACTTAGGGACCTTTAGTGTAAAATCTGAAACTTGAGGGGCCTAAGCTGCCAATTCTGAAAAAGTTTCTCCAAGGACTAAAACTGACAATCTCACAAAGCTCAGGGACCAAATCTGTCATTCTCCAATTTTCCAGGGGCCAATTCTGCCAATTTTCAAACTTGGAGGACCATTTTTGTAATTTTCTCAAACTTATGATATTTTTCACCAAAGGACTAAATTTGATAACTTATGATTTAAAAAGGACCTTTGGTGATTTTACTTTTGAAATTATGTGCTCAGGGACTGTTTTTGACAATTTTTGAAACTTGGGGACTAAAGCGCAATTTTGCAAATTTGATATGTTTTCATCGATTTTGATATTTTGCATTTAAAACACATAAAACACGATTTGTGATATTTTGATCATTTTGATGTGTTTACGAGTGTTTCGGATGAATTTGCGGTTTATATTGTACAAAATGATGAGTATTTAAACACTCATCATCGACACACCCCACTTGTACTTTTTCTATCAACGTAATCACCGCATGGTCGAATCTGCATATACAATTGTTTCTACTCGTGCCTTAGGATACCATAATCCTAATTGTGTTGTACCATAATGTATCTAAATATCCTTTTCTGACTTCTAGGTGTGATGTTTTAGGGTCTTCTTGAAACCTAGCACATAAGCAAACACTAAACATGATATCTGGCCTACTTGCCGTGAGGTAGAGAAGACTACCTATCATGCCACGATATTTAGAATTATCTACGGATTCGCCGTCTGCATCTTTTGTGAGTTTGGTGTCGGATGACATTGGTGTCCTAATTGGTTTCGACTCTTCTAGACCGAATTTCTTTAACATCTCCTTTATGTATTTAGATTGATTAAAGAAGATACCATCTTCTACTTGTTTAATTTGTAGACCAAGAAAGAAACTAAGTTCTCCCATCATACTCATCTCGAACTCGTCATGCATGATTTTAGAAATCATCACACATGTCTTGACAAGTGGATCCGAATATAATATCATCTACATATATTTGCACTATGATTATATGTGACTCTCTTTTCTTAGTAAAAAGTGTGTTGTCAACTAACCCCATGGTATAGTTATGTTTAATTAAAACTGACTTGAGTCTATCATACCAAGCTTTTTGGAGCTTGTTTAAGACCGTAAAGGGCTTTCTTTAATTTATATACATGTTTGGGTTTTTCAAAATCGATGAAGCCCAGAGGTTGAGCTACGTATACTTCTTCATTAATGAAACCATTTAGAAAAGCGCTTTTGACATCCATTTGATAAAGCTTTAGATCATTAGCACAAGCATACGCAAGAAGTATTCTTATAGACTCTAATCTAGCCACGGGGGCATAGGTCTCATCAAAGTCTATTCCTTCTTGTTGGTAATACCCTTGGGCAACGAGTCTAGCCTTGTTCCTAGACACTACTCCGTTTGCATCTAATTTGTTTTTATAAACCCATTTGGTTCCTATTATGGTTTGATTACTAGGTGGAGGGACAAGCGTCCAAACATCATTAGAAGCAATTGATTTAGTTCTTCTTGCATAGCCATTACCCAACTCTCATCTTTTATGGCTTGTGTATTCCTAGGTTCTATGGTTGAAACGAAACAAAACAAGCTACTTTGGTTTTGAACTTGAGACCTTAATGTTCGCTCGTTTAGCTTTCCTATGACTTTATCTACGGGGTGATCTTTGGACTCTTTAATGTTTATGATTTCATCATTTAAAGGTTCTTCTTCTTCATTTATCTTTTCTTTATTACTATAGCATCACTTTCTATGATCTCGTCATCGACAAGAGGTGGAGAGGGTTTGGGTGGACTTTCATCAAATTTTATATTTAATGACTCTTCTACCTTCATTGTTTCTTTGTTTAATATGATGTAAGCTTTGCTATTTGGTGAATAACCTAGAAAGATACCTTGGTTGATTTAGGATCAAATTTTGTAAGGTAATCTTTAGTGTTAAGAATAAAACATTTGCTTCAAAGACTCTAAAGTGATTTAACGTAGGATTTTGCCTCGGAGTAACTCATATGGAGTTTTACCTAAGATTGGTCTAATTAAGACTCGATTGAGTATGTGCGTTGAAGTATCAACGGCATTACACCAAAACTTTTGAGGTATGGATTGTTCATTAAGCATGGTTCGACTCATTTCTTGTAGGGTTCTATTCTTTCTTTCTACTACCCCATTCGAGTGTGGAGTGCGTGGAGCCGATAAGTTGTGAGTAATACTATTAGCGTCACAAAAGGCTCCAAATTGCACTTCATTATCGAATTCCTACCATGATCCGTCCTAATGGAAACTATAGGACTTCTAGTTGTCTTTGGATCTTTTGCTTAATATTTCAAAATAATTAAAGGTTTCCGTTTTGTTCTTTAAAAATTTTGTCCATGTATACCTAGAGTAGTCATCCACTATGACCAAAGTGTAGTAGTTGCCTCCATAACTTTGGATAGCGGATGGACCAAATAAATCCATATGTAGTAATTCTAGACACCTAGTTGTTGACACCATGTTTTTAGCTTTATGACTAGAATGAGCTTGTTTTCCTACATTACAAGCATCACAAAAATGATGTTCACATTTTAACTTAGGTAGATATCTTACTAGATCTTTGGATGATAGCGATTGAAGAAGTCGCATGTTGGCGTGACCCAATCTTCGATGCCATAAGGTCGAAGTATCATCCATAGAGGTAAGACATAGTTTGTCTTTAGGTTCATTACCGATTTTAATGACATAGACTCCATGTTTCCTAATTCCTCTTCCTATGGTTATGCCATTTTTTAGTATCTTACTACCGGTTTCGGTAAAAGTACATTGCACTTTTGTCACATATTTTCCTATACTTAAGAGGTTAAAGTTTAGGTTTTCTACGTGACACACATCGTTAATGGTTAGAGATTTGTTAGAAATCGTACCTTTACCGATGATTCTACTTTTGCTATTTCCAAACACCACATTACCTCCATTTACGGATTCATATGTGGAGAATAGATCCCTATTGCGGTCATGTGCCTCGTGCACCCGCTATCCTTAACCCATTCATCGGGGTCTAGGTCGACCTTTAAGCACACCTAAAACAATAATAAACTCAAAAGTTTGGTCCCCATTTTTTCATGGGTCCATTAGTGTTAAACATTCCATTCATGTTAAACATGTATGGATAAGATGAGTATGCATTCCGTGGAGCAAAGTTTTGAAAAGGAAAACCGTTTTGCATATTAGGGTTCCATCCCATTTGATGGTTACTTTTTGGATAAACGTTATTAGGTCTCCTAAATGAATTAGGTTTTGAAAAAGATGGAGCTTTGTTCCTTGCACAAGTAGGATTATATTTTGGAGGTGGTTGTCTAGTGGTGACGTGAGTTGGTTTCTTCCTACTAATGATAACAAAATCAGTTCTAGATGAAGAAACTACATTATTGCTACTGTTTGCTACAGCAGATCCACGGATCCCTGGCTGTACACTAGCCGGTTCCCTTATCAAAGGATCCGTGGGATCCGCCACAACAGTGGCTTGTTTTTCTAGTGCCTTAACAAATTTTGTTTCTTTATTTTCACTAGTTGATGGATCAAGTTGTTGAACACCTAAACCTTTTTGGTTGTTACCGGTTTTAACACCATCTAATATCGTATCTAAAGTATTCGTACTCATTCTAGCAATTTTAGAATCTAGATGATCAACTAGTGTTTGAAGTTGAGCATAAGTTCACATTCACCACTTGCTATTTTGCCCTTTTCTAAACGTTTTAGTTTTGCTTTTAGTTCTATGACTTCTTTGTCTAAGCGTTGTTTTGACTCTTTAAAAGCTTGTTTTTGTTAACTAGTTTTAAGCTAATATTGCATAGTTTATCATATTCATTATGCAATGAGTCGTCATCAAGTGATGAACTACTATAGTATTCGTGACATACCTCGTCATTTGCCATGAGACAAATTTCTTCGTCCTCCTAGTCGCTCATTCCCCACGTGCCGCTTACGAAAGCCTTTTGATCATCCCGTTTGGGACACTTACTAATAAAGTGGTTTGGGTCCCCACATTTAAAGCAAGTACGATCATCTTTTGGCTTCTCGTCCTCTTTGCTTTTCCGAAAGCCTTTCTTATCGTCATACGGTTGTTTGACGTATCTTCCCTTTCTTCTAAAGAACTTTTTAAAGTCCCTTACGGCCATAGCGTACTCCTCGTCGTCACTACTCGAAAAGGAGTTCTCTTCATCGCTCGAAGCCTTTTTGGCTTTAAGGGCAAGAGATTTGTGTTTCTCTTTCACCTTTGAGGCTTTGGAGTCTTTAGCAAGGACAAGCTCGTAGACTTTTAGGTTGCCTATGAGTTCATCGAGGGTGAGGATTTTCAAATCTTTTGATTCTTCGATCGCCGTCACCTTGGATCTCCACTTCGATGGAAGTGCCCTTAGATATCTCCTAACATGGTTACAGCTATAAAAAGATTCATCAAGTGCTTGTAAAGATGTAATAATAGTATTAAAATTAGCAAATGAATGATCTATAGTTTCCTCATCCGATATTAAAAATTGTTCATATTGTTGAACGAATAAATCAATTTTATTATTTTTAACTTGTTGGTTGCCTTGATGAGTTACAACTAAAGAATTCCAAATTTCTTTAGAGGTTTTAACCATAGAAATTCTTTCGAATTCCTTTTTCGGTAAAGCATTATATAAAACCATTTTTGCTTCACTATTTTTAGAAAGCTTTATCTTCATTTCATCATTTAGTTTATCATGAGGTATGTTAACTAAATTTCCTTTGTCATCATTTGAGGCAGCCTCAAAATCACCTTCAACAATAATGTACCAAAGATCAATATCTTTAGACTTCACATATGTTTCGAATCTATTTTTCCAATATATAAATCCATTAGTTTCAAGTAGTGGTGGTCGTTGCATAGATTGCCCTTCCTTATAATTTTCAGAACCCATAGTGATCAAAAAATTTTAAAATACAATTTTACTTTAAAAATTTTATAAACTTAGCTCTTGATGCCAATTGTGGAAAACTAGAAGGGGGGGGGTTGAATAGTTTTGCCGATTTTACGTTAGTTTCAAAAACTTTAGATTCGTTAATATGTGAGATCTTATGGATGTAGAGAAAGTATAGATCTAATGATAAAGCAAGTAAATAAAGTAAAGCAAAGGGAAAGAAAAGACACAACCGATGTATAGTGGTTCGGCTACAAGGACACCTTCCTTGCCCTACTCCACTCCCCGAGTCACCTACTCGAGAGTTCAAGCACTATGTCAACAAACTCCTTCACTTGGCGGAGAAGCCTTCACAACGTTGCTTACACTTTTTCCGGTACAAAGCTAGATACCGAGTCCGTAACACGGTGGACCAAACCAACACGACTATTACACAACAAATATGTGAAATATCAAATACAAGATCTTCGCTCTGTAAATCTTGCGGGTGACAAATCAATCAAGGACCCTTGCTTGGATGACTTGTAGAATGCTCGTGATCTCGCCTTAGAAGGACCTATATGAGGATCACAATAGAAAGAAAGAAGAACAACTCTCTAGATCAAGTGATCTATATGTTAGAAGAGAATGAGAGTGTTTGAGAGATTTAGTAAGAAGAGGGTGAGTTAGAATGAAGAAATGGCTCTCTATTTATAGGCAAAAATCTTCACTGTTCCCCGGATCCCACGAATCCCTTCCACTGGGATCCGTCTAGTGTAATCCTAGGGATCCGTGGAACGCTCCTCTTTGCCGATGGGTTTTTTGGTTATGGGTCATGGGTTATGGGTTGGTCCATGGGTTTTCTTTAGATTCAATGTATCTAAGTATACATTGTATCTAGCCAACTTGGGTATGGGTTAAGATCCATGGGTTATGGTCCATGGGTTATGGTTTTTACCCATCCTAATAAACTATTACAGCAAATGCTTAATTACTACATTTTTGTATTTAAATGGCTATATGTAAATGCTTTACAAAAATAACATGTATCCTTATAATTATACTTAAGATAACGTTATATTTGTTATAAACAAAACACAAAGAGATCACAAAATATTAATAAACGTTTTTACGGTTTATTTGTATTAACAAAAACAATTGACTTAACAAGAGTATGAGGATAAGAGGGCTAAGAATATGTGTTTCTACTGTGATAAGAAGTATGTGCCTAGTCATAAGTGTGAAGGGCAGTTGTTTTCTTTAGTTGTCTTGGGAGAAGAGGAAGAAGGTGATGAAGAATTTATGGATGCACCAGAACAGTTGGTAGATACAGTTCAGGATTTAGCACCTCATATATCCTTGAATGCTTTTACTGGTGTAAGTTCTTATAGAACTCTAAGGATAGTTGGAATTGTAGCTAACAAGTTTAAGCTGCACATTTTGGTGGATTCAGGATCTACTCACAATTTTCTAGACATTAATGTGGCAAAAAGGATGGGTTGTAAGATTGAACATACCAAACCTTTACCAGTCTCTGTAGCTGGAGGAAGGAAAATCATGAGTGTTAGTTCCTGTAAGAATTTTGTTTGGAAGATCAAGGGAGAAACTTTTGTGAGTGATGTCATGCTCTTACCCTTGGGAGGATGTGAAATGGTTCTTGGCATTCAATGGCTGGAAACTTTGGGCACCATTCAGTGTAATTTTAGAGAATTAAAGATGGAGTTTGTCTACAATGAGAAGAAGGTGTTGCTCAGAGGAACTACCAAACCACCAGTGCAATGGGTTGAAGGTAGGAAACAAGTGCAGGCTATGGAGAATAAAACACCAGTTGAGGTAATGATGATGAGTATCTATCCAAACACTAGATTAGACTTGTGGTCTATTGAGAAGACAGAATCAAAACAGGTTGCACCAGAATTACAGACATTGCTTGATGATTTCCCTGATGTGTTTGAAGTACCTAAGACATTACCCCCATACAGAAGTCATGATCATAAAATTCCCTTGGTGAATGGAACTGCTCCAGTTAACATTAGGCCCTACAGGCATCCTCCTGCACAGAAAGATGCCATTGAGACCATGGTTAAAGAATTACTTGAAGCTGGAGTGATCAAACACAGTCAAAGTCCATTTGCTTCACCTGTGGTTATGGTCAAGAAGAAGGACAATACTTGGAGAATGTGTGTAGACTATAGACAGCTTAACAAGAACACTATCAAAGATAAGTTCCCTATTCCTATTATTGAAGAATTGATAGATGAATTACATGGGTCAACTGTGTTCTCTAAACTGGATTTGAGATCTGGTTATCACCAAATCAGAATGTATGAGGATGATGTGGCAAAGACAGCTTTCAAAACTCATGAGGGACATTATGAGTTTTTGGTCATGCCATTTGGGCTCACTAATGCTCCTTCAACCTTTCAAGCTCTGATGAATGAAGTTTTCAAGCCATTTTTGAGGAAGTTCACATTGGTATTTTTTTATGACATACTGGTTTACAGTAAGAGCATGGAAGAGCATATCCAAAACTTAACTCAAATCTTACAAACTATGAGAAAGCACAGCCTATTTGCTAAGATGAGTAAGTGTGTATTTGGTACAAGTCAGGTGGACTACTTAGGCCATGTCATTTCTGCTCAAGGAGTAGCCACTGATGCCACCAAGATACAAGCCATGGCAGATTGGCCACAACCAAAGAACATCAAACAGTTAAGAGGATTCTTGGGATTAACTAGCTATTACAGAAAGTTCATAAAGAATTATGCTATTTTGAGTAAACCTTTGACTCAGCTATTAAAGAAGAATGGGTACAAATGGAATGAAGAGGCTCAAAAGGCATTTGATACACTTAAACAAGCCATGATACAAGCTCTAGTTTTGGGATTGCCAGATTTCACTAAGCCTTTTGTAGTGGAAACAGATGCTTCAGGCATAGGCATTGGTGCTGTGCTAATGCAACAAGGTCATCCCATAGCCTATCTTAGTAAGGCACTTTCACCTAAACATCAAACTATGTCCACTTATGACAAAGAATTTTTGGCAGTTTTGTTGGCTTTGGAAAAATGGAGAGGATATCTTTTGGACAGACACTTTGTGATCAAAACTGATCATTTCAGTTTGAAATATTTACTTGACCAAAGAATCACTACTCCTACACAGATGAAATGGCTTCCCAAGTTGATGGGCTTTGATTATGAGGTGGTATACAAGAAGGGAACTGAGAATATAGCTGCTGATGTACTGTCTAGAGTAGAAGGAAGTGCAGAGTTGTTCAGAATTGCTGTCTCATCCATCACTACTGATTTGTATGAAAAGATTAAGCAAAGTTGGGAAACAGATGAGCAGGTTCAACAAGTTATTGCCAACTTGAAACAAGGTAAGCCTGCTAAGAAACACCATACTTGGATGAATGACCAATTGCTTAGAAAAATAAGTTGGTGGTTGGTAACAATAAGGAACTCAGAGTTGAGTTAATCAAACACATTCATGAAGGTGTGATTGGGGGTCATTCAGGGGTACAACCAACTGTGCATAAATTGGCCTATTTGTTTTATTGGAAAGGTATGAGGAGAGAAACCAGACAATTGCTTAGGGAATGTTTGGTATGTCAGAGAAATAAACCAGATCTAGCAAGTTACCCTGGCTTGCTACAACCATTGCCTATACCACAAGGGGTGTGGAAAAGTATCTCTATGGACTTCATTGAAGCTCTTCACAAAGGAAAGACACTATATTGGTGGTGGTGGATAGACTGAGCAAGTATGCCCATTTCATCCCTTTATCTCATCCATTCACAGCAACACAAGTAGCTCAGTCTTTCTTGGATATTGTTTATAAACTTCATGGACTTCCTGAAAGTATTGTGTCTGACAGAGACAAGATATTCATGAGTAGATTTTGGAAGGAGCTCTTCAAACTTCTACAAGTGAAATTGTTGATGTCCACTTCTTACCACCCACAAACTGATGGTCAAACAGAGGTGGTCAACAGATGCCTGGAAGGGTATTTGAGGTGTATGGTAGGAGAACAACCCAAAGAATGGTCAAAATGGCTCAGTTTGGCAGAATTGTGGTACAATACAAACTATCACTCTTCCATCAATACTACTCCATTTGAAATACTTTATGGGCAACCACCACCTATACATGTTTCTTACTTAGGTGGTGAGAGTAGGGTGGAAGCTGTTGATAGGTCTTTAAAAGCTAGAGAAGAAGCTGTTAAGGTCCTAAAGTTCCACCTCCAAAGGTCACAACATAGAATGAAGCAACAAGCAGATAAAAAGAGAACTGAAAGAAATTTTAAGGTGGGTGATTTGGTCCTTTTAAAACTACAACCACATAGGCAAGTCACAATTCGACAAGGCAAGCAGAACAAGTTCTCTCCCAAGTATTATGGTCCCTTTGAGGTGGTAGAAACGATTGGTGCAGTAGCTTACAGGTTGTCCTTACCTGAGCAATCACAGATTCATGATGTCTTCCATGTTTCACAAATCAAAAGGTACAGAGGTACCAAACCAGTGTGGAGTGATAGTGATTCCACCTATTGCAGTCCTTGACAGGAAGATAGTGAAGAAGAACAATGTTGTGGCAGTGTATGGGTTTATTCAGTGGGCAAATGGCACTAAAGAAGATGCTACATGGGAGCTGTTGGAAGATCTTTTGAGAATGTTTCCAACCTTTGATCTTAGTTCTTGAGGACAAGAACAATTTGAGGGGAAGGGATTGATAGCAGCCAAAGTGATTAAGTGAAGTGTTGGCACGTGAGGTTCATGTGTGCGTTTTTTAAACACATACATGAGGTGCACGTGAGTTTTCAACACAACTCACATAACCACCTTTGGCGCCCATTTTCCTTTTAAAAGTAGTTATCATCTTTTCATTTGGTTTTCAGCTTTCAGATTTGTAATTTCCTTTTCTCTCTCAATTCCACTCTAACAAACCATTATCAGTTAGTTGGTGTAATTGTTTTTCCCGCCATTAATAACAAACAAGCAATCCGAGTCTCATTCAATCCATTGAGTATCCATACTTGTGTGTTGCCTCTTAACAATTCTTAATTGAGTTCTAAGAGTGTTCTATCAGAACTGCATAAATTGGCTTATATCCATGCCGCTTTTTGGCTGTGTTTTGGCTGTCGATTTTTGTGTGACGATGGTGTGGCAAACAAGAACAGCGGCAACACCATCTATAGACGTTTTGTATTCAAGATCTTGGTGTTGTCATACAAGATCTGCTTTTATTTCAAGAACTACTGGGTTAATATCGGATCTGGGTCAAGATCTGATTTTCGAATTCTAAGGGTTAGTGCTCAGTCACTGTTAAAAGATTGGCAAGATAATCAAGAGGACGGATATGTTGGTGGATTTTCTGTTTTTAGGTTCATTTTGTAGTAATAGTTCTACGTTTAATTTTTATTCTTCTAGTGATGGTTATTTACGTTAAAAAAATAGAGAGGATATTTTGGTTTATCCTGGTCCGGGATATTTTGGTTTATTCCGTATAAAGAAAAGATACAAAGGAAAATAATAAATAAAACTTTGTTTCTCGGTTCGTGACTTTCTATTTTGAAGATAAGTCTCTGCTAGCAGTCGGATGTCTTCATTAAATAATTAGTTATTGCTTTAATGTTTTATTTTATTTTTTACTCTAGTCTGGAGCTTTCACGATTTCGCCGCTCGGATTACACGAAGTATTAGATAGATTAAGTTAGTCGGCTCAAGCCCGGTCTGTGGGCTTAGGGTCCATAAGATATATCTAGGGTTTTCAAGTTTACATTTGTACTATATATAATGTCATAAATAATAAAGTATAACCTACGGGGTTTTAATAAAGTAAAAGTGGTTGGTTAGAAAAAGACCAGTTAAAAAGACCAGACACGAAGACTAGTGAATCAAATATTTTTTATTTATTTTAGAGCTAATTACATAAATCGTCCTTGTGGTTTGGTCAAAATTACGGATCTTGTCCCTATACTTTTTTTTCAGTGCGTTTCGTCCCTGTGGTTTACAAATCTTACGTATTTTGTCCCTGATCCGACCCAGTCCGTTAAGTGTTTTGCGCTGTTAGTCCTTCGTTAGTGCAGTCCGTTAAGTGTTTTTGTTGTTAGTCCTTCGTTAATAAATTTTGCAACGTTAGTCCTTATTTTTAAAATATAGTTTTCCCAATTAGTCCTCCGTTAATAATAGTTATCGCCCGATTTTTACGTTTTGTCCGTTTTATCCGTTTCGTTTGTTTTATCCGTTTTCCCCTCGTTTTTTCGTTTTTAATCCGTTTTTACGCTTTTATCCCTTTTAAATGCTTTTATATGCTTTAAATGCTTTTTTACGCTTTTGTCCGTTTTATCCATTTTTGTCTGTTTTTAATCCGTTTTCGACCGTTTTAAAAAATATCAAATATCAAATTTGTCCGTTTTTATCCGTTTTTGTCTGTTTTTTATCCGTTTTAAAAAAAAATATATCAAAAAAAAAAATTTGAACAAAAATATTTTTTTTCAAATATTTTTTTTTAAAAAACGGACATATTGAAAAAAAAATTCCGAAAAATATTTTTTTTCAAATATATATTTTTTTTAAAACTTAAAAAATTTCCGAAAAATATTGAAAAAAAACGGACATATTTTTAAAAAATATATATATTTGAAAATATTTTTTTATTCAAATTTTTTTTGAAATTTTTATTCAAAATTTTTTGAAGCGGACAAAAGCGTAAGAAAACCGATAAAACGCATTTAAAACGGACAAAACGTAAGAACAACGGACAAAGCGAAAGAAAGCAGACAAAACATAAGAAAACGGACAAAATCTAAGAAAACGAACAAAAGCGGATGAAAACCGATAAAAGCGTAAGAAAACGGACAAAGCGTAAGAAAAATGGACAAAACTATAAAAAGCGAAAGAAAACGGACGAAAACGTAAAAAGCGGAGAAACGGATAAAACGGACAAAACGGTGAAAACTATTATTAACGGAGGGACTAATTGGGGAAAACTATATTTTAAAAAATAAGGACTAACGGTGCAAAACACTTAACGGACTGCACTAACGAAGGACTAACAGCGCAAAACAGTTAACGGACTGGGTCGGATCAGGAACAAAATCCGTAAGATTTGTAAACCACAGGGACGAAACGCACTGAAAAAAAAATATAGGGACAAGATCCGTAATTTTGACCAAACCACAAGGACGATTTATGTAATTAACTCTTTATTTTATTTATTTGTTTTGACTAAAGGTCTGGCTTTGTTTGGCGCAGAGTTTTTTGGAGCTTTTTTATTTTTAGTGTTCGTTTGGCAAAAACGTGGTGAGCTTTGCTATTTTTTAAAATGCTTCTTTAAAAATTAGTAAGCAGTGAGTTGTGGCTACTACTCACACCTCACTGCTATCGGTCGAACTACTTTTATCAAACACACCCAATATTCAATCTCATTTAAAACAAAAGCTCCCAACCAAAACTTTTGGTTTTGAGGTTCCAAAAAACATGACACCGGAAACTTAACGTAGTAGCCAGAGGTGTTTTACGATAGCAGTTATTTAGTTTGAAAAAAAAAAAGTCTTTTTAGATCGCCGAAAAGAATAGTGTACGCCGGAATTTCGCTCAAGAAGACAACCAAGTAAGCAAGAAAACACACTTGGACGCCACATAGATGCAACATCATCGTTAACCCGAATGAACCAGTCACATTATGTATTTTGAGACAAAATATGAAATATTGTTATGCATATCAATAATATAATTAGTGCGCTATGCAAACCGGTGTTTGATAATAAAGGCCCGCAAGCTCGTTGGGTTTGGTCCGTTTAGTTGCTAGGATTAGGTTATCTTCATAATCTTCATTCTTTAATTGAATCTGAATAACATATTATCATTATTCCCTCTTATTTCTTCATGGCGTCAGGGCTTTAAGTACAACCACTGTTAATCCATCATCCTTCGGTCGCCGACAACTCTTGGCTGTCCGAAAGGATCTGTTTACTTTTACGTTAGTTTTTTTATTGGTCCATTGCAATCTGTGAAGACTTGGCATAATCTTGATCTGTATTGTCGTGTTTGGATTTAGCACACTAGTGGATAATCTATGAAGTGAAGAATCCGTATGAGAATGACAAAAAAAAAAAATAATAAAAAAAATAGATGCATCTTCGACGCTGTCTTTTAGATTTATTCGTTTCATTTGCTTGAATGTTTGCCATTGTCTAGTGAATAAATTCTGAATGGATCTTATATTCATAGAATGAGGTTGAATATTGATCAGTTGAAAGAATTTATTGTTCGGTTGTATTTGGCTTCATGGTTTTGAAGTTTAACTAATTTTGTATTAGTTTATTGGGGAATTGGTTTCCACCCGTAAGTTGGGTTTCGTCTGAGGTGTTATTCGGCTTTGTTGTTCAAGTCATTATATGTATAAAATTTGTTTTTGAAAAAAAATGATTTCGCATGAGTGTCGGTTATGTTACAATCCTAGCTAATTGGATTAAATCTTGAGTGGTTATGTGTAGCATCTCGACATCAACAACATGTTTTGGTTCTGAATACACATTTGCATCTGTATTTGTCTGATTTTGCCTGGTTTTGCATCTAATACTACCTAGTTTTGCATATGATATTGCTTGGTTTCGCATCTGTCTGATTCCTTTGTGTTTGCTTTAGCATCTTTCTGTTGTTGTCTGGTTCTGTTTGCATCTATCTGAATGTGCTCTGCACCTGTCTGCTAGTTATACTTTTCCGCCCTTCTTGATAATGTGTTGTGCAACTATTTGCATTTTCATGATCCTTTGTTCTACTCTTGTCCATCTCCGTATTTGTGTTGCTCGCTACGATTATGCATTTGGTTTTGGTATTTCATTGGTTTTGGTCCGTTTGTTTCAGACCTCATTGATTTCGTATTTTTTGTCCTATACAGTTTGGATAAGATTGAGACTCCGTCTAGCACCGAGTTTATACTCTTGGACACTCTGAAGTTGCTATTTGTTTTTTCCAGTTTTCGTTTATTTTCTATTTAACAAACTCTTAATATTAACCGCTGCAAAATATGAGTTTGAGAATGGAAGTTAGATAATAAATGGAGGAATTTTCTAAAAAAGACATATAAGGAACCATGTTACAAAAATAAACCATTGAATTTTGTGTCACAAAAAACTACTTTACGCGCAAATTACTTGCTCTCTTACTTTTTTCTGCGCTCCATGCTTTTGATCATTACACGTGTACATTAAGATCAAATATGAAATCGACATGTGGCATGGGAGCGCAATTTTTTTGCTCTCCCTATCTTTTGCGCTCCCAATTTTTGGTTTAGTGGGGACGGAGAGCAAAATTTTTGCTCTCCCAACATTTTTTGCTCTCCCAATTTTGAATATCATGTGGACATTAAAGTCTTGATGTGTCACGGAGAGCAAATATTTTGCTCTCCCTCTACTTTTTGCTCTCCACTACCATTTTTTTTACTTGTCATCCGTTTTTTTAAGTATATTTACTATATTTATGAGGATAAACATGGTTTTTCAATTTTTGGTTTGGGGAGCGCAAATAAGGGGAGAGCAAAAATGTTTTGCGCTCCGTGTACTTCTTATTTGCTTCCAAATGCGCTAAAGGTAGTTTTTTGTAATTCAATTTTAAAAAGTAGTTTTTTGTAATTCCATTCTAAAAAGTGACGTTTTGGTAATTGATTTTAATAAATGCCCGCAACCCCGTTGAGTTTCGCCTGTTTAGTTGCTAGACTTAGGTTAGTTATTCTTCGCGTTAATATGGAGTATCATGTAAACTTCATTGTTTAATTGAATCTCGATAATATATTTGATTGTACCAAAGTCACCTTATTATGCATTTTTAACTTTTCATTACTGGTTAAGGCCAATTTTTACGAGGACTATATAACATGTGAGATAGGTAGCTACTAATATATAATTTTGTTACAAGTATATTTATCATGTTTTGGGTGGAAGTTGACATGAATTAAAACATAATGGACCTTTTTATAAGTTACAAATCTAAAATTTAAATTAGAGATGGGATACGAAAATAATTCGAATAGTCGTGGTTAGATCCAAGATCATCGGGCTTAATACCGGATAAACATATATTGAAAAAGTTTCCCATGCCATATTGATATTTTGTTAACTTTATATAACCAAAGAGAAAATAAAGAGCAGCAACAAAGTTGAACACAAGATCATTTCAAGGTAATTAAATCAATCCCTTTACTAAATCTTTGTATTTATTTATTGGAGTTACACATATCCCTTTTTTGATGACATCGCTAAATCCACAGATGGAGACAATTATGACGAAAAGCCCAGGATTAGACGATATTCCGCATTTGTTCCATCATATACAATCATTGATGCCGGAAAAAGAAGCTGCGCGCACGTGTCTCTTGTCCAAGTCATGGCTACACGCTTGGTCTACTATCCCAAAGCTTAGGTTTAACCAATCGAAAATGCTTTTAAAGCAATTGGATTGCCTAAATTTGATCAACCACACTTTGCTTAGATATTTTGAGCACAACATACCAATTGAGAGTTTTGATCTTAAGATCATAATCAAGGATCAGGAGTCGGCTTCTCTGGTTGAAAAAAGGATTGAAAAATGGATTCGTGGTCTAGCACCCAAAAGGTCTTTCAATGAGCTCCGCATCACATACGCTGATGAGTGTTGTTGGACTATTAAGTTTAGATTGCCAGATGAGATATTCTCGGGTGTAAACCTAACTACTATAAGTGTAACGGTCGATGTCGGGCTTCTCAATGCAGTTGAGATGTGTAGCAATCCTGTGATCAACTGTCTGTCTCTACGAGTACTTGAACTGCTCCATGTGAACACAAGTGAAGAGGTACTCAATAAGCTGTTGTCTACTTGTACCTTACTGGAGAAGATAAACATATACTTAAATAATGAGTTAAAGATGGTCAAGGTTAAAACTCTTCATTTTCTTCGTGAATTTGAGATAAAATCATTAGATAAGAGTGTAATACTGGAAATTGATGATGTCCCAAGTCTTTGCTTGTTTACTTACACTACATTCCCGCGTTGGTCAAACCCTCTACCATTCAACATGACTTCATTAGGAGGCGTGACAGAATTGTGTCTAGGTGGTGTGACCATGTACGATGCATATTTCGACATGATCAACTCGAAATTTCCTAACTTAGAATGTTTGACTCTTCGAACATGGTTTACAGGTGAGAAAATTTGGGATATTACATGTGTTTCTTTGAAGAGATTGAACCTAATTTTGTGGCAATACTCAGAAGCCCACCTACAAATTTCTGCTCCAAAATTACTCGTTTTCAGTTACAAGGGCCGAATAATTCCAAAACTCTCATTTCCAACCATTGTTCCCAAACAAGTTAACCTTATACTATCATTAAATAGACCCATTGATCATTTGTTTTTTCTTAAGATGAGAAACGCACTCAGTATATCAAGCGACTTTGATATCGAAATATCATATCGGAGCAGTGATATTGTAGTGCCATTGAACATCAACATTGATAACCTAAGAAGAAAGGTCCCATTTTCGGCTACATATGTGAGACAGCTATTGGTTGAAACATCTTTGGACGAGCGTATGGGGGTGTACCTGCAATTTATTGATACATTTTTTTTGATTTGCCATCCCCATTACGTAAGGCTGTATCGAGACAAGCCATCTAAAGACATCAACTCCTACAAGCAGATGGTAAAGGCGATGACTGAAAATAAAATGCCTGAAGTCATAGAGGTTATGATTAAAGATCCTCAAACTGGAGAATGGGAAGACAAGACAAATGTTTGGAGAAGTTCTCCTGAGAATTTGGTTGCTTGGTATGCAATTCAGTTCCAACTAAATTGGTGTTCCCAGCAAAACTCACAATCTTCAGTTTGATTATTAGATTTACTATCTTGATTTGTCATCATATTAAGTTTCAAATTTTTTCTTGAGAATTGCTATTAAAACTTTTGGTTATCTGTTGATCTAAAATACTATTATACCGACTTTGAAGATGTTATCAATTTGATTCATTTGTGATGATGTCTTTGAGACCATTTCCATATCTTGTTCCTCCGTTCATTTAGATCTTTCTTCATGTTTATTAACCCATCATTCAAGTTCTTGATATTGCAATTCTGAAAACAGCTTGGGCTCTTACTGCAGTTTTCTCAGCTAATCAGATGAAATAAAACACGCGCGTGCATCTTTTGGTGATCTACTTAAAATAACGATCTTATATGCTATCATCAAGAAGATATGATATCTTGGTTGAATGGAACCTATCAGTATATTTACTTCACGATAGATTGGTTTTTTATATATATTATTTATCTAGCCAAAATTTTAATGCATTATTTATCATTTGAACAGAAAAGTTACTTATGTAAGCTAACACTAAGCTGTGTGATGAATAAGAAAACAAGAAATAGGTATTTTTCCTCTTTACCTCAATGATTCTTGAAATATAAAAAGTATTCTCTTGATGAAAAAATTAAACGGGATACAACAATAAATCCTTTGAATTTTTTTATTTTCTTTTGTCAAACCATGTTGCACGCATGTAGTACGTACCACAGCTTGAGCAGATGTAGGGAGGGGGCCAGAGGGTGAGATCAATGTGCTAAACCCGTTGAATCGTTTGTGTGGGAACGATAGATTCTTGAACTGCCGAAGACGAAATGCCCTAAAGAGTGAAGTTTGTTACAAAGTATAAATTCATCCTTTTTATGGGTGGAGGTTGAAATCAAAGAGAACAATATGATATCATTTCATTAATTCAGTTCTTCTAACTTTATAACCCAAAATATATTTTGGTGAGATATAAATTAGCAGCCAGTAAAAAGGAGTACCAGGAATGGAAGAAGGAGCAAGAAGCAGCCTGCAGATACGCGCTCCAGAATTATATGATTTTCCGGAATTGATCCACCATATACAAGCATTGCTTCCGGTGAAAGAAGGCATTCGCACATGCGTCTTGTCCAAGACATGCCTGCAACTTTGGTCTACCATCCCTACACTCAGGTTTCATCAACCCTTAATATATTTTAGCAAAGAACACAAAATAAACTACATCAAATAGATTGACCAAACTATGCAAAGGTATATCAGGGACAATATATTGGGTTAATCACGATCGACCCACTTAAACCCATTATGACCCGGTCAACAAAAGTCAACGAAAGTCAACAAGAAGCAATATTGGGTTAATCACCATCGACCCACTCTAACCCACTTAAACCCATTATGACCCGGTCAACAAAAGTCAACGAAAGTCAACCTCAACGAAAGTCAACAAGAAGCAGTTACAGAAACGGTTATGTAGCAGTTATACAATAACTGCCATATTCATTGAACCGACACAATGGTTCAAACATACCCTTTCATTCAGTATATATACTTGATACATTTGATGTAAAAACATGATGACATATTATTGATTAATACAAAGACATATTTACGTTTATTAATCCTGCACATCACTTGGTATACTTTTGATTTAACGTTAAAGACCATAGATCCCGTTTCAAAGGCCAACAATTGGTATCAGAGCGGTTTGGTCTATTAACCAACAATCATCACTTACCATTACTCGTAAAAGTTCAAGAATCAAAAAAAATCAAAACAGTTTCGATAAATAAAAATTTTCTGCAAATCGATAAGAACACAAAAATCCAAGACGTCATTTTTTTGTGTTTCACACCTTTGTCGCAACAGGGGTATAATCACTTGGTGATTACTCACAACCCGGCAACAAAACAAATTCGCAAAAAAAAAAATTCCGAAACCAGTTTCAATTACCCAATCCAAAAAAGGATCAGAAAACGAATTCAAATCGTTTAACATTTGATTCAAATAAAAACTAAACGAGCGTCATCAATTAGGGCACAAATCAAAGATTCGAATTAGAACAAACACACCTGCTCATAAATGGAATCAAGCCCAGAAGGATCAATTGAAACCCCAATTGATTAATTTACAAACTCCAATCGTAAAATTACTCACGGATTAGAAAACCCCCAAATAAGTCGAAACCCTAGGTTTCAATTGGAGGAATACTTGTGCTCGTAAAAGAACACCCATACCATAGAAAGAAGAAGAGGCGGTCAAAAACACAGCCATTAAACAGCCGGGAAACCGTCGATTATTGGAGAAGGAGAAGATCAAAAGTTATCTTCTTAGAGAGAGGGAGAGACTGATATTACTGTCTCAGAAAAAGAAAGAAAAGAATACGCGTGGGTTTTATCTCAAAAAAAAACGAAAAGGAGATAAAAAGTCAATATACAAAGGACGCGTATAAACAAGGGCCACACAAAAGGATAATATTAATAGGGCATCGGGTTAAACCATCAACCCCTCCAGGTTCCAAAAGGATTTCAAATACCACCTTTCATTTTTACTTTATATATTTTGATATATATTGATTTAGTTTTGATAAGTTATTTTAAAAAAATTATTAGAATCTTATCATAATTTTGGATAGTATATCTAACCTAGTGATTACACTGCTTAGAATACTGATTAGGAATAATTTGTAAGGAGTAATTAATCTTAGGTTATTCATTTTAAATTTTATAATCTCCAAGGATAGTTTAAAAATTGTTAAAACTATACCTAGAAAAGTTTTACACCCATTTAAGGAAAATAAAACATTAAGAGCTCATTTTTTTTGAAATAAGAATTTTTTTTTCGAAACACTTTGTGTTAAAATTCTTTGTTGGAGATTTATTGTCATTATCATTTTTAAGATATGACGAAAGGAAAGGAACCTAGTACTAACATTTCGAATAGTACACCCCAATTTCAATGCCCAATCCTAAAGCCCGCGAATTACTCATTATGGACAATTCAAATGCAAATCATTCTCGAAGCTAATGGTTTATGGGAAACAATTGAGCCGACTGAAACGACTCAACCCGATAAGAAAAATCATAAAACCGCTATTGCTTTCCTTTATCAAGCCTTACCCGAAGAACAATTACTTCAAATAACAAAGCACAAAATCGCAAAAGACATTTGGAATGCTTTGAAACTAGACACGTTGGCGAAGACAGAGTTAAACAAGCAAGAATACAAACACTCAATCCGAATTTGAGATGTTATATATGAAGGAAGATGAAACAATCGACACCTTCACCACAAAACTCACAACACTCGTAAACAAAGCCGCTAGTCTAGGACACACAATAGAAGATGAAACCTTAGTACGGAAATTACTAAATCTCAGACCGAAGGTATCTGCAAATAGTCGCATCTATAGAACAATATTCCGATCTAAGTGAAATGACATTAGAAGAGGCAATAGGAAGACTTAAGACCTACGAAGAAAGGATTAAGTTCAAGAAAGGAAAACAAGTGGACAGTCAAGAAAAACAGATGTTCACACGACATGACAATAGAGGAAAAAATTTCAGAGGACGTGGACGTGGAAAATATAAAGGATGGAGAAACCACGATAAAAATTACCACGAGAAGAAGGATGGAGAAAACACTCACAATCACTTCAACAAACAGAATATTGATTTCAGCAAAGTTAAATGTTACAAGTGTAATAAAACTGGTCATTATGCATCTAAGTGTTATTCAAAACCAAACACTAGTATGCAATCTAATCTTGTCGAGGAGGACTTAGAACCTACCTTATTAATGGCAATATTAGAAGACCCACATGTAACAAATCTTGAAGATCAAAAGGTCTCGCTACACGAAGAAGATGTAGGATATAAAGAGACAGTGTCGATAGTCAATGGTACTTGACAACGGAGCTAGTAACCATATGGTGGGATAAGAGAACACTTTAAAGAACTAGATGAGAACGTTAGTGGAAAAGTAAGATTCGGAGATGGATCTCATGTAGAGATTAAAGGAAAAGGTTCAATCCTATTAGAATGTGAAGACGAGAAACAAAGAATCATATCTCAAGTCTATTACATTCCCAGCTTAAAAAACAACTTATTGAGCCTTGGACAATTTACCAAAATAGGTTGTAAAGTTGTAATAGACGACGATGAACTACGACTTTATGACATGGACAACAAAATCTTCTTGAAAGTCACAAGACAAAGAAACCGTCTATACAAAGCAAGTCTGAAGATAGGCACACCTGTTTGCTTATTAGCAAACTTAAGTGACAAAACTTGGTTATGGCACGCACGATTAGGACACCTCAACTTTGAATCATTAAAATCTATGACTCAAAGAGAGTTAGTTCATGGAATACCTGCCATTAAACATACAACACAAATTTGTGATGTTTGTTTAGTTAGTAAACACAATGAGCACCATTTCCCAAGAAAGCAAAAACTAGATCAACATCACCATTAGATTTAGTTTACGGAGATTTATGTGGACCAATAACACCACCAACACCATCTGGAAAGAAATATATATTCTTGTTAGTAGATGACTACTCAAGATATATGTGGGCGTATTTCCTAAACACGAAAGATCAAGCATTTGATACTTTCAAGGAATACAAAGAAACAATAGAGAAGGAGCTAAGGACAACATTGAAAATGTTAAGAACTGATCGTGGAGGAGAATTCACATCTAATGAATTCACTCAATATTGCAAAGAGAACGGCATAGCACGACAACTAACAACACCTTACTCACCACAACAAAATGGAGTAGTTGAACGAAGAAATAGGACAATCATGTCTACTACGAGATGCATGATGAAGGCAACTAACATGCCACAAAACTTTTGGGCTGAAGCTGTTAGACACGCTATATACATTCTAAACAGCGTTCCTACAAGAGCCTTAGAAGACATCACTCCATATGAAGCTATCAAGAAAATAAAGCCAAACTTAGAAACTTTAAGAGTTTTTGGCTGCATAGCATATGCAAAGGTACCATCACAACATCTGACAAAGTTAGATGATAGAAGTAACAAAATGGTATACTTAGGAAGCGAACAAGGATCAAAAGCTTATAGACTGTTTGATCCAACAACACAAAGAATATGTGTTAGTAGAGATGTGAAGTTTAAGGAGGATGAAGCATGGGACTGGAAGGATTACCTAGATGAACACCAATGATGAACCCGAATGGTTTGACTTCAAAGTCGAAAACCTTGAAGCCACAAACGAACATCAGGAAAACGAAAACCAACCAGATGAAGAAGACAATGATATCCCTACAAATGATGATCATGAACATGAAACATCAACAACAGACTCACCCTCACAATCATAAACACTTCGCACACCATCTACAATTTCATCACAAATAAATACTCAACTCACACCAACTACCTCAAGACATTCAACCTGTAGGACCTTAGATATATCAACCTTATCACAAACCCAACACAAATACCACGTTTACCACACAACAAGAACACGTTAAACAAGAAAGATTAAGATGAGAACGTGGTGACAAGAGATGTATATGGATCGTGTGTTTGGAGAGGTAGAGAGAAGAAAGATGAACACAATAAGTTGTATATTGCTTCAAGGAAAAACACACACACACACACTCAAGCACACCCCTCAAATGACATACTTGAGGGGTATTTATAGTAAGAGAGGATGATGCCCTAAGGCTTGGCCATGGGCCTTGAGATGGACTTGGATTGGGCTTGGGTTACACGAACTAGGCAAGGCTAGCTTAACTTAACTTATGCCCAATTAGCTTAGCCCAATCCACGAGCCCGTTGACTATTCTATCACGATATCTAACACACATTACAAAGTTCCTAATCGTGAATGACCATCACTTCTAATAAAAATAATCAAGGCTAACAATCTCCCCAAGGGTGGTCATTCAAAAGATGCTCCACTTGAATAGGTCTTTAATCTTTTGAGCTTGAACTTTGTGAGTAGATATAGAATAGTCTTAATTCTTTGTTCCTTCATGCTTTGTGATCGCTTAATGTGGTTGTCTCGCCGTTGTCAACTTCGTTGGTTAGGTGTCTCCACGTCTTTCTCTACCATGCTCACACTTCTATTTGACTTTGAGTTTCCAATGATGAAGAACTTTCATGTGTTGTTGGTATGAGCATGTGGCGAGTCTGCGATCCATCCGCTCCGAGCTTCCATAAGAAGAAAACATAAAACAAGTTAGTAATAAGCGGATTCGGCACTTACAAGTTTGAATTTCGAGGTGTTAACGACATAGTGTGAAAACACGTCTCTAATTCTCACAGAGGCCGTTCTGAACTGGAGTCCCACAAGTGAGATAACGCGATATACCGAAGTACATCTACAGATTCGGATGAGCACCGAGGTACACCGAATCATCACCCCACGATCAGAGACCGTTTGAGACACACTAAGCGTAATCCACGGAGAATTACCGGTGACTGCTTGTCGGTGGCGCTGATGTTGACCATGGCGGGAGTTTCCATTCAATCATTGAAGATCACATGAAACTTCTCATAAATGTTCGGCGATTGCTAAGATCTGCGTGGGACTCTAGAATATATCACTTGTGTCCTTATTGATGAACAACAAGCGATGTCATGTCAAGTGTTCCTATGAGATCTTTTAATGAATCTCGTGGCTCTAGACTCAATTGTGCATTTTGGTTTTCTGAGTGGAGACTAGGAGAGGTCTCCTTCTTCAATACCAACGATCTCTAAGAAAGTCAATAGATTATGTAGGGTTCCCAGTGAGAATGAAACAAATCCTTTTAAGAGGAATTGAGTGGCTAGAAGGTTTAGTGCGGTCGTCCTTTGGGTCCATGACGTCTTGGTCTTCAATACTAGTGTCATCTAGTGACAACCAAGAGTGTATGAATTGAACCCGGTTTACGCCCTAAGGTTGAATATGGAGGGCTATTTCTTTTCACCCTTTCTCATTACATTTCTTTTAATTCTTCAACCCTTCTTTCTCCTTTCTCACTTTACTCCTTTTTCAATCATACCGAGGACTTCTAATACTAACTATGGGTATTGTCCTTGGGTAGATCCCTCCGACTCTGGCGGATCATAGGACCGATTTCCTATCCTTAGTCACCTTATAACTCCATGACCGTCCTATTGTTGCCATAAAACCGTTTTTCATGAAAATCTCTCGAGTGTTTATGATAGAAAACATGTTTGCAACACTCAGTGAGTTTTTATTTTCGAAACACTCCCCTTCACATATGCTTATATGTTTTGACGTAAATCGCACATAGAGGGTAGAGTTCGCACTTTTGAATTGATCGACTTTAAATGAACTAGACCGATTCGAGACACGTTTACATCACTAGAGAACTAGCTTGAAATTATTACCCGTCTGGTCAAGTCCATAGAAAGTTTCTCGAGATGGTACATTATTCCTCGTCAATTCATTGGTTACGACCGAGTCGAGCTCTTTTGAGATTCAAACAACGATCATTAAACTTTTGATCACATTTTAATCATGTTTTCTCCCCTCAAAATAGCATATCCATGATGTTTTTGAAACAAAATGAATAAAAGATATGTTTTTCGGAAAGCCTTTGGAGAGAAACTGATTGAGCATGAATTTTGGAACAATTTGGTTTTATACTCCCCCTTAACGAAAGCATATTTTTCATATAGAAAATTTGGAATCAATTAAGGGTTTAGAGGGAGTTATCTTGGTACCAAATGTGAGAGATTTTGAAAAATCTTTTTGAAAACTTTCGAATCAATGGTACGCAAGATGAAGATTTAAAAATCTTTTGAAGATATTGAAGAATAATTATCTTCATTTGTTTTAGGATAAGTGCTCGATATTTATGAAAATCGATTTTGCGTAGCACTTTCCTTTCTTTAAAGATCGGGTTGCGAGCGGAAATACTTACAAGCCATTACATTTTTAGGAATAGTGCTTGAAGAATATTTAAAACCTTTGATATTGGAAGCACTTTCCTTTCATTGAAGCGCGGGTCCTGAACTGATGTGTTCAGAAGCCATTAATTTGAAGTCCGGGTTTCGTACTGAAGTATACGAAAGCCATTATTTGAGGAAATTTTGAGAAACGACATGTTTTAGAAAACAAATTAAAGAACTCTCGCTCAAGCATCTGTACAAGCCCGTATCATTGTTGAATGACATTTCTAGAAACGTCTGTAATATCGATTATACGAGAGACATGTCGTGAGAAGAATATTTTGTATTTTTGATTTTCTATTGTTTTGTATTTTGTGAAAATTTTCTAATTTTGTATTTTGCTTTTGTTGGTTTTATAAAAGAAATGGAAAATCAAAATAGAAGATAGAGAATGATGAAGAAGATTTTACAATTGGAACCTCTCGATGAGATGGGTTCGAGATATTTGATTCACCGCAACCAAAGAAGAAGAGTTTTCACAAATAACGATGTTAGAAGTACAAGATTCCTCACGGTGAGGGTGATCACTATCAACGGTTGTAGTGGTTTTACTTCCTTATCCCGATGATTGTCACTATTATCCGTGTTGGAGCAAGTATCAAAATCTTTCTGTGGAATCCATCTAAGACCTATTTTGTTGAAAACTTTGCCGTGGGAATCCACCTAAGGTAAGATCTAGGAGTTGTTTTCTTATCGACATCTGATGGAAGACTCATTTTTGAAAACTACGTCTGAAGAGATCCACCTATTAGGTTTCTTTTGTTTGACATTTTATCAACGGGCTTGTTTCTATTTGGTGTCTCGATGGATTGTGCCTTGGCACGATAATTATCTTTCTTGAGATATTGTAAGGCACATGCATCATGATTAATGAAAAGATACATTTTTACATGTAGTATGACAAATTCAATATTCTTGTTTAAAACATCGACTTTAACTCTGTCACTCTGATCTTTTGAAATTGATTCTTGTTCAAAAAACTTAGAATTCCTAGTGTTGTTTTCTAAGGGCATAGCATTTTCTTTTTGCAACTACTCTTAGATGCAAGCCAATCCCTAGTCTTTTGTAGAGTGTTCCTAGGTAATGGTTTACTACTACTACCAAAGGCCTTGAAATCTTGTAGAATTCATCACCCTAGATGTTGCACCTAGAATTCTATCTTTTCAGTCTCGTGCCTTTTTCCTAGCTTCTTCTAGATAGTGATTGTTGACCATGTTGTTAGAACCAACAGATTCTTTAACTGGATTTGCGGTCACATTCCGTGTACTTTTCTTAGAAGTGCCATGTGTAATCACTTTTTCTTTATCAAAAACTGGTTTTTCAAAAGCTTTGATAAGTCTCTTTTTAATAGGCAAAGTCTGTGGAGTGACTGTTTTTGACAAATCATTTTTCTCATTGACTTTTGGAGGAGACTGAGAAATAGACATTTTTGGTTTGAAAACCGATTTTGGAACATTTGTATTCTCCTCAGTCAATGGTTTTGCAAACTTAGTATCCATAGCCTTTCCTTTTAGACATCCCAGCTGAGCTCTCAAAAGATCATTTTGCTCTTGCATGTCCTTGTAGGCACGCTCATACGACAGTTTGTCATACTTGCATTCCTCTGTTTTTCGATCAAGTCGTTTAAAATAGGACACGTTTTCTTTTCAAGTTTCATAAGAGCTTTTTCGTATTTTGAAACAATTTCGGAGGTCTCGGATGGAGTCTTTCATGATCTTCAATGAGAATATGTTTGTAAGATAATGGACATGATATCGGTGGTCATAACATCTTGAAGAGAATCATTCAAATTTTCCAAAACTTTGATGTGTTCAAAACATTCATTAGCTTGCTTTACTGTGGATTTATGGTCCTTGACAAAGTCACTGTTTCTTTCAAAAGTGCTTGTTCAACATGAATTACCCTTGAGTTGATGTTATTCAAATGAGGGCAATTTGAGTTTCAAAAACTTTCTCATTCGATATCAAAAGTAGAGAACCGGTTGTTAGGTGTCATAGTGGTTTTAGTTTTAACAGTCTCTTGAAGACTCCCAATTCTAGTTTTAACATCGTCTAAAATGCTTCTAGTATCACTTGTATTAAAAGGATTGTTTGAAGATATTTGTTCGATTTTCGAAAGAGATTTGGAAACTACAACTGGTTTTGAAACTGGTTTTGACACTTTGTTTGAAACACTTGGTGTGATGGAAAACTTTGACGTTTCTTTTTGATTAACAAAAGTAATCCCATTAATTTTGTTCCATTTGTTATAATCAATCGGTTTAAGATCTGGATTCTTTTGTTTCATTTTTGATCGACTCTCCTCAGCTAGTTCCAACGTTTCAAGAGAATCACGAACAATTATGGGTTCATGCAAAGGTTGTCCATTGTTCAACACATTCCGTTCTTTCTGAGCTTTCTTGAGGAACGAAGGAGGTGAGTTACCAAGAGCCATTTTATGTGAAGTGTGAAAATCGGATTTGCTTGATTAGAAAGCATCTTGTTTGTTTTAGCGGAATGACCCGTTGTAAGAAGCAAATTATCCAATTTTTGATAGTTTCATTTTTATCCGAATTTCATCAAGAAGAGAATCTTCTCGCTTTGAAAAATCAAGAATCAACTGCTTTCTTCTCTTTTCAAGATCGAAAACAAGATTTTCTGCTTAGAAAGTTGGTCATTTAGATCAGAAATTTCCTTGTTTAAAGATTTTATTTTCAAATTCAGATTCACATCAAGTGTGTCATACTTGAGTTGCAATTGTTGTTCTCTTAAAACAGAATCTCGATAACCAATTTCTAATTCGGAAATTTTGTTTGTATGAAATTCATAGGCTTTGGCGTGCTCCTTGTAACTCTCAAGCTCAGCGGTCAATTTGGCATTCGCGGCCTTAACTTCGCGATTGACCGTTCTAACTTTCTCAACTTCAATGCCACATTGATTAATTAATGATTCAAAATAAGCACGAGTTCCCTCATCATTCGCAGTATTTTGTGCCACACAGCCTCCACTAGGATCCACATATGGAGTTTCAGAGTAAGTATTGCTACAACTCGGATTGTCCATGTATGTATCATAAGTAGGTGCTCGATGTCACGAATCGTCGTTTATCATGAGTAAACACATCACATATGACATTGTTATAGCATGGATCAATGATTGGTACCTCGACATCTTGCGTTGGCGTCATAGATGGAGGTGAGTCGACTCGGTGTCATACTTAGCTTCCGAAGATTTGCCATGAAGATGCAATTCGCATTGAGTTCCTCGAGGTCTTCCAAATCATCCATAATAGCGAAAAGTCATGTTCCTCGGACTCAACTGGAACCCCGCTTCTTGCTTATCTCGCTAACAAAGCGACTTTCCAAGAAAATCACCATTCTTTTGTGCGGCTTAGTGGGACGGTTTCTTGCCATGTGACCCACTCCTTGACGCTTATAACACTTAACCCGATTACCACGATTCACATTTCCATGATTCCCAACTCATCGAGCCGCAACATACCCATTCGATTACCCATCGCTCTATTCCCAACATTCTCGTCCCATCGATTTCCAACATCTTGACCGAGTGATTACCACGATACGGAACCGCTGATTACCCATGCGATCGCTAAATGCTTTATCCAATAAAGAAAATACTTGTTGCAAGGTCGCTTCTACGTGGTCGGTTTCATTATCGATGATTCCTTGTTCCCGGTATTGTGGATACGGTTGTTGAATGACTTGTTGTTCGGTGGATAGAATTTTGTTGTGGTTGTTGAATGTATTGCCGCAAGTTGTTGTTGTTGGAAGATGATGAAGCTTGTTGTTGTGTATTGACCGTAGTTTGAGTCTTAGCAATAAGTGCCAATCGATCATGATTCTTTGCCAATCTTTCTTTCCCGACTTCATTCGCTTGACTTGGTTTTGTTTCGTAAAATCGTTTAGTTGATCAAAGTTCACCGATGTAAGTCTTTTGTTTGGTTGACAATAGTGACATATCGTCCCCATTCTTCCGGAAGATTATTCAGAACTTGATGTTTTGAACAATTGTTCGGGTGCCAACTTGTTTCGATAAGCTCATTCATCAAAGTGCAAAACCTTCCATAGTAGGATTCAATGGATTCTCCCGGTGTAGATGTAAACTTCTCCCATTCGGTTAGCGACTTGTTCTCCATGTCTTGTTTACCAATTTCGCTCCAAAACATATCCGTCTAACACGCTCCCACATATCGAAAGCGGTTTCACAACCGCTCACCGCAGAGAAAGATGTCTATTGGTAAACCCAGTTGGATAATATGAATTGCCATGTCATCTGCATCGACTTGTTTCGATCCTCTTGATGTATTCGATTCGGTTTGAAGATGAGAGGATGGTGGGATGGGAGGTGTTGCATCCGCATTTCGGTACATGAACTTGTCGAGGCTTGAAGGGTCCATCCTTAATGGATTTAATCATGAGTTTGCCATTAGGTTTGGTCTTTATGTAACGAAGCATACGACTTGTCCATTGAAGATAACCACCTTTGCCAACATAGGAGGTCGGTTTTCGCACCGGCTGCATGAATGTCTTGTTGAGTTGCCATTGATGAGGGTATGATCTGATAAAGTTGATGTAGGATCGATTCAACGATAAAGGAGTTGTGTTTGATAAGTTATGGTCGGTTGAGGTTTATCCGAAGGTCGTACTCGTAAACTTGGTTCTTAAAAAATTTTCGCCCAAAATTTGAAATTCAATATAAAAATCAATTCTAAGGGTGTATGAAAATTTGAGTTATGACAATTTTGACGCCAAATTTGACCGAAAAAATTTGAATTTAGGTCCAAAATTTTGAATTTTTGACCAAAATTTTTCAAGTTATACCAAAATTTGAATCTCGCGTAAAAATTGAACGTTTAGTCTCCTCGAAAAATTAAATTTTACTCAAGTTTAGGCGTAGGAAGAGGAAGTTACGAGTAGACTACGAAGTTACGAGTAGGATGGCTTAGGCGTAGGATCTTATGCGTAGGATGCTTAGGCGTAGAAACCTTATGCGTAGAAACCTTAAGCGTAGGAACCTTAAGCGTAGAAACCTTATGAGTAGAAACCTTATGAGTAGAAACCTTATGAGTAGAAACCTTAGCGTAGGAACCTTAAGCGTAGAAACCTTATGCGAGAAACCTTATGAGTAGAAAGTATCTTCGCGTAACCTTAAGCTTATGCGTGAGACAAAAAGTTACTCGTAAACCTTACGCGTAATTTTGAAGTTATGCGTAGAGTTACCCGTAAGCTTTTAGCTTATGCGTAAACTATGGTTAAGAACCAAAATCCTTTACACCGTCACGGTAGAGATATCCACAAGTCGAAGTGTTCCACACACTTATCCAAGTGAGGGAAGCACTGAGTAACAGTTATAGCACGAAGATTCTTCACCAAAAAGTTACGAGTAGAAAAGTTATGAGTAGAAAAGTTATGAGTAGAAAACTAGGGTTTTGACTTTTTGACTTCTACTCGTAAGAAATTTTCAACGATTCAAATTATTTCTTTTGCACAGATAGCCTTAAAAACACTCGAATAACCCAAAAATGGTGACCTTTTTCATCCAAAGTGCTTAGAAAAGTTACGAGTAGAAATGACCAAAGAACCAAAACGAGTTCAAAAGTGAAGAAAACACGTAAAGCTTCTAACTTTTGCAAAAAGCAAACTTTAGCACCAAATAAACCTTAAACCACAAGAATCTTGAATTTTGAGTGCAAAATTAAAGCTTTATGCGTATCAAAGATGTAAACGTGAGCCTTTATGTAACCCTTCAAAACAAACACAAACACTCCTAAACCATTGTTAGGCGATTGATACCAATTGTAGGACCTTAGATATATCAACCTTATCACAAACCCAACACAAATACCACGTTTACCACACAACAAGAACACGTTAAACAAGAAAGATTAAGATGAGAACGTGGTGACAAGAGATGTATATGGATCGTGTGTTTGGAGAGGTAGAGAGAAGAAAGATGAACACAATAAGTTGTATATTGCTTCAAGGAAAAACACACACACACACACTCAAGCACACCCCTCAAATGACATACTTGAGGGGTATTTATAGTAAGAGAGGATGATGCCCTAAGGCTTGGCCATGGGCCTTGAGATGGACTTGGATTGGGCTTGGGTTACACGAACTAGGCAAGGCTAGCTTAACTTAACTTATGCCCAATTAGCTTAGCCCAATCCACGAGCCCGTTGACTATTCTATCACGATATCTAACACACATTACAAAGTTCCTAATCGTGAATGACCATCACTTCTAATAAAAATAATCAAGGCTAACACAACCAATCAAAGTAACTCAACTACAACCCGAAATTTACATCCAGACTTTGATGATACACCACTACAAGGTTTTAGAACGTTGAATGATTTATATGAAAACACCGAGGAAGTTTTACCCGAGCATTTATTACTAGCTGAAGATGAACCTAAAAATTACAAGGAAGCATCGAACGATCAAAAATGGATCGAAGCAATGAAGGTCGAATTAGATTCCATCAATAGAAATAATACATGGGAACCAACCACTCTACCAAAAGGACATAAAGCCATTGGATTAAAGTGGGTATTCAAGACCAAGAAAGATGCTAATGAAAATATAGTCAAGCATAAAGCAAGACTAGTAGCAAAAGGATACATACAAGAGCATGGCATAGACTTTGAGGAAGTCTTTGCACATGTAGCAAGAATGGAAACAGTCCGATTATTATTAGCCATAGCTGCTAATAACAAATGGGAAGTACATCACTTAGACGTCAAATCTGCACTCTGCATGGAGACTTAAAAGAAGAAGTGTATGTTACACAACCCGAAGGATTTATAAAAGATAATGGAAAAGTATACATATTGATAAAAGCTCTATATGGTTTAAGACAAGCACCACGTGCATGAAACATAAAGTTAGACAATACCTTGAAGTCCTTAGATTTCAAGAAGTGCGCTTTAGAACAAGCTGTCTACATGAAGAAATCGAAAGACTCAATACTTCTAGTAGGAGTCTATGTGGATGATTTAATCATCACTGGCACACCAAAGAAAGAAATAGACAAGTTCAAAGCTCAAATGGAAGAAAAATTCGAGATGAGTGACCTAGGATTACTATCATACTACTTAGGAATTGAAGTTACACAAACTGGAGGTGACATATCAATAAAGCAATCCGCTTATGCAAGCAAGATCCTAAAGGAAGTTGGAATGCTAGACTGCAACGAAACTTTAATACCTATGGATCCAGGAACAAGACTAACAAAGAACACTGAAGAAACAATGGTCAACTCAACTGAATATAGAAGCTTGATTGGATGCTTACGATATTTGCTACATACAAGACCCGACTTAAGTTATTTCGTTGGATTACTTAGTCGTTTTATGCAAGAACCAAAGGAACAACACATGAAATCTATAAGGCAAGTACTACGCTATGTTAAAGGAACAAAAGACTATGGAATCACCTACAAGCACAATGGAAGAAAACAAATACAAGGCTATAGTGGCAAAGACTACTGAGTCAACACTCGAGAAGGCAAAGGCACTTCGAATTATCTTCTACTACGGTGAATCACCAATCGATGGAGTACACAAAAGCAAGCCACGGTAGCTTTATCGTCATGTGAGTCCAATTCATTGCGAAAGAACAAAGAAGAACAACACAAGCATTATGGTTAAAGAGATCGCTAGCAAGCTTACACACGGAAGAAGAAAAGGTTACAATACCGGCCGACAACAAGTCCGCCATCGAACTAATGAAGAATCCCGTATTCCACGAAAAAGTAAGCACATTGATATAAAATACCACTTTATAAGAGAATGCGTCGAAAGAAGACCTACAAGTCGAATTCATAAGTGGAGAATTTCGGAAGGTCGACATAACGACAAAGGCATTACTAAAGATCATATTCCTCACAATGAGACAACTAATTGGGTCAAAGATCCGAAACAAGCCGATTGTGATTAAGGGGAGAATATTGGGTTAATCACCATCGACCCACTCTAACCCACTTAAACCCATTATGACCCGGTCAACAAAAGTCAACCTCAACGAAAGTCAACAAGAAGCAATATTGGGTTAATCACCATCGACCCACTCTAACCCACTTAAACCCATTATGACCCGGTCAACAAAAGTCAACGAAAGTCAACCTCAACGAAAGTCAACAAGAAGCGCTTCTGAAAACGGTTATGTAGCAGTTATACAATAACTGTCATATTCATTGAACCGACACAATGGTTCAAACATACCCTTTCATTCAGTATATATACATGATACATTTGATGTAAAAACATGATGACATATTATTGATTAATACAAAGACATATTTACGTTTATTAATCCTGCACATCACTTGGTATACTTTTGATTTAACGTTAAAGACCATAGATCCCGTTTCAAAGGCCAACACAATATACCAATTGATAGTTTTGTTCTTGAGCTATTTGATCATTTCGACTTTAAACAAAATGTTTGGAGTACTCTTATGAAAAAATAGATGCAGTTTGTAGCTACCCAAAGCAGTCTCAAGGAGCTTAACCTCACTGTTGATGTAAATACATTTTCATCATTATTATTATCAGATGAGATATTCTCGGGTGAAAACCTAAAATCAATAAGTGTAAGAGTATGTGGGTATAACTCTGTTTCTCTGAATCCACTGATCAAGTGTGTGTCCCTAAGAGTACTAGATTTGAACAGAGTGAACTTAAGTGAAGCGATACTTGATAACTTGCTTTCTACTTGCATTTTACTTGAGAAAATAAGTCTATCATTTGTCCCTTTGGCCTTGGGGAAAATCAAGGTTAAAAACCTTATGTGGCTTCGGGGAATTGAGAATAACTACAAGAGATGTAGGAGAACATTTGGAAATTAAAGATGTCCCTAGTCTTCGCTTGTTGTTTTATACTTGTTTTCAGGTTAATGTGTTGCAGCTTCTAACATTCAAAATGGATTCAATAAAGAATCTGAAAGAATTAGGCTTATGTGGTCAGTTTGTAGGGGACGATGCTTTTCTCGACATGATCAAATCAAAATTTCCCCTTCTTGAAATTTTGACCCTTGAAATACAGTGTTTTACTATGGAAACCATGTCTATTACAAGTGGTTCATTGAAGAAATTGATCCTAATTAAGGTTGTTGGATAAAAGGCTGGTAAACATACAAGTTCATGCTCCACGGTTACTTTAGTTATCTTTTATGAGTACAACGTCAATGGCAAAACTATCTATGGTACCCGAGCAAATCAATGTTGAAATTAATCTGGATATTATTTCCATTTATGATTATTCATTATTCCTAAACATGAGGGAGGCACTCAATATACCAAGCAAGTTCAACATCGAGATAAATTTCCCACGAATATATAATTACCCACCCTTTGAAGCTCGATGTTAACTATCTGAGAAGAAGGGTCCTGTTTCCAGCTACAAACGTGCAACAACTATCAATTAAATTGAATCCAGACGAACGCTTGTGGGAGCACTCGCCAAATTTTGATGCACTTTTTTGGATTTGTCGTCCTATATACGTGAAGATATACCGACACGTCCCATTTAAAGAAGACAATTACTTCTGGAAGCTAGTAGTAAATTGGATGATGGAAAAGAAAACCAGAAAGTGGTATTGGCCGGAACTGAAAAACATCGAAATAAAAAATCCTTATGATGGAGAATGGGAGACTGTAACAAGTTCTTGGATGAGTTTTCTTGACGGATTGCCTCCGGTTGACTGGCACTATGTCGAGTTCAAACTGAAATGGTGTCCTCTCTAGAACATGCTCATATATTTATTGAGCTCGATTATTTGATTCACTATATCTGTTTTCTAGCCTTTGATTGAAGTTATTGCTTGATACACATATTTTGTGATTAGTATAATACCTATGGCGAATTCAACTTGTTTGTCTACAACATTTCATGGGATGTAGCTGAGTATTATGATTATTCATCAATATTTTTTCTTTCAGTTTACTTATGATCAATCATTCATTAATAAGTGGTTTTATAGATCGCCCATGTGCAAGGTATGCCTCGTTTACGATAAGGCCGTGAATACTTGTTTAAGATCCTCTCAATGCCATACTATAGTACTATACTATTTCTGTTATATGAAAGAGTATTACTCTAATATATAAAATAAAGAAGTTACAATTTTGATATACCTTTTGTATTTGATACGCGAATAGTTTATTGCTTTGAGCCCAGCTTGATAATAAGCTAGAAAAGCCCAAGCTCAATAGGAGTATAGGACTAGATAACTGAAAATTACAGTTATTTGATCTTACAATTAAAAAAAAAAATGCATGTTTATTTAATTGATCAAAGAAAATAAAAGCTATTATCGTAAGTGAATTTTATGAGTGCGAAATGCAAAACCCAGCTTTGTAAATATATGGCACAAGGTCTAAGAACAACAGTTGCGTTTATCTTTTGTTTGTAGTTCATACAATCATAATACAGTACATCATATTATTTTGTGATATGCTAGCATGCAGTTGGATTGAGGAACTTTATTGTATGAATTTTGTTATTATTTATTTTAAACATAATTTATTATTCTTGCACAATACTATTTCTTATGGTTTTTGACAATTTGGACTAGCTGATGCTTCTTAAGTTGTTGATGATTTAGTAATAGCCTTCAGTTGGCTCTGGTTTTGACTTTCAAGTGTCAAATATCAAATTTGAAAAAAGTTTTCATTGGCTATAGAACTAACTAGATGCACAGACAAGACAAGAGACATGTGAATAAAATATCTAGCTAGTATAAATAATAAATATCTAGTGGGGAGTGTGGTCACACTTATATGTTTGTTTTCTAGTGCGTTACTAATTAATAATGATACGTCTCTTCCACTTCCACATGTATTTTCTCTCAAAACTTATTACAAGTGGTACTATTTATGTACACGTTAAAGAAAACAATATCAACATGTCGGACACGTCGACAAATTGCAGCACTTTTTGTCCACGTCAGACTCAAATGTTGCCCTTTTTGCAAAGGCCAGATTTGCTTATTACGACCTTTAACATTCTTGATGAGCTGGTTTATCACTTTTTGGCCACATCAGATTTTGCGTCAGGCTACTTTTGGAACTTCACTGCCCCAAGAAGTAACATATGAGTTTACCACGATTGAGTACCATCAGTTAATCCAAAAAGCTCGATCTAGGGTTTTCGAAAGGTCTTTGAAGTAACGTTGCCCGGATATGACCTAATACACAAGAAATGAGATTCAGAAACTAAAGACTTGTATCGTTCTTTTATTCTCATTATATCGGGGACTATTATTGATTTATTATACCTACATTCCTCTAGTATGTTCGAATGAAGTTAAATAATTCAACCAATGAATGAGAATTGTTTGGACTATGTACAGTCCATACGAAAGCTGTTGTAGGGTCTATAAAAGGTTATTGTGAAAAGGCTATATGATTATATGAAGACACTATATGATAATGACAATGAAAAAATATACAGTAAGAGGTAAGAAATATCAGCAATTATTGTCGACAAAGGGAAAAGGATAGGAAAACCACAAATAAAGTTTTCTGTACATAGTTATGGTTGGAACCAGGGACGGATCCACATAGTAAATGTGAGGGCAATACTCTGCACACAATTTAAAAAGTTGATATTTTAACGTAATTTTATTTAATTTTACCATTTTTCAAAGTCGACCCCACCAAAATCTCAAATCGCTTCCACTCATACTAAAATCCAACATTTAACTCTTTAAAGTTCTTTATAAATCCTTCCGTATACAGGTAAAATACTCGATTTACTATTATGTTTAGTTTTTCTTTCGCGTTTGTTCTTATCATAAAAAATATTTCCTCCACATCCTATTTTTCCTATCCGTCATTGGTTGGAACTTGGAATTATCACATGTTTTAGGGTTATGGTTTTGATCCACGTACATGTTTTCCGTTTGTTTTGGTCTTGAAGCTGTAACATTTGACTATGGAATTTTGAGATGTAAAAATTATGTCTATGGCCATTGTTGATCTAGCTAACATAACATGTACAAAGCCTACGTAATAACCAGACATGACCGTAAAAATTACATTAGTACACAAACACAAACCATATTTTAGAACGGTTATTATGCATTTTTTTAAGCGGTTTTGGACTGTTTTAATATAGAGCGTACTAAATAACTGCCTTGTTATCTAGTTAATGTTAGTAAGGAATTAGTTTAGACCAATCGAGAGACGTAATGAACTGATCTTTGTCATGTTGCACCGAAACTCCGTCGGTGACGTTTGAAACGAACGTGAAACAGAAACCGAAACGCCTTAGAAACGTTTCTAAAATAGAAACTTTTCACATCATTTGAAACATCCGTGTTAGGCGTAAACGTATTAAACGTTTGCCATTTAAAGCGTTCTACAATTAAAACATATATTTAGTTCTCAATCAGACTATAGTTAAACGTTATAATTGTAGACTTTCTTGAATTTTATTAATAAATATATATACATTTATATAAATTACAAAACGCTTTATGCATCTTTTGAATATTGTGATATTGGCGTTTACTGTCGTTTCCATATCCGTCCCGTGTCCATATCCGTCGACACCAAGAATGATAGAACTGACCCAGTTCGAGTAGACAGTTTGTGTGAGTGTTAAAATATCCTACATGGAAGTCGACATCGAATTTTAAGGTTCCAAAAGGAGTGGGATATTTCTTCAGGTGGGGTAAACGTAAAGCTAACTTCCTTCTTCAGTTTTCACTTTATGCGTTACTCCTAAAATATATTAATTTGTGTGTCATGTCCTAGGATACACGGAAACGCCGCCGAGATGCCGTATCACGTACCGGAAACGTCCCGGAAACGAGAAACGCCGGGAAACGTGGGGAAACGCTTGAGAAACATCCCCATGAAAGGTGGAAACGTTTCTTCAATTGGGGTACGCTGATCTTATCTAGGAAACGTTTGGAGAAACGTTTCTAGCCTAAAAATTAGCGTTTCCTATCAATTTCCAGCGTTAACTTTATATGTTACTGTAAAAAATTTCCGGCATGATGGTGGTTAAACGGTCGGCCCTGCTACAGTGGTACAGGGCGAGCTGGGCGACGGCCCAGGGCATCAAGCATTTGAGGGCATCATATTTTAGATTCATGTTATAATAGGATAAGAAAATACGAAGTTCATCTAGGTTCTTGTTTGATAATTTAGATGACACGAGGAAGAAGATGATGGTCTGATTCATATTAGACTAGCGAGAGAAACACAAAGTAAAATAGAGTATTTGCAGTATATTTTTATATTTGTTATGTGGGAAGTTGTGTAGAGTTACCCACGTGGGTGAGAGAGTAATTATGTAGTTATGTACGTAGTAATAGATTTAAGAAAGTTATAGGTTTTCTTTTTGAACATCCTGTAGCTTTTTCAAAACTTTCAATTTTCTCGCTTACTACAAAATGTTACAATTTTTTGCAAAGTACAATATATCCATTCGGAATTTGCTATGTGGAATACAAACTGAAGATGATATTTTTAGTTCCGAACCTAATTAGTTATTAATTTATTATCTAGTAAAAAGGAATTTTATTAGATTGTTTATATGATGTGATAAAATATAATTAATAGTATTTTATAAAATATATAGACATTTCCTCGCTGCATCTGCTTTCTTGAATTTTAGGATGTTCTTGCTTCCCAATGACTGCATCTGCATGCCGTCCCGTCCCGTTTCCGTCCCCGTGCAACTTAGGTCATGTCAACCAATAACATCGAATGTTAAGATAAGCTAAGGTGCCAAGAGTCCAATAAAAAAGATTTACACTATATTTACAGTAATTAATTTGGTTGTTTTGATTTAGTTGTTTTTTTGTCTCGAGAGATTGGGGACACATCAGAACATATTGCCAAGGGGAGTTCTTGGTGTTCATTTACACTAGCCTACTTACAAGTGGGTTATATACGAGTATTTATTTGAAAAAATGAAGATGACGAGATCTTTAACGGTGACGGCGATGATGGTGGGTGGTATGGTGGTGACGATGGTGACGGTGGTGATGGGTTTGGAGGTTGAAGAAGTGTGGTGATGTAGAAGAAAGGAAATGTTTGGCTTAATGTTTAGACGTTAGTTTGGAAAGATTTGTGTCGAAATAGTTTGTTTATAAATTTTTTAGTTGAGATCAGGGACGGACTCACATGGGAGCCGTTGTAGCACGGGCCACACCCGATTTTAGGTCACGAAGTGTAAACTTTTTACAAAATATGTCTTTCCTGGGCATGTGCAACCCCCAATTTTACCTAATAATTTCTTTATAAGGCGGCTTTAGTACACAAAATCATTAAAAAAAAGTGTGCAACACCTACTCTAAAATCCTGGGTCCGTCTCTGATTGAGATAAATGGTAATGGTGGCGGTGGTGGTCGAGAGGTTGAAGAACAGAAGTGTTTGGATTAGGGTATTTATTTTGAATTCGAGCATTAGAAAGTTGAGAGACCAACGGTGTTATAGGGTGTTTGGACAAGAAATGCCGAGAATACGAAAAGGTCATTGCGTTTAACGAGATTTTTAACAAGTAATTTATTTGAGAGGGCCAAAGTTGTATTTTATTTAAGCAAATATAAGTAAAACCTCAAAGTTTTGGGAGGCTCGTGGCCCTCCCTGGTCTCCACTAAGGTCCGTGCTTGTTTAAACTTAGCAGAAATTGAACCCGCGACCTCACACATTTTAGTGATATTTTATTTTATTTTTGGTAAAGAGCCTCCACCCGGTAAAAGATATTACTCCAAAAAAACAGTTAAGTACAATAAAATGTGGCTGAAATACCACATTAACCTCAAGTAACATCTAAATCATTCATGACAGGTCATAAATGATCCAACTAACTACTCACAACTAGAAAACCAAAACAAAAACTGGTATAAGCTAAGACACATCAACCTTTATGCTAAACAAATTAAAAGCAACCTATCCAAGTTGAATGTCATGGATGACAGCAGCCTTTAGTTGGGCCGCAGATAGACCACAATCATCAAAGTAATCATCATCATAATCATTGTAGTCACATGTACCATCTTTCCATTACTTCAAAAGACTCATCTCGCTCCCCACTACCGAAAGAATTAGTCTCGTTAGGATATTACAGAACTTCATCGTCGTCGCTATCAGAAACAACCATATTACCTACCTTAGAGAATGGATTACCCACCTTGGTTGAAAAATTACACGTAGCAGAAGAAATGCTAGGCTTAGTAGCCGCCTCTTGCTCCTTCTCTTTCAAATCAACCTTTTTTAGAGGTTTACCATCATCATTCACAAAAGTAACTTTCCCCGCAATAATTAGCTTTTCAAGCTCTTACCAATTTTCTCAACATTAGGAGTAGTACTAGTGCTACCATAATCACCCAACCGAGAAGTAGAAGGAGAGGAAGAAGTACTAGGATTAGTAGTCGTAGCCTGCTCCTTCTCTTTAAAATCACTCACAAGCTGATCTTATGGCCCCTTACCATTCGGTTGACGACCATCCACATCCTCCCCCCTCCCCCCCAACGATTTCAAAACATCAAAATAATTAAAAGACTTAGTGTTTGTACCTGATTTATCGTTAGAAGAAGAAGTCTTTGTTTGACCCTTAAAATCCGAACGTTGATTGGTAGTTGTCGTCGCTATCAGTCTCCAAAATTTAGGTTTTGGCTTATTAAGATTAACACCTCCAATAGGCCAAGATTGGTCAGCTACCTTCTTCCCTTTATCCTTACGATTCTTTACCTCGATAAAACCCTCATCATCCTTTTACACAGTTGCAGAAGCCTTATCTGTCACATTAGTATCACTCCGAACAGTCTACTTAACACATTTTGGACAATTGATACGATCATGTTCAAAAACTTTACACACATCACAATGAGGAGGTTTCCATTCATATTAGATTTTAATTATCTCCGTAGTATAACCACCATCCTACTCATTTGGAATAGCCACAATAACTTCACTTTTCAAATCAGAATCCGAGCTTAGTTCAACTAGAGCACGAGCAAAACTAATACGTCCCCAAGAGTCAACACACATTGAGCTTGTAAACGCATCCAACGTAATAGGTTTCCCAACTTGAGTAGCTATTAAGCTCAAACCATCTTTCGAATACGCAAGCAAAGGAACATTATGCAATTTAATCCAAACCGGAACCCTAGTTACCTCATTTTTGGTTAATAACACCTTCAGAGTCCATTTGTTAAGAATGAGGGGCGCTTTACGAATTAAGAAAGGGCCACTTTGAAGAACACGATCAACACCATCTTTACAATCAAACTTAAAGAGGTACACACCCGCATCATTCTTCATAAGCTTTTTCAAGCCAAACTTACCTCACGTATTGGTAACATAGATTTGAACAATGGGAAATGCAATAGTCTTGCCAACGAAGTAATCAACAAGAGTATTATCATACCTGCTCAAAATGCTCTCCATAGCAGCCTTAGGTAACATTGTGTCATGGTTGTCCACACGAATCTCATTGATCAAGGGCCTGAAATTTAACCTTCCTATTTGTGCGTTCTTGATTTACAATATTAGCAAAGGAAGGAGAACCCATATGCAAGTTTTAGCTTGCTACAACAACCTTTGCATAGAATTACCGTGCACCTCTCATCCCACAAGTCATCGGAATGGAGAAATTAGACTAGGACCTTTAGATGAGTCATTAGGATCAACCACCACCGTATCATCAATGTTCACGTCTAAATGTTGAGAAAAAACACTCTTAACACTAACATTTCTGTCCACTAGCGTAGACAGATTAACATCACCTTCATCAACATTCCACTCAGTAATAAGAGGAGCAAGCTTCGGATCAATAGTACTAGTTTGATCGGCCAAACTATACGAGGGGCTCTGATTCACATTACCACTACCATCAGACATTTACCAACAGTTTTCATAACTTTGCTCGTACTATTATTATTCAAGAAGCCTTTTTCCATCTCTCAAAACACACAAACAATCACCAAGAACAGTAGACAAAACAAACACTAAGAATCACAGCAGCATGCAACACTTACAATACAAAGAAAATAAATCCCTAACAAAAGTTAGGGTTTAAAACGCTGAGAACCAGGAGCTAACCCCACATTGCTGGTCATAACCAGGAAAGTAATACAAATCAAAACCACACGAACAGGATGCACAATATAAATCAAAAGCGAATATAAGAACAAATACCCTAGCAATTAAATTGACCGACCCACGATTAACCAATATTAAATCAATCAACCGACCCACTAAGACCTTTAAACTAAACATTAGTTGAAAATTTTAGTGGAGAACAATTAAAAAATTATAAGGCTTAAGATCGATGAGGATGTTAGTGTATGTTGGGAATCGTTTTTTTCTTTTTTTTTTGCCAGAGAGGTTTTTACAAAGGTTTTACTTAACTTTACTTTGTATTATCCCATTTTAGTGATATTAGTCATAAGGCTTTTACCATCAAGATATCCTAACTTCCTTAGTGGTTAAAAATCATCACTTTCATCTACTTGAAATAGAGTTTAACAAACACGTACTCCTAACTTACAACCACATATCGTTAACATATATTTTCTTCGAGATCATGCACAATTGCACATTTCGCGCACCCATATATGCTGTTCTGGAAATGTTGTGCTTGAAAATCTTTAAAATGCTGAGTTGTACATAAATCGTCACGTGACAAAAAATGACCCATCTTTATGCTGACCAAAATACGCTGAATAGTCAAACTTTATGTGAGATAACATACTCTTTAGTATCTTACTTAACCAATCATGGGCTAGATTTGGTCATGTATCATTGATTTTGTATATATCTCATGTCTTATCCTGCCCTTTAGTCATGAAGCATATCTAGGTGATGCAGCGAGCAATCTTTGGTGTCTTGGCCATGGATTTGGTCATGTATCATTGACTTTGTCCACTTCGCCGTGACATGTTAGTAATGACGAGTCACCCTTAACCTTTGTCGTGTCTACCCATATTTCCTTCGAAAATTGTTTAGCCCTTAACTCTAGTGGTGGAGATTTGTGTAAGCGCCAAGCTTATGATAGAATACATGCTATGATCGCGATTGGTGATCACCCGTAAATTGACACTTAGAATAGTTGAGAGATTTGAGTGTTTCGCCCCATTTCGTGAGGTGTTCGGCTTTGTTTTATTATAGCATAAGGGATTTGTAAACTTATATTTTCCAGGTTATGGGAGATATCTTTTAGGAATCTATCTAATAAGGTCTACTTGAGGGCAAGTAGAGTTCAGTGGGGATATTTGATAACATCAAATAATCCCGAATATTAAGTGTCAATTTCCGATAATGCTTGTAATTTATATCATTTATATGGATTTACGCTTGTTTTCTATTATATTCCACTTTTAGGTAAATTACGAGCATTGGAGCTAAAGAGACGCGGAATTGGAGAATTATTAAAGATTTATCATACTATGCTCACTTTGAAGAAGTTACGGCGTAACTCATCTCTCACATTACGTCATAACTAAAGCGTGACTCAAAAAACCAACTTATCAGAAGATTACGGCGTAACTCTCTCAAAAGATTACGAAGTAACTATATTAGGTCAAATGAGGTTCACAATACGATAATTCTGTTGTAACTCGTGCATAAACTATGGCGTAACCAAGAATTATTGAAGATACGGCGTAACCACTTCTTAGGTTACGCCGTAACCAGCAGATCTAGTGCAATTTACGATGAATTAGATGATTATGGCGTAACTATTTTATTAGTTACGTCGTAACCAAGATCTAGCCTATAAATACTCCATGATTTCCAGCATTTCAAAGCATCCCATTTCACACACCACAACCAAAGAACGTAGGAAGAAGCCAAAGGTAGGTCTAGAGGAGCATACAGAGCTATCTCCAAGGGAGAAATCACTCCCCTACGATAAGCATTAGCATTTTATCTTTTCTTTACTTTCGATTCATGTATTTCGTAACATTAAATATTGAATTAATTTGTATGGTTAATATGAGCGGCTAAGCACCTCTTGGTGCTAGCCTAGTTATATTCCTTAATTGTTTTGTTTGCGTTTACATTACTTCGTATAATTATTTCTAAGTGTATGCATGCATAGTTTATTGGTAGCTACCCTTGTTTGGTAGTTTTGAATGGCGGTAGAGGCTAGTTGTTTAGGAGATATGACCAACCCACCCTAAGTGAGTAGATTGAGACGGAAGGGTAAGATATGACCAACCGACGACTCTTTCTACTTGTGCGATTGACCAACTAATCACCCACCGCTTTGATGAACTTAAGAATTAGGGGGTGAGTATCGAAGATGCTAGCGCCCGGGCACTCACTATTATAAGTCTAGCATGTAGCGGAACTTAATGACTCGGCTTAGGGGACTAGGAACAACTGGACTTATGAGGGGGACACCTGACTTCTACAGTGGTGACATCTTTGCTGATAGGTTAGGGTGAACTAACCAAATGTTGTCCTCTCTACTTTGACCCCACCTAAAGTAATTGGAAGTAATTAGACGTAGACATTACTAGCTAGGATGAATAACTAGGTTAGCACCAGTCTCCTCTATTGATTACACCTTTGCCTTTATTTGCTTTATTAATTAATTAATTAAATCATCTTAAAATCTGTGACACCTAGACTTAGTATTAATCCAACACACATAGCTCTTGGGACGACCTCGGTTTTACCGAATACTACACTACACACGACCGGTACACCGCCGCATTAGGGTGAACCATAGGTATAATGAGACATTATAAATATTAAAACACAGTCAAGAAACCCGCATCAATTGTGTAGCTAATTAGCATAATGTAATTGACCTATGGTGAGCCATCATTTTTTCCAGGTCGACCGCTTCCTAGTCATTCTTCGTAGCAGTCGGGTTGAAGCGAAACTACTTGCACATCAATTGACCGCAATGAGAATCGATCGTGATTGATCATGTTGCCGGGATTGACACCGAATTACTCATGCATCTGGGATCGGCAATTTCTTCATCTTGATGTTGCTGGGATTGAGAGAGGGATTCATCTTGTATCCTGAGATCTTTTGTTGCTTCATATTGATGTTGCTAGGATTGAGACAGGGATGCATCATGTATGATGGGATCTTCAGTTGCTTGATCTTGATTTTCAGATTGAACACCACTTCCTTGAAATGCACTAACTTGACTTTCAACAACACATGTTCCTTTAGGATGTGTCTTTTTTGCTGCTACTTTGTTACCTTTAGGATGTGTCTTTTTTGCTGCAGCTTTTGTAGGCACTTGTTTGACCTTTCCATTATTGCCAGTTCGACTACTTTCAGCTCCACCATACCCTAGATATGTTTTTCGGTTGTGTCCAGAAATGCCACAAATACTACACTTAACACTCTTCCAAGCCCTTGACAACTTAACATTCTTCACAATCTCTTCACTTTTAGGAGCTATCCTAACTCTTTTTCTACCTCTTGAGCTAGGCGGCTTTGTTTCGGATTTCGGTGGAACAATTGTTGTTGGCACATTTGATTTTTCCCAATGTTCGCTGCTAGTTATAGGCCCGACATGGTGTTTGTAGGTTGCCTCCCAAGTGAGAAGATAGTAACAAGGATGAGCCCATGTTTCTATAGCTCCTACTTGTTGCCCATTTAAAGCCATATTTCAATTGGTAGCAACAGCATGTTTACATGGTAAACCTGTTATCTCCCATCTTCTGCAAGTACAAGACTTTTTTACAACATTAACTACACATTGGTCACCCCATGGTCCACTAACCTGAAACTTAGTTCCCCTATTCAATAAAACATTATACTTAATGACCTCTTTCTTAATACCTCTAGCATGTGTTGTGCAATTGGTATTTGTGGCCCATCACTCTTCTCAATCACCATAAGAACATGCATTATCCTCTTCATACAATATTACCCGATGTATTCTAAGGTCAGTAATAATTGGTTTGTTTAAACCTCAATTATTTTGTCATGAAACACTTGACACATGTTATTAAGTAACACATCGTAATTAGCTCTCCCTAAAGATAAACAATAATAAACATGTATTAATTATAATGCTTATATCGTGCATTAACAAATACAAATTAATCAAACATATAAATGACTTACATGAAAAATGTGACCTTGACCAATGGATCGGTGGTATCTTACTTAACCAATCATGGGTGGTTGATTAAATTTCTTGAAATCGACCATAGCTTTACAAACCTGCATAACAGATTGAGGTTGTAGGACATTTCCACGATGCTCTTTATAGGCCCTACCTTTCCATTGAAGTTTTATTTTCTCATGAATGCTTCTAATACATAATACGTGTTCGCGTCTCGAAAACATCTCTTAAAGCTCCACTTATATCCTACACAAAATCAAATATGTTTATTGTCCGTTTCAAAACAGAGACTTAAATTCATGAACATATTAAGGAGTACCTTTTGAATGTCGAGAATAAAAGTGATGCTTGAGATTGGCTCAAGTGCTATATCATCGAATAAACAATAAAGAAACCAAGTCCATGATCCTATGTTTTACGATTCAAGAAAAGCATAAGCTAAAGGGTATATACCATTGTTGCTATCAATTCCACAATTTTCATCATTGACCATTCAAAGGACCACGAATTGAAAAGCATCCACCCAACAACGATCTCCCACATGCTTTAAATCCTTCCTTCAAAGGCACCTAAACAAATATACACTCTATTGAATTCTCTCGTTGGAAGAGCCTCATCTGCAGGTCGTTCCACATTCATCACAACTGTTGTATTAGGGTTTCTCTTCTGCAAATCTTAAACACAATCTCTCAACATGGTAAATTGTAGCTTGAATTGACCCACGATGATTTATAATGCTAAGTTTTGGCCCTTAAAACCTTCTGCAGGGACACTTTAAGCTCGTATTGGTTGGTAAGTTGATTAGGCACAGACTTGACAGGAACCAGTGGATTGGTTTCAATTTGTGCTATTATTTGCTTTGAGATATAGTTAAGGTCAAAAGCTCTAACTGCCCTTGATTGCAAACAAGTGTGTTGCTCATTATATGTTCTGACCGACCATGTACCTGTCTCACCATTCCTGCCGTCAAACAATAGCCATGGGCAGAGTATTTCGGAAGGGTCCTTTTTGCCATAAAGCAATGCATTTATACCCTTTTTGCTTAATGGACTTCTAGATGGGCCTATATACAGTCCAGGACCTTCACTTGGGCCTGAAAGTGGAACACAACCCTTACATCTGACCCTTATTTTTGTTTTGTTATTATTCAGAAAAAACAACTCCCTCCTAGTTTCTATTGAATGCTCTCTTACCTTAGTTTTGTCATCCATTGCAATAGGAAAGTCCTGACCACAATAGAAGAATGTGGTATAGACTCCATTTGCAAAGTCTTCTTGTTGGTAAGAAACATACTCACTGTAAAAGACATCATCAACCATCACAGGTAAATCATTTTTCAAATACATGTCGTCACTTATATTACTGATTGTTCCTGCTTGACCTAACTCATTACGCTAACCTACTTGGACCAAAGCAAGTTGTGCATCATTCTGCTGAAAAGTATTCTCTTCATTTGATTGAATTGAATCATCAACTGCATTGCCTAAGTCACTAGTGTCACTCACTTGTAACAGAGTAACATCAACAACATGATCCTCTTCCATGTTATTGGCATAAAGAGATGCGCATCCTACTTCACCTAAATGATTATCCTTAGTCAATTGAAACAGATTCACATCAACATCAGGCTCCTCAAACCTGTTATTGACATTAGCTAGTGCTCTTCCTACTTTCTCTAAGTGCTTCCCCTGAGTCACTCGGAACAGATTAACCTCAAAATTATCAGGCTCCTTAATAGCATTGTCCTAATCAATAAGTACTAAAGCACGCTAACTGTTATGAACAGGTTGGCTAGCAAATGATGTGTCTAGGGTGGAAAATATAGGCCCAATGTTTGGCAAATTGCTAGATTCACCAATATCATTGAGGTCCATAGGTACTTGTGTAAGTTGCATAAAAGGATCTAGTGCAGGCTCATTATCAAGATCATCTAACACCAATCGTCTAACACAAGATTGAATAGAAGCACTAGCAGCTTTTTTGCTATTTTCATCCATCTCCCAAAAGACAGTCTTAATAGATTGTGGGGATATTTTAGACAGCTCTAATCTTGTCTTACCTATTTCCACATACACATCTATCAACTTATTGTCTTTGATAACATCTTTCAACAACTCAACATTAGCAGCTTCACGCAAACTAAACAATCCGTCATCCAATGTACAACTAGGATTAAGAAAGTAGAAATAATTGGTTTGTCCATTCTCATAACCGATTTGGGTCATGAGAGCATCCATTTCATCAACGAATACCTTTTTTGTTTCCACATAATCAACAAGGCATTCTTTGCCTCCTTGATATATTCTACCTGGAAAGTATTTGAATGTACCTTCATAATGGAACCTTATGCTAAAGGATCCTGGGTCATCCGCTGTATAAAAAATGTACAAAAACAATGTTACGATAAAGTTACCTAAAAAGGGAATAACTTAAACAATCGTACTAACATATAATTGTAATAGACTATAACCAAAAACACTTACCATATCTCACGATTGCGACTTTTTTCCTCAATTTCATGGTCATCAAAGAAAGGATATTATTTAATTCGCCATAGAGTAAATCCAAGGTTGGTGTTTGTTATTTTCTTACTTAGATTATTTGATTCGATGATTGGCATTGCATTAGGATTTTCTGGGTAGGCTTCCAAAACAAGTTTGGGGATGAGCAATGAGTACACAGCTTAGTTATATTATACATTATGGCGGGAAATTGGACAAGACATCTGCTATAGTACATCAAGGTAATAAGACGATTCTACCTCAACAAGAAAAGGATAACGAGATTTTATGGAGATAACGGAACATTGACCTCGGTGTTAATGGTCAATGGACGAGTTTAGCATATAAATTCCATGTTTTGGAATCCCAAATGATGAAAAGAAAAGTTTTGATTCAACGTGATGCGCAGGTACAAGTTTAGGGACGAACGATGTATTTTACTCTAGAGTTTTATAAAAACAGGTACTCCTAACTTACAACCACATATCGTTAACATATATTTTCTTCGAGATCATGCACAGTTGCACATTTCACGCACCCATATATGCTGTTCTAGAAAAGTTATGTTGAAAATCATTAAAAGGGTAAAAGCCATAAAATAACAACCTACTTTCTCCAATTTGCTGAGTTGAAACACTTACTTTTTTATTAACATATAAACTAACGTACTTTCAAAAAAAATTCTGACTTCACCCATATGACTAAAATATTAACCAAACTGACTAAAATACCCTTGTTTTCGTCCGTTTTTGCATGTTTCATCTGTTCTTGCGCATTTTCGTCCGTTTTTAAATGTTTTCGTCCGTTATTGCACGTTGTCGTCCATTTTCCACGTTTTGTATATTTTTGTCTACTTTTGCATGTTTTCGTTCGTTTTACACGTTTTCGTCCGTTTTTGCACGTTTTAGTCACACGTTTTTTTTTTTCCGTTTTGCACGTTTTCATCCGTTTCTTCATGTTTTCAATGGTTTTTGCACGTTTTTGACCGTTTTTAGACGTTTTTGTCCGTTTTTGCAATTTTCCGTCCGTTTTGCATGTTTTCATTGGTTTTGCACATTTTCGTCCTTTATTAGAAGTTTTTGTCCGTTTTTGCATGTTTTCGTCCATTTTTACACCTTTGTGCATGTTTTCGTCTGTTTTTACATATTTTCATCCGTTTTCATCCGTTTTTACATGTTTTGCAGGTTTTCTTCCATTTTTACACGTTTTCATCCGTTTTTGCATTTTTCGTCTATTTTTACATGTTTTCGTCTGTTTTTGCACGTGTTCCTTTTCTTTTTTTTCTTCTGTTTTTGCATTTTTTTCGTCCATTTTTGCATGTTTTCATCCATTTTTCACGTGTAAAAATGGACGAAAAAGTATAAAAACGAAGGAAAACATGTAAAAACGGACGAAAATATGCAAAAACGGACGAAAACATGTAAAAGCAGATGAAAACGTGCAAAAACAAACGAAAACGTGTAAAACGAATGAAAACATGCAAAAACAGAGGAAAACGTGTAAAAACGGATGAAAACATGCAAAACGGCGAAAACGTGAAAAAACGGACGAAAACGTGCAAAAACGTATGATACCGTGTAAAAACGGACAAAAGTGCAAAAACGGACGAAAACGTGTAAAAACAGACGAAAACGTAAGAAAACCAAATTTTAAGTTATTTACTAACGACCGTTAGTATAAAGGACTAACGATGTAATTTTATGTGAAGAACACAAGGGTGTTTTAGTCATATGGGTGAAGTCAGAACAAAATTTAAAAGTACGTTGGTTTATATGGTATTAAAAAAGTAATTGTTTCAACCCGACAAATTGAAGAAAGTATACATGTTGGTATTTTATGGCTTTTACCCTCGTTAAAATGCTAGTTGTACATAAACCGTCACATGACAAAATTTCAATGACGCATCTTTATACTGAACCAAATACGCTGAATAGTCAAACTTTATGTGAGATAACATACTCCGTAGTAGTCAAACTTTGTTCGATGTTGTGTCTAAAACATTTCTTTAGGGACCAAACTTGTATTCACGTAACTGGTCCAAGAACCAACATGTAATATAATATCTCCTCATACATGGTTGGCTTCGAGCTGTCTATAAAACCAAACATCCCAACATGGGCAAATACTACATCACCCAAACATTTGGAAGGCTCATTTAATTTCAATTCTAATTTAAAGACAAACTAAAGCTTATAATTACTATAAAAACTGTCACTACCGTTAATGTCATCCGGCAACATCATGTGTAAAAGACCTGCATCTCCTAAAGAATCCGACAATGGTTTGAAGGATTCCAACGAGACATATGTCCAGATTGTAACATCTGGTGGTCGTAGGATTCCGGCACACGCTAACATTCTGGTAACATATTCTTGTTCCTTATAGATTGTAACATGTATAAAATATACTAGAATTATTGTCCATCTTTCTGTTTCGAGTTTAACGAAATATATATATCTCAATTTTTTCGAATAAGAATAGTCATGATTTACTAATTTGTTCTAAATTTGCATTGATTATCCTTATCATCAAAGCTCTATGTTTTAAATACTTGTATCCGCAATTTACTTTTTAGTTGTCTTTTTTTGTTTGTTGACAATTATTCCACGATGAAAACAGATGTTTTAAACATGTCATATATTCGATATGTAAGTTTAATGAATTTTTGGTATAGTTCTAAGGGTTTGTTTGTTATATACATTCAGGCATCGGCTTCAACGGTGCTCGAAAGCCTAATCGACTGGCCACGCAAGCATCGTAGCTCCGAGAAAACTATCCAGATCCTCGGAGTTCCGTGTGACGCCGTGGAAGTCTTCGTAGGATTCCTTTATTCTAGCAAGTTAGTTCCTAACCACAAGCCACCTAATTTTTTCATTTGTTTATTTATCATAATCGCATACTTTATTTAATATCTAGATTTGATTACATGATAGCCGCATAATAAGAAAATATTTGTTCAAAAAACATCTGCACCGTCCAACTTTTCTATGATTTAAACGTGGCACATCTGTCACCTTTCACTGCTGATTTTTTGGCTAGTCCTGAACTGCCGGCCTTAAAAAAATAAGTCGGTATATTTTTATTTAAAATTGAAGTTAATCATTACATGTGCTATTATAACTTTTTATTGTATGAAAGTTACATTATGTTTTTATTTTTTGTAACATAGTTAAGGTACATCAATAAAGATGCAAATGTCACATTCAGTAATTAAAAGATTCCGGGAAAATACTATATGACACAAAAAAACCTAAGGGTTTGAATTCGTCGTAAAGAAAAGTTTTCCGATCAAATGGTTGTAGATTTCAGTATTGCTTAGGACATGTTGTGAGATGTATATACTATGAATAGTACTCCGTAGTAACTTGTCGCTCAGAAAAGTTTTAAAGTTTTAAGAAAATGTGGGAATAAGTTATTGACGAATATGCTATGGATAACAGGTGCACTGAGGAACAAATGGCAAAATATGGGATTCATCTATTGGCTTTGTCCCATGTATACTTAGTCCCACAGCTGAAATCCCGGTGCACTAAGGCCTTGATCGAACGTTTAACAATTGAGAATGTGACTGATGTGCTTCAACTAGCAAAGCTTTGCGACGCGCCTGATCTTTACTTGAAATGCATGAAACTTGTGTCCAAGAGTTTTAAAGCGGTTGAAGAAACGGAAGGATGGAAGTTTCTTCAAAATAATGACCCTTTTCTTGAGCTCGAGATCCTTCAGTTCATAGATGAAGCTGAAACTGTTCGTACTATAAACCCTAGTTTGTATAGTTATATTAGTAAATTATCTAGACTTAGAGCTGATTATCTTATTATGATTTAAACGTGCAGAGGAAAAAGAGTTGTATGAAGCATAGGAAAGAACAAGGTTTGTATTTTCAGCTAAGTGAAGCCATGGAATGTTTGGAACACATTTGCACGGATGGATGCATTAGCGTAGGACCATGCGACAAGGAGCCCAGTAAGAACAGGGCTCCTTGTAGCAAGTTCTCAACATGTCAAGGCCTTCAACTCTCGATACAACATTTTGGAAGTTGCAAGAAACGAGCCAAAGGAGGATGCGTTCGGTGCAAAAGAATGTGGCAGCTCTTTAAACTCCATGCGTCCATGTGTGAATTGCCTGAATCGACTTGTAAAGTTCCCCTTTGCAGGTAATTATCTAACTAAGTAGTAATATTTCGATAAACTATCGTCGGTGGATATAACATAATAGCTGTAATGGTCCGGTAGATTGGACCAAGTGGGGGTATAGGGTACTTGGAGTTACGTTCTAGAAGAAAGCTTTAATTTTTCTCATGTGAAAAGTGGTTGAACTATAAGTTAGGTACAAAAACTTTGATCATAATTTACGAAATGCATTGATGTAGAAGTGGCTACAGTTTAGAGACATGCAATTTGTTCTTCAATCAACCCTTTAAGATATTTTTGTTCCATGAAAGAAATAGTCAACAAAACTAATGATCCAATTAACTCATCTTTGCCCTCATTGGTTGTGGTGGTTTCCACCTAGCTACATCATGTTATATGGACATATTGGTGATCACCCACCATTTTTATTTTTATTATTATTTTTTTTTTATTATTTTTTTTTCATACCAAATACTCCTACTTGGTTTTAACTTAGTAATACATGCATATATCAATTTGTTTAGTTGGTACATTTATTTATATATGGTATGTAGTCGTTGACATGATCCTTCATCGGCCATTAACTCTATCGGTCCATTTTCTTTAATGCAGTCGATTCAAGGCGAAAAGTGGAGAGGAAATGAAGAACAAGAAAGAAAAGAAAGAAATGGTTAGATGGGAGTTGCTAGTGAAGAAAGTGGTGCTAGCAAAAGCCACTTCATCTATATTATTGCCCAAGAGAAAAAGAATGGAAGAAGAGCCAACACAATCATGTGGCCAAACCAATGATAACCATGATTATGATATTAGAAATTTAGTTTGTTAATAATCATAGCTATAAATTATATGAAAATAGCTGTATGATTCTTTATATTTCTCAAATGAAATAGGTAAGCAAATGTGTGTATATGGTACCATACCAATTTATTTATATTGTATCATTTTCTCTTTGTAATTTATTCATGGGGTCAAGTGTCATGAATATTTTTAGACTTTTAAAGATGGTGGACCCTAGTTTATACAAGTGCATGTCACATTTTTGTACGTTACACTTGATAATATGAATAAAAGAGTGATTTTCTACTAGTACTTGTTGAGACTTGTACGCTTTAAATACGATGATAATCAATAGTTAAGCATCAAGTAGGAAAGGAGTTTGAGGTATTTGTTATGTCTAGTTCAAGGAATTTGATTGGTTAAGATCTAGTGTACCCACAAATCTTTCACACAATTGATGGTTATCAATCACAATTTCGATTAGGTGGAGAAGAAACTATATATATATATAATTCGATATACCAACTAGTCAAATTGAATTATTTAAATACCAAATGATATATGATTCTCTTACTTTTGAAGTAGGCTCCAAAAGACCAAAACTACTTAGCTTTGAATGTGAGGGTTTATTTCCACACCTCTATTCAAGTCTAGGCCATTCTTATTAACTCATTATTATTGGCTTTATTATATTTCAAAAATGTTTTGATCAATGTGTATATGATGAAATGGTATAACAAGCTACGAGGATCTTGACCTAGCTAGGTGACAACTGATAACTAAAATATGAAAAACATCGATAGACATGTTCATGCATGAATTTATATGTTACACACTTAATGTTTAACATGGCTTTACGTTTCTTCTGTTAACACGCGTATTCTTATAAATAAAAAATGTGTAAATATAACAACTCAAGAAGTTAAAAATTGTCTATATATAGCTTTTTCAAAAGTTATGATTTATGTAGTTCAACTCTTCAAGTATGCTTTGAAAACCGCTTTCACTAGTTAAGTAAGAATTATATATAACAAACCTTTTTTTGTCAAACCAAATAAAAATCAAACAATATCCCAAAAAGCTTTTAACCCACTGGTATTCGTGTAGTAAGTAGAACTTTAGGGGAGTAAGAGAATCAGATTGCAGTGCCAACCGTTGATGAGAGCCACCAAATTTCATGATTTATTATATATATGAACACAATATAAGACTAGTTTAATTAATTCACGACCACTTATACATATGTATATTATGTGTTTGAACGCCTTTGAAGAAATGGAACAGAGCACCAAACATTTGAGACAACCCTGCGTGTAGTGGCGTGACATGCTTTTCAGCTAAACTGATACAAATGCGTCAAATATAATTGTGGTGTATGTAATGTAAATGTATTAGCTTATTTCTTAAAAAAATAATAATAAATAAAATAAATAAATAATCTACTTGGATAACTCATAGAAATCATTTTTATGCGTTTCATATCGGGTATGTTTGGCACCAAGCAATTATAAACGTTTTGGAACAACTAGCGACAAACGAGTACTGGTTTAAGTATAATGTTTGTTTCTAAGAATGTGCAATTAGTTATTGCATCATGTATAACCGCTATCATTTAAACGCTTCATCGTTAAACATTTAGATTTAATACTTGCTTTTAGCTCTCAAATATATATATATATATATATATATATATATATATATATATATATATATATATATATATATATATATATATATATATATATATATATATATATGCCCTTTATTTATTTGGAGAATTTTATGTTAATGTATATGTCTTTTATATCATTTAACATTTTATAATTATACTAAAACTATGTTATCAAACACTTTTATTTAACAAATAAATATCGTTAACTCGCTTCGCTTATTCATCATTATCATTGTTGTTACTAACTATTTTTGTTTCTACTACTACTACTATACGTTTCACCAAACATACCCCTAAATAACATGTTGAACACTTGAGTCCGAATCTACTGGCCGGTATCATTAATTCATTATCTTATAATTTATAAATGCCAATTTCCCACTTCAAAGAAATTTGATTCGGTTTTTATAAATGCCACGATAAACTTGTTTTCATAATCTAAAATTTGATTTCAAATTAAAGCAAAGTATTTTATTAGCTGGAATGTTTGTCTAGTTCAACGCGAGGCAAACGAAAGCGTATGGCAATGTGGAAGCTTTTGAAAAATGGTTTATATATATTTTTCTATTTAGTGTTGACTTAAAACTATATTATAGGTTTAACGTGTTAACAAAATTAATTAGCATCACAATCAACCTAAGTTTAAGGAAGGAGCATTCTTAATCCCTAACACAATCATCTTTGACATATATGGAACAATCTTTCAACATTTGGCACGTTTCAAGGTTGCTTCTATCTCGGACTGTTATTCACGGACTGAATCTAAATTATAGTTTACGACATACCAGAAAATATAGATGGATTCATTCAATTGACCAAGTTAGGTGATGGTAATGTACGCGCTTAGGTAAATCTACCTTGCTTAATGTCAGGGCCGTCTCATGGATGTCGGTGGCTTCGTGCCATCACCACAAAAAGGCCCTTAAACACATACACAAAATACACATGTATCGGTGCGTGAACTAATTAAACTCAATCTTCATGTTGTGTATATATATATAATAGAAGTGCATGAAATTTTGTGACCACAAACAAGAAGTGGCCTTATCTGATAAGACATCTTCACTCTCCTAAAGACAACCCTACTTAATGTTGTAAACTCTAGAGTATGTCCAGTGCTACGTGTTCAAAGTTTGACCTCTTAGCTAAAAAAAGTCATCGCATTGTTGATGCACCGGAATTGAATAAACGACTCTCATATATAAATTGGGATGAAAGTGACCACTCCAAGTTATGTGCAATATAAATTTTACATACATATGATGCACGATTTGCCATCAAAACCGACCACTTTAAGGAATGTGTAAAATATTTATTATATCTATGATATATTGATATGATGCATAATTTGCCACCAAAACCGACTTTTGCCGCCACAAATATATGTAATGTTTGAATACACACAATTCATATATCATAAAGATAAACGATGATGTGACTTTATGCCTTGGTAGATGATGAAGTTGTGGCACATGTGAAGCCGAAAATGTGGAAGGAAATAGAAATAAAGTAACATAAAAGTTAAGACACAACAAATAAATTTATCCGGTGATTGTGTATCGGTATGAAGATGAAGATTGGTGGAGATTTTTTGACTCTTTGTCGTGTTGCTTTCTCGACGGGACCATGCATGATGGAGCTATCGATTGTGGAACACAATTTTCGTGACTCAAATCCGAAAAGGAATTACAAAATAAACTAGTTTGTACCACTTGCGCTTCAAAGTCATGGATGTGATCAATGTTTGAAAAAAATAAGTTAGTTGTACATTGATCTACTTACGTGTTCAATAGTCATCGACGAATGAGGCTAGATATATCATATATGTGTGCTTTGAAATTTGAATGCTAACCAATTGGCATGTCTACGTGATAAAAACTTGTGGATGAAAATCAAGTTGTTTTTTGTTCATCTCTTCGGCCTTATACTCAAGTTGTTTCAGAAAAATGCTTTTTAATAGTTTAAAGGTTACGATATCATCGAACCATCACAAAAAATGGTTTATCATATCTATATTGACTAGGGTTTACATGCTAATTATGCGATAGGTCTTGTATTCGAACTTAAATGGTGTTATCCTATTTGTTTGAAAACATATTAGTTTCTCATAAGTGGCTTTTTCGGGTTTCAATATATATATACTACATGCTTAAAGCTAACTTAGTAAGTCGAAAATCGAACACCCAGCCAGGCTATATAACTTTATTAAAAGTTTGTATGATCTATTGAAACTAATTGAAGTAGCACAAATGACAATAGGGATCTGGAATCTGGATTGACACTATAAAAAACAAAAAATAAATCACAAACTTGGCCTAATAGATGAGTGTGGACCTTATTAGGGCCTAGGCCTTATTAAGACTCAACTGTCTTTCACGGGCTACTCCATTGGCATACAAATAACTGAATAAGAAGCTGGATTTCCGCAAAATCAAAACTTAACCACCTCTAACAGTTTTATATTGTGTTAACATGATAATCAGATAATTGTGACACACTATGGAAACCTCACATCGGTTGTGGGTTGGAAAGATGTTTGGTTCAAAACATAACATGTACATTCATCTTATAATAAAGCAAAGCGTTTTGGAACCAATTAGAAGCAATTTTCGCGAAAACTTTGCAGTCAAACATAAAAAGGCCGGACACATGTGGAAAAAACAAACAATATAGTGGTAAGGTATCTAAAACCCTCACAAGAGATTTAATGTTCACACCTCACCAGGAACACATTTCGAGATGGCTAGGAAAAGAGTCGAAAATGATCACGAAAATGCTTCAGTTAAATCGCATACATCTGAATCAAAAACTCATCATTTTCATGAAAAGAAAAAACCACGTTCATTTGCAGTTTGTACATTACACTACCCCAAACATAATCCGAACATTGGAACACCCCAAGACAATTGACTTTTGACAAATTCAAAGTCAAAACTCAAAACACCTATACAAAACCAATCACCCTACCTCCATCATCACCGCAAAAAACAAAAACCAACCATGGGTTCCAACTTCCAGCACAAGCAGCAATCCAACAATAGATTCAGACACATACCACCCACAAAACCCTGGTCACCAACTAGCCCAATCCGGAGCAGGATGTTTCTAGGGGGTTGAGCTAGCTTTCCAACGCCTAAAAGGTTCACTAAAACGGAAGTAGAGTATACTAAAGGTCATGTTCATAACCCTGATTATAAGATGGTGTGTATTGGTACTACTAAACATCATGAGGTTGTCAGAGTTGATAGTAGTAACATAGTGTGTAGGTTCGGAGTCCCTCAAACTATAGTCTCCGACAATGGAAAGCATTTGTAGTAGGTATCTCCTGAATTGTTGCAAAGGTTTAAACATTCACCAATCCTTTACCTCTGTTTATCATCCCCAAGCCAATGGGCAAGTGGAGGTCACCAACATAGACATAGTTATAGGCTCTATTGTAAAAATCGGCCCAGGCGGCCGATTAATCCCCGCATAATCGCTAATCGGTCTCTAAGCGCCTTGATTTATCATAATCGGCATACTTAATCGGTTTGGTCAAAGATCGCTTAAAAATCGGTCAACAAACCCGTTAATCAGAGAAAATTGGTCTAATCGGATTAATTGGAAAAATCACTTGAAAATCGGTCAGCAAAATCGCTTAAAAATCGGACAAAGTCGCTTAAAAATTGGTCAACAAATCGATTAATCTGACAAAATCGGTCAAAGATCGCTTAAAAATGGTTAACAAATCGAGTAATATCTATATTTGACTTTAAACTTTGAAGAATTATGTATTATGTTTATATTTGAACAATTGAAATATTTGAACTTTGATGTACTCTGCTTATCTCATACATATAATATAATATAATATCTAAAATTACAATTTTGTGCATAAAAATTCCAATCCGATTAATCCCCGATTAATCTCCGCCTAACCGATTAATCGCTAGGCCCTACCCGACCGCCTCACTAGCGCCTAGCGATTTTTACAACCTTGGTTATAGGAATGGAAAGAAGACTAGGGTGCAGCCACCAAGGTTAGGTAGACGAACAACCACAAGTACTCTAGGCAAACATGACCACGCCTAAGTCCAGTCATGGGGAAACACCTATGGTTCGGATGTATTCATCCCAACCAAAATAAGTGTGGGTATTGAATGAACTCAAACGTTCGAAACCGAATCAAATGATGAAAGACTTACGGGAAATTTAGATCTCCTCGAAGAAAGACGGGAGATACCCTCTGTTAGAAAGGCTAACTACAAACAAAAGCTGGAACATTCTTATAACGAAAGGGTCTGACCTCCTACTTTCAAGCCCAAAGAGTATGTACTTCGGTTGAATATTACAAGCAAGAAAGAGTTCCAAGGCAAAATGGGACCAACCTGGGAAGGGTCGTATGTAGTAAGAGAATAATATGGAAAAGGAGCCTAAAAGTTGGAGACACTTCCGAGCGACATAGTTGATCGAACATGAAATGGTTCAAACCTTCGTAAGTTTTACATGTAATGTTTACTTTTTTAAAGTCACTGTTTAAGACTTTTTTCTGTCTTTGGGAAAAGGCAATCAAGTGTAGGCAAAATATTTGTCATGTTATTGATGTAATCCTTCCTACCTTATTAATGAAATAATACACTTTTCTCCAAATCTTTTGTTACATATTGTACACAAATAAGTTGAACGTTGAAAGGATAAATACACCCAACCTAATTCACGTTAACTTCCAAAGGTCTTCATTTGCATCCTCTTGTGGAAAACATAGTGGGTAGCGACCCTCTGTTAACGGGCGAAGGACTGCATGTTTATTCTTGGTACCGAAATTATACACAATAAAACCATCTCGAGTTTTAGGTTGTAAAATATTTGAGGTTGAAAAATGGCCCTAACAAAATTGATAAGAAAATAAAAGGTGTGAGAACCTACTCCCCCTAAAATGATTAAGCAAATAAAAATCCTAAGTGTTGAATATTGTTTTAACATGCAAAACAGGTTGTAGCCTACCGAAAGAAAATTATTAAAATTGTTTATAAAGGGTACACGACTACCCTTTGGATCATAAAACTGCAAACATATATTTGCCTTCATTTCTTGGTTGGAGAGGACATAGGCTTCACAGACTTTGGCTTTTTAGAGATGAGGTCTTTGAAAGGTGTAGAATGATCACTCGTTGCTTCGGTAATTAAGGGGAACATTGGGTTTCTATAATCATTACTGGTGTCATCAGGCTCCTTCTCGTTAGTAGCACGGTAGGATGGAATTTTAGCCAAGTCAGCAGGCTCTTTCAGATTCACAGCCTCTTCAAAGGTTGCACATTTTCCATAAAGATCACAGACCTGATGACTTTCCCCATCGCAACCCCAACCTCATCACTATGGAGTAGCTCCATATCAATGTAAGGGACAACCTTATATAAGACTTATGCACGATCATTCTTCAAGGCTTGACATTGAGAACTCAAACCATCAGCTTCCTCTAGAAGCTTGATCTCAACCTCCCCTAACCGTGCTCTATCTTTCTTCAAACCCTCACACTTAGCCTCAAGTTCAACAAGCTTCTCCTTATACCCAGCCTAATTTTTCTACTCTAAAACTAACCTTCCATACTTAGCTTGGTGTTTCTCCAAAGTTTCTTTCAAACTGTTCACCTCCTTTCGAAGACCTAAAACAGGAGTCTCACGAGGTCTTTTAATGCTTCTCCAAATTGGGTTTCATGGTCCTTGTAGTTTAGATCCCTGGCCTATTCCCTTTCCTGCATCACAACCATCTCATCCCTGGCATGCTTCACAGCCTTCAAAAACTCCTTGGTCCATTGATTGAATACGTTATCCAACACAACCTATTTTGTGTAGCTTTTATCATCGAAATTGCAAAATCTTCAAGTTCATAAGGTCTAGACAACGCTTCCAGCTTAAAGGAGTCACATTCAAAACAAGCAGGTGACAATGTAAAGTATCAGGCGGGTCTTTGGCATCCGAGAAACCTACGTTCGGAAGCAAGGAGAATTTAGAACTTGGGAGATAAAGATAAACAGTAATAGAAAGTATGGAATTCACTTACCATGATGATCAGGATCATTGTCATCAAATACCTCATAAGGGGTCGAAGAACCTGCCTTAGCCTTACCAGCCTTCAAAGAAGGTTTGGTAGTCTTCTGTCGAGTCACCCTCGAAGCTGGTGTAGGAGCAATGTTCTTTCTATTTGAAGATCCCTTAGCCCTCTGGCCCCAACCTCCTTCCTGCTTTGACCTCTGTCAGTTATGGCAGTCCAACCTACTAACACAAGGTCACGATTAGACCCTTGTGTATTCTCAGAATTCACAACAGTTTCCACAAGCTACAAATGGTTCATAGCAAAAAAATGGTTCATAGCAGAAATAGGTCGAGCTTCCACATTCACTTCAGGCTCATTGTTGACAGAGATGGAATGTGACCCTGTGTCAAACTGACCATTTAGAGGTTCCTTAGTCATAAAACTTAAATCCTTGTTATTCCCATACATCACAAAGTTCCTAAAAACCATCTTTGCAAAACAAAGAAAGAAAAGATATAATATTAACAACAAAAAAGGTATAGTTAAGAAAAAAAGGAAAAGAACATACCATTCCTAACATACATGATCATGAGGTCAGCAGGACTATGCTCCCATGTAGTTTGCAGACCAACCATGTAAAGGATATGGTCGGGAAAAGTTTGTAAATCCACTGGGTACTTAGACATACACTCATACATAGGAGTACCCCTTATATGGCGAGGAATGGGATATTAGAAAGAATTTTTGTCAAGCTCATTCTCATGATACAATAACTCAGGATACTCCTCAGTAACTATCTTATCTTCTACACAAAAACTCTTTCCCTTCGAGGTCCTAATGTGTGTAAAGGATGCAATAAAATTTCAAGAACATCTGCATCCCCTATTTTATAAATTGTCAACTAGTCCCTAGCAGGACCAAAGTTAAAAAGTGCCCTAAAAAGGTCCACAATAGGTCCTTCCATAAGCTTTGCACATAACGGAACATGTAGTAAGCTTAGCCTACCTAAAGGGATTAAAACGGGAAATGTGGACTTGATATAGTTTAGGACTTCACAAAAAGAATTTTGGAAGAGGGATCCTAAGTTTTACCTTAGTAAACGAGTTAACATAGAAACCTACAAAACCTTTAGGAGCATCAAGAATAGTCTGAGTACTCTTATGCTTGGTTTAAAAATGCGCGCATCATTGCGCGAATTGCACTCATCATTGTATTGCATTTGAAAATTCGCATCATAGTACCTAATGCGAAACCATATCAGATTGCGCTCGCAATTGATCGCATTTTATCACATTTGTGTAATGCTAGCAATAATCGCAATTAGCGAAATTTGGAATTTGGGATGATACGTGAACATAAAAACATTTTTATGAAGACCAAATATTTTAATGATGACCTTAGTTCTTTCCCTTCATCCAAATTACCCCATTTTTATTTCATTCATGCTCCTAGTCGTGACTGATTCTCCAAAGTGAGTAAATCTTTACTTTAATGCATTATCGAATAGTTTTCTTCTTTCTGTTGTGTGATTCAAGTTGTAAACTCATATGTTCTTCTTTGATTACAATAATCACATATGCTATATCATTAGATACAAAGTGAGTTAATTTCTTTAATTCAATGATAAAACTCATATGTTGCTCAACTTTGACTAAACTATATGATTCTTTGTTAGTGATATAACTTGTAACTCGTACGTATACTTTTAATATATTTTAACATCATACATTTATATTTGTATATTTGTAGAATGGAGTCTAATATCATGACATGAATGAATTTCACAACCACGAGTCTATGACATCATTTTAGAACCACGAGTCACATAATTATGGCTAGGTGGTTTATTAAATGGATTATTGGCCGAATTTAAATATGTTAGTGATTTATTTATAAGTTTATTGCATTTACTTGGTTCTTGGTAGAAATATAATATGTATATATAATTTTTTTTTTAATATTTTCAATACTAAACGCATCACGTCTAAATTGCGCTCGCATTCGCATTACGCATCTCGCATCGCCCTTTGGGACGTTGAGCGCATCGGATCGCAAAAAACAATTTTAAACCAAGCTCTTATGTAGCATGACCTTAAATTCAGAAGGAATTAGGTAATCAACTAGAAAGGTGGTAATTTCTTTCTTTGATAGAGTGCCTGTTTGAAACCTAAAATCACATTTAACATCCATTAAAATAGTTTAGAATGGGAATTTACCTTGTAAATACGCTGATGGCAGACTGCTTTGATTAAACGAATGAGGACTTTGTGGGCGGAGAAGGTAAAATTTAGGGTTAAAGGTAGATGAGTACCATTTATAGGACACTGTAATTGAACTTGGGTTGTACACGTGTCACAAATAATTGATAAAGCCCAGACTTGAAAGGTTTTCAAATTCAAATGGAGGATAATCTTTACTGAGGTAAGGGCAGTAAAGGAAGGACACTTTGTTCCTCTGTCCCGAGCCAAATTGATAGATAAAGGTAAAAAAGGTAATGATTAGTTCCATTAATTGCATAATTTATTTGCATCCAATCCCATTTCTTGGGAATAGTTATTTTGTTAGCAAAGTCGAAAGCAATACATTCGAGTATATGCATCACTTTCGACTAGGGGGCTTGATGACGTACCCTCCCAACGATTTGATAGCACCCCTATGAACCTATCTCGGAAACTACTTTCCGAGTGACTTCACATACCTCCTAAAATCTCTTTTGGCATAAAGTAGTATATAACAATAACTACTACAAGAGAATTCACTAATCGAAGGTAAACACCCTTCTTGGTGTACACTTCAAAGATGTTATCACATAGGCTCTTCATGACCAAGTAAAAAAATGTTCCACTACCAAGTCAAGGCTTGCCGCAAAAGATAGGGGACATATGACATTATCCCTAGCGGTTACCAAAATCTATGGGACGTCCCCATGCTCTCCGGTTTATGTGCAGATGTTGGCCATAGCCTATTTTCTTCAACTATAAATAGGATGAAATGATTCAGGTTGGGCTAAATCCTAAACACCATCATTTCACTCATTATCATTAACATACTCAAAGTCATTCACTTACTCTCTCTCTCCGAAGGTGATTCACAGGGAATCCATGCCTTCACTAACGTAGTGTTTCGTATCTCTTATTTCAAGTTACCAAGCAACTTAACATACACTACTCACCCCCAAATCCTCCAATCACCATTGGATGGCCTGGTAGTGCGGTTTATTGCATAATTAGATGCCAATGTCCCACTTCAAAGAAAATTAATTTGGTTTTAGCCTTTTTATAAATGCCACAATAAACTTGTTTTCATAAATTTAATCAATCCAACATTTGATTTCATATCAAAGCAAAGGTAGTTTATTAGCTGGAATATTTTCTTGGTTAGACGTGAGGCAATCTAATGAGTATGGCAATGTAGCTAAGGGATCAAATAAAAAGTTTGATTCACCTAAAAAGTCTAAAAAGTCATATATGACTGACAAGCGTCCTTCCCTTTCCATTAAACCGACCACCCACTTTTCTTTTCCCTCAACCTCGATCCAGTTTTCCTTTCCTCCCAACTGCTATCCGTTTTTTTCATTTTACTCTAATGATTATACTAATTCAGTTCATGATTTAATTACATCAATATTATTATCCAATTTCTTCAATTCGGTATTTAATATTTTCAATTTCACGGTAAGTTTCTTTAGTATTTCTCAGGTTTTTATTTCAAATCAAGATCAATAAACATAAACTCATCATTAATTATTCATATTTCATTATTCTTTCAAGTTTTTCCTCTAAAAAGTTCAGACAAATAAAGTGTTTATGAAAATGTACAAGGTGTTTGATAATATGTTTTAATGAACTTTTGTTAGTTCTACTTTAAAGTGTTAATCATGTAAAATAATGTTTTAGTAATTCTTATAAAAATTAATATTTTGGTATGGTGAACTTTGATTCTAGTATGATGAATATCACAATGTTCATCAGCTAGATCACGTTGTTCATTAGTTTTCTTTTTAAAGAACTTATTTTTTTGGTTATCAGTTTTCTTTGAGGAACAACATCATAATATTTATCAGTTAGATCACGTTATTCACCAGTTTTCTTTTAGAACAACTTAATCTTTTTTTTTCTTCCTATTACAATGTTCATCAGTTTTTTGGATGAACAATATTATAATATTAATTAGTTAGATCACGTTGTTTATCAGTTTTTTTTTGGGCAAATGTTTTTAAAAGGTATCATACTTGTCACCATTTGCTTTTGTGGGTAGCCAACAATTTTTTTGCTTTTGTGGGTAATTTTCTTTGAAATTCATCATTTTTTAGGTCTTTTGTGAAATTTTTGGATATTTTTGCCCCTCTTAACTAATAGATTTTTTTTCCAAAAGACAAAAATGTCACAAAGTACCCTAAAAATGATGAATTTGAAAGAAAAGTACCCACAAAAAAAAATTGTTCGCTACCCACAAAAGCAAATGGTGGCAAATATGATACCTTTTTAAAATATTTGCTCTTTTCTTTTTGAAGAACTTTTTCTTTCTTTTTTTATTGTTCTCAAAATGTTTATCAGTTTTCTTTTAAGAATAATATAACAATGTTCATCAGTTATATCTTGTTTTTCATCAATTTTCTTTTTGAAAAACATTTTTTCTTACCACAATATTCATCAATTTTATTCAATGAATAATATTATAATATGATAAGTTTTGATTTTACTATGATGAACATTACAATGTTCATCAGTTAAGAGTGAAAAAAATATATTTATATGAAAAAAAATGCCAAAATAAAAAGAGATATTTGACACCAGACTTTTTATAATTTCTAAACTTTGCATCATTTTCTTAGGATCTAACACAATGTAGTTATGTAGATGCTTTTGAAAAAATGGTTTATTTTATAATTATTTGACTTAAAACTATAGGTTTTAACTTGTTAACCAACTTATTTAGTATCACAATCAACCTAATTCTAAGGAAGGAACATTCTTAATATATCCCTTACACAATCTTTGACATTAACTTTTTATGGAACAATCTTTCAACATTTGTGAAGGCATGGGTATTGCATGGGACAATTAGAATTCCAAAAAGTCTTTGCTCTTTATCACTAGAAGTCGAAATGTCTTTGGTATGTGTATAAATAAATCTGATCTCGGGATAGAAAGGGACACTCGTTTGTTCAAAATATCCATTATAATAAAACTAAATACATAGTATTGATCTCTCTCTTCACAAATTCATGTTTGATTAATCTTCCCCACTTGTAGTGTGTTGATCTTTGGTTTGTTTTGCATCATATTGGTATCGGAGCTTTTGTTTGCTTTGAATCATATTGATGGCAGAAGAACAACCCTGTGGTCGTCGTGGGCGTCGAGGTGGATATGCGCGTGTGCAACCTCGTCAAGGTGCTGACCGCAATGAGGATGAACCACGACCAAACCGTAGGGACCAGCGGGATCTCGAGATCGCAGCTCAGGGAAGACGAATTCGAGAATTGGAACGCTTGCTAGCACAAGTGAGATTGGATGATTTTCGCGATGCTGATCGCGATCAAGAAGAAAGTGACGGATCAGACATCAACTCAACCGAGAGCATCAATGAAGAAGACGAAAACCCATGGGAGGTTAACCGACCTGATAGAGATCGCCATTTCAGGCCGGGACGTTACTATGCTTATCAAAACCTGGGTGTGAAAGTCGACATTCTAGACTTTGAAGGTAAATTACATCCTGATGAGTTTATTGATTGGATATATACTGTTGAGCGAGTGTTTGATATTAAAAACCTAAGAAATGAACAAAAGGTGAAGTTAGTAGCAATCAAGCTAAAGAAAAACGCTTCGATTTGGTGGGAACATGTTATAAAGCAACGTAACAGGGAAGGAAAACCCAAGATTATGGGTTGGGAAAAGATGAAAAAGAAGTTAATGGCCAATTTTTTTCCTGTACAATATAGGCAAGAGGCTTTTATAGAATACCACAATTTTAAACAAGTAGGAGGTATGTTAGCTGAAGAATTCACCAATGAGTTTGATCATTTGAGGCTACGTTGTGATGTGGTTGAAGAGGAAGAAGAAACCATTGCCCGTTATTTGGAAGCCTTAAAACTTGAAATCACTGATGTTGTTTGTCTTCAACAATATTGGTCATATAATGATGTATGTCGGTTAGCTCGAAAGGTGGAATCACAATAGAAGAGAAAGAATAACAGTAATACCACTTCTCGCTTCTCAGGTCGTTTCACGAGAACTGACACGGGAAAGAAAGTTGCCAGATCGAGTTCAAACCCAACTCGAAACTCCAGCACAACATCAACTTATAATCCTAATTATAGCAGAGGAGGAATATCAACAAGTAAACGGTGTTATAAGTGTCAACGCCTTCGGCATTTTGCCAATGAGTGCCCAAATAAAAGATGGTTACTTTTGTTAAAGAAGGTGATGGACACATGTTTGTGAGTATGATGATGAGCACGAGAAAATGACTTGGACCAAGGAGAGGTAACATATGCCGACACGGGTGAAGTACTAGTGATTAAGCGAACCATGAGTGCAGTGGTAAAAGAAGATGAATTGTGGTTAAGGCATAACATTTTTCATACTCGTTGCACATGTGAAGGTAAGATTTGTAACGTTATTATAGATGGTGGTAGCTGTGAGAATGTAGTATCTGAAACAATGGTCAGTAAGTTGGGATTGAAAACCGAACAACATCCTTAAACCTACACTTTGTCATGGTTCCGCAAGGGTAATGAAGTGAAAGTATCAAAACGGTGTCTGGTTAAATTCTCAATTGGAAAAAAATATAGTGACGAGGTTTGGTGTGATGTGGTTCCCATGGATGCATGTCATATGTTACTTGGTAGGCCGTGGCAGTTTGATCTTAAAACTCAGCATGATGGGTTTAAAAATACCTATACCTTTCAAAAAGATGGAGTTACCATTATCCTTGGTCCTACTGATATTCGAAGGAAACAAAGAATCAATTCTTGTCTCGAGTAGAATTTATAGCTGAGATACCAAAATCATTTGATGTTTTTGCACTTGTTGTGGTGAAGTCAAATCAAGACGAGTTTCATGTTCCATCTCAGGTGGAATCGATACTAGAGGAGATTGCTGATGTGGTGCCTCAAGAGTTACCTTCTGGTCTACCTCCCATGAGAGACATACAACATTGCATTGATTTTGTTCCAGGGGCTACCCTACCCCACAAGGCTGCCTACCAAATGAACCCTCGAGAACATGATGAGTTGAAACGCCAAGTTCAAGAGTTGTTGGAGAAAGGTTCCATTCGCGAGAGCATTAGCCCATGTGTAGTACCAGGGCTACTAGTTCCCAAGAAAGATGGTTCATGGCGGATGTGTATCGATAGCCGTGCAGTCAAAAAAATAACGGTTAAATACCGTTTTCCAATCCCGCGGTTTGATGACCTTATTGATCAATTACATGGAGCAACGGTTTTCTCGAAAATTGACTTACGTAGTGGGTACCACCAGATTCGTGTCCGACCCGGGGATGAATGGTTGACTGCGTTTAAGACTCGTGATGGTTTATACAAGTGGATGGTGATGCCTTTCGGGCTGTCCAATGCCCCAAGCACCTTCATGCGGTTAATGAATCAGGTCTTTCGGTCTTACATTGGTAAATTTTTAGTTGTTTATTTTGATGATATTTTGGTGTTTAGTAGTACAGTAGAGCAACACTTGAACCATCTTAGACAAGTGTTTGAGGTTTTAAGAGCCCAGAAGCTATATACTAATGCAAAAAAAAAATGTCACTTTCTTTCAAATGAAGGGATGTTTTTGGGGTATATTATCTCTAAAGAAGGAATTCGAATGGAACCTGTAAAAATCAACGCCATAATTAACTGGTCTACACCAAAAAACATTCATGAGGTTCGTAGTTTCCATGGCCTAGCCTCATTCTACCGTCGTTTCATTCACAACTTCAGCACCATTGTCGCGCCAATTACTGAGTGTGTAAAAGGGATAAAATTCAGTTGGACCTATGAAGCCAATGAAGCCTTTGGATTCTTGAAAAGAAGGTATGAAGCTCTGTGTATTAATACTACGGATTTTGTGAAGTGTTTGAAGTTCAACATGACGTCGGTGGGTATTGGAGGTGTATTAAGCCAAAGGAGTCAGCCTATTGCTTTTTTTAGCGTGAAATTAAACGAGACTAGGTGCAAATACTCCACGTATGACAAGGGGTTCTATTCAATTGTTCGTAGCCTAGAGTATTGGCGTCATTATCTCATTGCATAAGAGTTCATCTTATTGTTAATACAAATAAGCCGTAAAAACGTTTATTTATATTTTACGATCTTCTAATGTTTTGTCGATAACAAACGTAAAATCATTTTAACGAAACAAATAAAATACGTAAACTGTTTGAGCCAATAGTTTTCTAACACACTTACTGTGACAACTGGAAATTTAGGGAGTCTATTTTAGGTAACCGCATTACGTTAAACTAAATTGAGCTTTTGCCTTTATCACTATTTTTATAAACCATGACTTGATTTTATATCGTCTATTGGTTTTTACGGATTATTTCATTATTAAATGAGTTATCGTATGAGTTTTAACTCTAATTGGTAGGCACTACTCGATTCGGCAAAAGAAAAGCCTAAAACGAGAATTATTGTAACTTTTAGACCGTAACTCGAAAATTGACAAATAAATAGTCAAAACTCGTGGAAAAACGTAAATAACGATGTTAGAAAGTTGAATAAACATTGTGAGACACTCGGGGGACAATATGTGAGCTCGGGAATAGGTAAACGGGATAGTTACGAAAAATTACAACTCTGACCCCCCAACTATACCTATGGCCGGCCACCCCTCCCCCATTTTTATTTATTTTTGAGTCTTTGGTCCAAGTATATAAGGCCTCACACCTCCTCATTTCACCCATTACTTTCTCTCACTAAAAACACACACACAACACCTTTCTCTCTCCCCTTTCTCTCTCTAAAAACCCTAGCCACCACCACCCTTGGCCGCCGACCACTATTCCGGCCACCACGGTCACACCGCCGTATGTGACCACCCACCACCACCACCAAATCAAAGATCTTTTCATCATCTTTCCATCCATATATAATACTCATACTAAAACCTTCATTAACACCCTCAAATTTGGGTGGAACATGAAATTAAGTCTAATTAGTGTCTAAATAAACAAGTAATTAGTGTTTGGTAAGTGTGTGGTGTATCAATTTGATGGGTTTATGCATTTTAGGTTTAGTTTCATCTTTTTGGTTAGAATAGATGATGGGTTTTGTGTTTGGTTATTGATTGGAGCTTGAATGATTGGATTTGGATGTTGTGGAATTGATTTGGTTGTGTTTGGTTGTGAGATATGGGGCATACGAGCCACCAAGGCCACGTACGTGGCTCATGGTTGGTGTACGTGACCCACTTGGGCCACGGGTCCGGGTTGGGTCATTTGGTAGCTTGTTGGTTGATGTAGTTGAGGTTTGGATGAGGCGCGTGGGCCGAAAAGCTTCTAGGGCTTGTTTGGTTCACGTGGTCTTAACATGACCGTGTCATGACCATTAGGGTCATAACATTGATTTCGGTATATTTGGTTGATTGATTGGTTGGCGAGATTGTTTTGAGTTGGTTTGGGATTGAATTGCGCTATTATGACTTTTAACTTGGACTTGATATATATATTGTTGACTTTGAGCTACGTCGGCGTTACTTTGACTTTTTAGTCAATAGTTGACTCCGACAAAGCCGTAACATAGACTTTAGTATAATTTGGACTATTGATTGATTAAAAGCCGAGAAGTTATGACTCATGCTTGTGGACTCGAAACAAATAACGATATGAGATTAATATTGGAATTTGACGAAATATATATATAAACATGAAAAGGCTAATAAACTAAGAAATATGAATAATAAATGGGCTTTTGTACCAAAAATGTTGATAACAAGTTTTATCTTGTTATTTACTATTTTTAAATGGAAACTAACGACTAAATTGGAAATGTTTTGTAATAAATAAGTAATTAATGTTTCGAGTACACGTTTATCAATAAATGTCAATTGTGGACATTTAATACTAATTTGAGTATTTAATTGCTTACGTTGTGTCCATGGGTTACGGATAACCTAGCATTAATAGTGTTGATCCACGTGGGTAGTGAACTTATTAGGTTGACGAATCTAATAAGAGCCCGCTAGGTGCGTTGGGTAACCCTATTAATGGGAGAATTATCCTTATAACTCTTTAGGATACGATTGATTTATGGGATAATAAGTGACACGAGTAAATAAATGAGTTTATCGTGTTGACGAATTCGATAAGGTCTACTATTTATTCCAAAACTTATTGGACTATGGAGCTTGTCGTTTAGAGGTCTCATTGTGTCGCATTGAGTTATATATTGGTTGTTTGAGTGCATTCATAGCATCATATTGAGTCGATACACCCACACGAGGAATACCAAACACTAGGATTAAATGGTGAAACGAGACGTTTTTGGAAATAAAGAAATGGAACATATTGGGGTAGATAACGTCGATTTTGAGGAATATATATTAAAGTTGGTCTACATTAATAGGTTGTGCTGAGTCGATAGTTTGTAAGATATAACTTTTCACATACACATCAAACCATAACACAAGGTGGCGTATAAGATAGAATTCTAGAGAGAAAGTTAGAGGTTTAGGGAACTTAGTGAGAGAAAGTGAAAGATATTATTATGAGCTCCAACTCTACCTTGGAAGGTAGAGTATTTATAGTCTTACATAACTCGCCACACTTTGGGCATGGATCGGGCATACGATGGGTAAAGACCCGTCAGTCCTCCACGGTGTTACTTAACTAAATTACTACTTAACTTAAAAGAACTACGACTACGAGCTTTCTAACGATTACATATACTTGAGGTGACCGACTCTTTAATACCGGAATTTCTAATTCCTAACAATCTCCCCAAGGAGGTCACCTCAATAATGTACTAAAATTACATTGAATACAAATAGATATGACATTTAACAATTGATCTTGCATTCTTGATGTAGTCCTTTGCTCTAAGCTCGTAGTCATTGATTCTTCACAATGCATGTTTGGTTATTCAAGTGGAGGTCTTTTCTTGATCCACGTGATGATAAGTTTGAGCCATCTTTGGAGATCATCGACTATCAAAAATCTCCGAGACGACCATTGTGGTGTTGTGACTTTGGGACCGACATGCTCACATTACGGATCATGATATCTTCTCATCGAGTAGCGGAAGCATTTGTTGAATCATGATATTGGCGGCGTAGTAGAAGCACGGTGTGAAAATATCGAGTCATTGATGCACTAATCATGATTTCTTTTGAGATGAATGTGTTAAGTGAGCATGCGGCTATGGATTGACCGCTTCATTACGATCGATGCAAGCGTCGGGCGTGCTGCATACAACGATTAGCAACAAATCGCACGAAAGTGTCTTTGATCACTTCGTTGAATTGAGTACATGGCCCACGGTTCCCGTTGATCGATATAAATCTTGCTGTGATCGGTAGGATTCCTAAGAATCTCCTTGACGAGGTTTCGCAATTGTTCTAGCTTTGTTCTCAAACCGAACGTCTCAAAGAAGACAACACGGAGTGAGTGAACCGACAAATTTTAAGTCCAGCGATTGATGAAAAGAGATTTGAAAAACAATCGTGTATTGCTCAATAGAAATTGTTTTGCAATACAACGAAGGTTTTATTGAAAATCAATTATCAATCATAAAAATACCTTTTGGTTTGAAAAATGAGTACACGGTCGATGTGCTAAAGAAAGGAGTTTATAAGCACAAAGACCGGTTTTCAAAGGTATCCGTCAATCCCTAACTTTGAACGAGGTTTGATTCAAGAGATTGAATCGCCCATTGTTTCTGTTCGGTTGTCACATGGTTGATCTATAAAATAGATCTCACATGCCACCTACCGAGGAGCTTGTTTGATGTTGGCTCCGAAGGCTTTCCATCTTCATTGTGAATATGTAAACACATCACTCGGATGTTACGCAATACCACGGGGATAATGCGTGGGACTCAAGATATAATCTCTTTCCACATTGTGTGAAATAGAGAGTCTTCATTGAAAGTGTCCTAATGAGATTTATTGATGATCTCGTGGCTCTAGACTCAATTTGTGCATATTTGGATCCTATAACGGAGACTAGGAGAGGTCTCCTTTTCAATATCAACCTTCTCTAAGAGAAAGTCGATAGATAATGTCGGTTCCCGTGAGAATGAAACAAGCCCTTTTAAGAGGAACTTGAGTGGTTTGGAAAGTTGAAGTGCGGTCGTCACTTTGGGTCCATGACGTCTTGTCTTCAATACCGATGTTACCATCGGTAGCATATGAATTGAACCCGGTTTACGCCCTAAGGTTGAATAAATGGAGGCTATTTGTTTTCACCCTTTTCTCATTCAATTCTTTTAATTCTTCAACCCCTTGATGCTTACCAAGACTTCATAGCTAGAACCTTGTTGGGTTTATTCCAATCTTGGCTCGGTCTTAGTCCGCACTCTTCCCATATCTCACTTTTCTCCTTTTCTCATCATACCTAAGGACTTCTACACTAACTAGTGGATTGTCCTCGGTAGATCCCTCCGGTTACGGCGGATCATGGGAACCAATACCTAACCTTATCATCCTTATATCACCGTACATAAAGTAAAGTTGGTCGGTCAATTTGGTATTGTTCATACGCCATTGGATCCAATTGAAAACCATTTGAAACTCAATTCGGATACTTGTGATATATAATCAAAGCATTTTGTACCGAATTGTTTTGATATTTTAGAACGAGAACTCCCCTCAACATGTGCATCAAGTATTTGAAAATGTTTTGCACACGGAGGCAAGAGAAAGAATTAACTTCTTTGATTACCATTTTCTAAAAGATATCAACATCACTTCCTCAACGGATCAAGTGGGTATAGCAAATCCGGGAAGGATGAGGTTTCCATGAATTTTGCTCCCCTCAATATGTGCCTCGAGGTTTGAAAAGAGTTTTGCACATACTAGAGGAACTGCACATTAGGATGAATGATCACGTTTCAAATCAAAGGTTTAAGATAGATGCTCCCCTCAACATGTGCATTGAAAAATTGAAATCGTTTGTCACATGTGAGAAGGACGGCATGTACATTCTTTTATAACCATTTACACGATTATCGGTTTAAATCCAATTTAAATCACACATTCTCCCGATCACAATTATCAAATCATTTGAGATTTGTGATCTCGTATAATTTAAATTGATTTTGAAAGCTTTAAGGAGAATTGTGACTTGATTGTGAAAGTGTTTTAAGCGATATGGATCGATTTTAAGACTTTAAACTCCATTTATAAAACATGCATGTATATCTTTTGAAAACAATTTAATGCCAAATAACTTTTTAATTTAATTGAAATCATTCTCCCCTCAATCAATGACGTAGGTTGTTGATTGAGAGATAGAGATTTTGACATATAAGTCCGTATGATTATCAAAAATAGAGATCGAGTTATTTTTCAAAGCATTTGGTTTTCACCGATAAGAGTTTATAGAATCGAGCATAGAATTTGAAAACATGGTAAAACATGGCTCGTTCTTTCTTTTAAAAGCGGGTTATTGCTGAAAATGACAATAAACCATTTCTCTTTCTCCCAAAAATATTTTTTTTTTTTTTTTTTTTTTTTTTTTTTTTTTTAGAATTCGAACAACATCTAAGACCGTGTCATTCTTTGAATGATGACAAAGACCGTAGATATTATCGAACCGTGAAAAACATGACAAAAATGACAATATATATATATTTATTTTTTTTTTTATTTATTTATTTTTTTTTTGATTTTTATGGATTTTGAAAGTTTTATAATTTTCTATTTTGTTTTTCGAATAACTATTTACAAGAGATAGATGAAGAAAGACCTTTACTCCTCGTCTTCCTCACGAAGGCGTTTGAGAGTTTCGGTTGAAGGCTTTTCAAACCAAGTCGTGGAAGAATAAACTCAAAACGTTCTCTTGGAAGAGCTTTGGTGAAGATGTCGCTAGCGATATTCGGACCTCACAAAATATAGTTCCACCACACCTTTTTCCACCTGTTCACGATGAAATGATGTCGAATGTCGATATGCTTTGCTCTTGAGTGTTGAACATTGTTGCATGAGAGAGCAATAGCACTTTATTATCACGATCGGAGGGATTTTGTTGAATTCAAAGCCATAGTCGGATAATTGTGATCTCATCCATAAGATTTGAGCACAACAAGATGACATGGCTATGTATTCACCTCTGTAGAGGAAATAGAAGTACTCATTTGCTTCTTTGAAGACCACTCACAAGCTTATCACCCAAAACCGAGCACCTCTCGACGTGCTTGACGTGTATCTTGACAACTGCATGATCGGCATCTGCATAGGCCGTTAGTGACATACCGGTGTCCTTGGTACCATAGTCCCATATTGATGGTTCCTTGGAGATACCGAAAGACCCGTTTAAGCGCTTCAAGGTGCTTTTTAGTAGGCAGCACGGTATCTAGCACACATGCACAGAGAACAAAATGTCGGTCTACTAGCGGTGAGATACATCGGGGATCCAATCATACTCCTATATTTCGTTTGGTCGATCATGATCCGTGAGAGGTCCTCATCTAGTTTGGTTCGGTCAATCATGGGGGTGTCAACGGGTCACTTGAATCAAATCCAAATTTCTTTAAAATCTCTTTGCATATTTAGATTGATTTATGAAAATGCCTCCGGGACTTTGAGAAATTTGTAATCCCAAGAAAATGACATTTGTCCCATCATTGACTTTTGAAACTTTGAACTCATTTCATTTGAAAACGATCACATTCCATTGGGTCGGTCGAGGCAAAAATAATATCATCAACATAAATTTGAACATGAATCAAATGTTTGCACGACTTCTGGTGAACAATGTAGGATCAATGCTCCTTTGATGAATCCGGTTGATAGAAGAAACTTTGATAGTGTATCATACCATGCCCTTGGAGCTTGCTTTAAACCGTAAAGAGCTTTCTTGAAGCGATAAGCGTGGTAGGAAGCTCTTGATTCACAAATCCTTTAGGTTGGGCGGCGTATCGACTTCTTTAAGATCTCCGTTTAGAAATACCGTCTTTACATCCATCGATAAACTACCATGTTCTTACTAGCGGCGTTAGCGGAAAGATTACGATTGCCTCGATTCGAACAAGCTGGAGCAAAAGATTCTTCAAAGTCTATACCTCCTCTTGGCGATATCCTTTAGCAACTAATCGAGCCTTGTTCTTCAACACATCACCATGCTCATCAAGTTTTACTTTGAAGATCCATTTTAGAGCTATAATCATAGCACGATGCGGAGGCGGTACTAACTCCCATACATCAAGGCGATCAAACTCATGAATTTCATCTTGCATAGCATTGAACCGACTATCTTCATTCATAGCGGTTTTAACATCTTTTGGTTCGATCTTAGATAGTACGGAGTTGAAGAAGCACCATAAGGCATCGGTTGCGAGTTGCTTCCGGTTGATCTGAGACGAGAGGATTTCCAATTATGTTGTCTAATGGATGATCGTGAGTCCATTTTACGAGGTGTTCATGTGGCATTTGTTGAGGAAATGAGGTAGTCGAGTCGATGTATCACGAAGAAGATGGTTCGATGATGATTCGGGAGTAGCAAATATGTTTTCAAATGGAGCATCTTGAGGGTAGCAAAGGGATTAACTTCATTATTGATGTCGAAACATTTCCATGATGTACATTTGAAGAATGATGATTTGTTGATGAGGCGAAGGATCGTGACAGTGCTTCTTGGCTTAAAGATATTGAGGCGAAGGATTGATTTCATTCAACGGAATATGAGCATCCTCATTGTAGGGATCGGCACCTCATTAGTAGTAGACTCATACAGTTCATCAAACATTGGATCAAACAATTTCTTTACATCATCTTGGATGGAGGTACATATGGCGTTTCTTGAGAGGAGTTTGGAATAAGGGATGAACCAATAGGGACTGTTTGAAGTGCGGGTCTGGTGGAGTGTCCAGAGCCATTTGACCGGTCGACTCATCAAGCGTAACGTGAATTGTTTCCATGATATTTCGGGTTCTTTTGTTGTAGATTCGGTATCCCTTTTGTTTGGTGCATATCCTACAAATACTCCAATGTCGACTTTAGCTCTAAGTTTGCCCAAGTCTTGACCTCATTAGTTGGATAGCACAAGGCACCAAACACACGAAGGAAAGATTGATTAGGTTTCTGTTGTGGACAAGTTCATATGGAGTTTTTCCATGAATGGTGTGAATCGAGGAGCGATTTTGTGAGTAACATGCGGTGGCAATTGCTTGACCCGGAGAAACATTGGAACCTTTGAGTAGATCGGCATTGTTCTAGCGGCTTCAACAAGAGTACGATTTCGTCTTTCAACTACACCGTTACATTGAGGGGTTCGTGGAACACTTCTTTGATGGTGATTCAATGCTTTCATAGAATTCACTAAGTTGTTTGTTGACAAACTCGGTTCCATTATGCGTTACGATAATTCGGCGGTTTATTTAGTCTAACTGCAATTGTTTGATGAGTTTGATGATGATGTCGAGTTTCATCCTTTGTCCGTAAGAACTTGACCCGGTGAATCTAGAATAATCATCAACCACAACTAACACATATTTCTTCCCAAAGATATTACGCACCTCATTGGTCATAAATCCATATGAATCATATGAAGAACTTACGTGACGAGTTAGTAGGTTTGGGTTTGTGGGCATACTTCTTGCTTTTTCCCAATTGGCATCTTGAACAAAGATGATCCTTTTCATACTTTAGTCTAGGTAAACCTACAACTAAGTCCTTTCGGAAAGATTGTTGATGGTGCGAAGTTCAAGTGATTGAGGCAGCGATGCCATAACCATGACTTTGTTTTGAAGCCTTTGATAACAAGCAGATTGGTGAAGCTCTCATCATGTCATCGATAGAGATCTTGTAAAGGTTTGAGCCACGAGTTCCTTTCAGCAGTTCCTTACCATTAAGATCTCTAACAAAGCGGTATGTTTTACGAAGGCTACTTCTAGATCGGAATCACGAATTGACCAGCGAGAGAACATTATGACCTAAACCTTCCACATAATACACTCGGAGATGACACTATCACCAACAACATAATCTCCATAACCCATAATAGCACCGAAATGATCATTACCAAATCTAACGATCCGATGAATTTGCTCACAAAGTTCATGAGTGTGACCGGTCTCGGTCATATGCTTGGAGCGACTGAGTCCGGTACCGCGAGCGATTTGAGCGATCTGCGGTTGAACACGAGACAAGAATGGATAAGCGGATAATTGGGATCCCCATGCAAGAATGGGTTCCATTTGGTTAGTAACAGCAGTTGGAACACCCACATCGAAATAGAAGCATTTATATCGAGACAATGAGGTAATGGAATCATTATGAGTAGATGCAATACTAGTGTACGTATTAGTCCTGTTCTGATGTGACCACTTCTTAGGGAATAGTTCTACCGGTAGGCATCCATTTTCTATTGGGCATTATCGATTGGTCTTATGACCAATGGTATCCAATAAGAACCTATTCTCTGAATGTTCTTCCTGTGGGTTTCCATTGTTTTCTAACTTTCTTCGCTTTTGCCTTTTAGCCTTTTTAGCATGAATTTTAGCATTAACAATATTAATCGAACAATTAACATCATTAGGCAAAGCATTGACATCACATCCATGATTAGAAAGCGAAATTCAAGCAAACATCGATTACAAGTTTTGCAAGCGGTATCGAATTCGAATTAATTACGATGACGCTTATGGCTAATACTAGAATCAACACGATTCGTTTTATTCGATTCAAACTTAAGGTTCCTAGATTGTTCTTCTACTTTCTTCGGTGCACATTCTTAGCTTGAGAGGTCCTATCATTCCTTGTATTGTCTTGAGACTTTGACTGCTCCCTTTAATGTCACCGATTACTCTGTAGAGGAATGGGAACATTAGTTTGTTTTACTACTCTTTGCACCACTGTTTAGATGTCTTTGGGATCGAACTACATGCAGGTGCACTACGGTTCACTTTCATAAAGCTAGGTGTCTTGAGATTGGTACTCCTAGAAGGCACATTAGAGTTCACTTTCCTAGCATTGGCGGATCTAGAATCGAACTACTCAAGGGTACACTCGACTCTCATTCAAAACATTGGGAATCGAGTGCATCTCATATTTGGCCTTAGGCATTGAGCATGGAATCAAAGGTTAACTCTCTCACCTAATGTCTTTGGGCATATGGTGATCAAGCATTCTAAGATTTCTTGAGATCGTTTGGCATATGAGCATGCATGTCCAATTGCATTATCATGAGGTTTCTCTAGCTTATCCTCTTCAACAATCTCACGCAGCATTCTAAGCAATCCTTAAGGGATGAGAAATATGTTTGAATGGCAAGTTTGTTGTTCCTTAGGTGAGGGGACATATGTCACAGATAAAGCGAGTTTATTGCGAGTGAACCTTAGATACAACATTCTCCTCATTGATCATTGGCATTTTCCCTTTACGACTCTTGATTCTCAATTTCCTTTTGCAATGAAGTTATTTGTTCGTTGTTTTTGTTCTGAGTGACTTTAATTGATTCAAACAACTCATTGAAATGACGTTTAACCTTTTCATTCTCTTAGAAAACTTTCGTTTTCCTTTTGTAAAGCATTTACTATGTTTTGAAGATGAAACGTTTGAGAGTTACGAGAATCTAAAGAAGGAGGCATTTGGGAGCTGTCATATTGTTCGTTTGACCCTTTAATTGAGAGATTTGGGCTTTCAACTTTACGATTGTGTTACACGAGCTTGAATCTGTTCATCTCGTTTGTTAATTTGAAAAGCGCATCAAACTCTGGAGCATCGAAGATGTCTTGATATTTGAAGTTTTGACATTTTCTTTGAGATGTTGATATTTTAGTTGTAGATTAAAATACTCAACTTCTAGTTTAGAAAATGTTTAACCAAATTGTCATGATCATCCGGTTCAATTCTCTCATTTAGTTTAGAATTAGTTTTTCAAGCTCAATGACACGATCATGGGAGACTTTCGAGACGCGAGATAATTCATGAAATTTGGAAGCATTAATAGAGCAATTTGAGCGATGAAAAACACATCTTGAGCAACACATTCGAGAATAAGATTCTCATTTAATGTATGCAAGTTCTTTCTCTCAATCTCATTATATTTTAGTGCACGCTCATAATCACTAACTTGACAGACCATTGCATCAAATTCCTTTTCCATACCTTTAATATCGCCTTCTACCCCTTTTTAAGACTCTCAAAGTGATCTTTTAGAAGTTTAAAGAAGGGCATGACCTCGATTAAATAACATTCTTTCATTTGTTCAAAACCTCTTTCACCTTGATTATACCGGTGGGAGTGATCCTTTTCTTGCAAGTTTTCTCAAAATCAACAAATAGTTGGAATATAACGTATTGGCTAATTAATGTCTTGCTTTTAGTGGCAATTGTTCTAGGTACAAGATGCATAGGTGTATTAGGAGGATACACAGGTTGCTCTAGGCATTTTCGAAGGGAGGGTTTGTTTCTACAATATTTTCGACTTTCTCGCTTATCTAAATCCATTTTCGAAGAGACTTGTTCGGAGTCAACAAAGTCGAGGCTTAAACTTGTTCAAGGCAATCCAGTTTTCCTTCTTGTAATCATGAGGAGAAGATTATGTTTTCTCTTTGCATTTGGGATCATCTTGCTTCTTATTCATCTTTTCCTAGTGATTTCATTTAAAATCTTATCTTCCTCGGTTGCACTCAGCGCAACTAGGTTTACGCCTAGGCTTAAGGACTTCATTACCATCATAAATTACCTTATGAGCATTTCTAGCCTTTTAATTACCTCGGGTTTGGTTCCTCTACAAGGGGCAGCTATGCTTATCGCTTAGAACTCTATGCTTAGTGATCATGTGGCGATCTGAATGGTGTTTCCTTGTAAATACAACTTGTTTTCAAGTTTGTTTTCAAAGTTTTGATTAGAAAAATCTCTCAAGAGTTTTGATTCCTTTGCATTAAATTCTTGCTTAAGCATTTTCACATTTTCTTGAAGTTCTTGTTTTGCTTAGTTGTTTTAGAAAATTTTTCTTGCGAGAATTTAATTCTTGTTTCAATACTTCTTCTCTAAACTTACTTTTCTAATAATTGTACTCACTTGGACATCCATTTCCTGCTCATGGTGGTCAACTCAAATTTTGCCGTTGTTCATAAATAGCAACACGTTCCTTATAGGCATTTAGTTCGAAATTATGGAATCATTAGGAGCACATGCGGTGTATTCATCAAAGACATAGTCATTGTTGATGCAGAAGATGCATCACTTGGTACAACTTCACTTTCACTTTGTTTCACGTATTGATCGTATGGGACAATATTGATATTACCCATATTTTCAACATTTGATTCAATAGTTTCAGTTGGTTGTACTTTGTCATGCATCTGTTGCACATCGACATCATCGTATAGCTTTAATACCTCGAGAGATGAGTTTGTCCTTGGATGGGCCGACTAGTGGTGAAGAAGAGATCTTGGGAGAAACCATTGGAGAGATGCTAGCCATAAAGATTGTGTGTGCGATGGGTCCATCATCTACATCAGTCGTATGCATCACGATCGACAACTTGAAAGGCGTTCGATGATTATGACCTATCTCACGAATAGATTTGCTCATCCACATCGCATCATAGGTCTTGGCATTACCTCGACAAGCGGCAATTCCTCTTCATCCAACGCAGCACCATTGTCTGAGCTTGTGCGGTAACATCTTATCTCGAAGTAATCGAGTGCATGGGCGCTTTGGTGATGTGCGGTTCCTTGCAATGTGTCCTCACCACCACGATTATAGCATTTGATCGGCTTAGCTTGACCTTGGTTACCATTCCTTCCTCGATTCGATTGCCCACATATCCTCTACCGGCACCACCCTTCCACGATCATCTTGTCTTTCTGAGCTGGTTGCACCACAATCCTTCCATCTTTAACGGTGGCTTGATTATGTGGGTTAGATGCGATTACGAGGTTGTTGTTGGTTTGTGGGAGAGAATTCATGTTTTGACTAATGAGTAGAGCTAGTTGATCAATGATGTTACCACGCGTGCATCGACATCGACTTGTTTGAACATAGGATCGGGAATGAGTTTGTGATTACCATTACCCAAGGGTATGACTTGTGATGCTTTGGTTGTGATTCCAATGTTTGAGTAGAAAATTCGTTGAGTCATTAGGCGAACTTGTCTCTCCACAGTTGGTTTTGAGGCGATTGAGAATCAATTTTCAAACATAGCATGTCTCTCATTCGAAGGAGGAAGGCATAGAGTTGTTCATAGTTTGTATTCTTGATCCTTTAGTGAGCTTCACAATTGTGACAAACTTGTGCCATTCGGGATTCATGTTGTTCACAAACTTTGAGTTGAAATGAATGTTAGGCATAGTCATTCGATGTTCCTCATGTCATTCACTAACTTATGAAATCTCACATAGTACTCATAGACACTCTCATCGGTTTCATTTTGAAGTGCTCAAATTAATCATAGAGCTAGGATTCTCTGTCTTCCATAGTTAGTTACGAACACGAGAGAAGCATCTTGACATTATCCCAAAGCGCCTTTGCTTGATGTTATGATTGATCGACTTGTAGATGTCTTTAGGAAGACCTTGTAGAACAATGTTTGAAGCCACGATATACGCATCAAATCTCTTTTCTCCTTATCATCAAGCTCATCATACATCTTAGGTGCATCCATACCGTAAATAGGAGTACCATCTTCATTAGTATCAAGTATGTCTCTAGTCGTTTCAACTCGATATGGTCCTTCATCAATGGATTTTAGAATATTGACACCATTTTCCTTTCCAAGGCAATACAATCGATTCGTTGAGCCCAAGAATCGTAGTCGATTCTGTCAAGCATGGGTGGGCGAGTATCGATCCGGTGCTTGTACATCCTCGGAAACAGTGGAGATGATAGTAGGGACGTTGGTGGACATGTTATCGGATTATACGGGATTTTATAACTCAATGATTAAGCCGGAAATAGATTCTTTCACGGATTTTACTAAATCAAGAAAACCGTAAACAATCACTCAAGTCGCTAGATGATAAAGCTCTAAGTCGCTAGACACAAATCCACTAAGTCGCTACCAATTAATTAGCTAGACACCCAGTCGCTAGAATCCCAAGTTGCTAACGAGAAAAACAAGTCGCTAAGTAGTAACTCGCTACGGACCAAGTCATTAACCAAATTTTGGCGACAATTAAGCTACAGAGTCGCTAGAAACACAAGTCGCTAAAGAGCAACTCGCTACTAACCAAGTCGCTACCACAGTCGCTACCGTGGTGGAGATTCCACTACTTGTACTTTAACTCGCTAGATCTAACTCGCTAGATTTAACAACGTAACTCGCTACAATTTAATGAAGCAAGTCGCTATGAAGAAAACTTATCAGTGAACTAACTCGCTACCATGAAAAAACATATAAACATCACTTTTCAATCCAAAACAACCCAACCAAGATGATTCAAGCTTACCAAATGAAAACCTAAACACTTATGATGATTCTAAACACAAAAGTACCAACAAAATTCAAACTTTAACACTAGAGATCAACCAAATGATGCAAAACCACTAAACTTTTCAAACTCAAAACCACCTAAAACCACTATAAATCCAAAGATGTGCAAGATAAGATCTAACCATGGCTCTTGATACCAATTGTAAGATATAACTTTTCACATACACATCAAACCATAACACAAGGTGGCGTATAAGATAGAATTCTAGAGAGAAAAGTTAGAGGTTTAGGGAACTTAGTGAGAGAAAGTGAAAGATATTATTATGAGCTCCAACTCTCTACCTTGGAAGGTAGAGAGTATTTATAGTCTTACATAACTCGCCACACTTTGGGGCATGGATCGGGCATACAGGTGGGTAAAGACCGTCCAGTCCTCCACGGTGTTACTTAACTAAATTACTACTTAACTTAAAGAACTACATTGCGAGCTTTCTAACGATTACATATACTTGAGGTGACCGACTCTTTAATACCGGGAATTTCTAATTCCTAACATAGTTGCTATCCCGTGATACCGTTATCTTCTGCTAGTGTTTATTTGTGCGTTGATTGCTTGAGGTGAGTTTCATAGCCCCACTTTTATCTACGTTTTTAACTATATTGGGGTGAGAATCATGCTACTATTTTTGGACCATTAAAACTATTTGGATTTGCTTATATGCTTGACTGTTTAGATAGATGTGCGGTAGTTGTTGCCTTAGTCTAGGTTTAACCGTCCCTAGCTAAGAATAGACTTCTACATCTACCTAGTCCGGGGTTGGCAACTGTTCTAGAGGTTGCCACGATAGTGCTGGACTAGAGTCGTGTGGCCCGAGTAATCCCTGGATGCGGGATATGATTGGAGATCCGGATAGGATCAGTGTGTGAAACGGTATTTATCTATCTAGGTCCCGCATAACAAATCAACTCTTACAGGTCCACTATGATTTTGTTGAATTTAAACCTATGAACTCACCAATAGAAGCGATTCTTTTAGCATGATTTCTCGGTATTTGAGAGATGTTTGGAATCGTGTCGGTGGAAGCTTGGCAAGAAGGCGGGGTTCAAGGATCATTCGACTCGATAAACTTTGGGGACCTATTTTATTAAACTATGTTTTGGGCCTAATATTTATACTTTTGGATTAAATGTTTTGAATATTTAAATTTGGGATTGGTTTTGAATGGCTAAATGATTATCTTTTACTATACTTGTATGCGATACCAATCCAATAGTAACGCCTCGAAAACTTGATTAAGTCTTCCATTGCATCGAGAGTTTGGGGGTGTTCTGATTGGTATCGAGCTCAAGGTTATAGAGAATTAGGTATTTTATAAACCCTAAACTATAACCACTTTTAAGAAAAATTGATCCTCGATCGACGACGCCCGCTGCTGTCTTCTTCTTTGATTATGGTATGAACTATGATTTGAATTATGAGATGATCCATTAAGGGATATTGTGGTGATTTTGGAAGCGTTATTATAATGAGATATGATTACTGATTTTGTGATTATTGAGATGCTACGGTATTTGATTTGAGTAAACGATATATTATGATTTTGGAAATTTTGAACTCGATTATTTGATATGGGATTATGTGATGAAACTGAACTTATGTGTTTTATTAAAGGCATGTTTTGAGTAATGCGGTACCTATACTTTTAAAGCTTTCATTATGTGATATGTGTTTTGGTTAAGTTGATGCGCTTATTAAACTAGTTGTTTCGAACACTTATACCTACCCTATGTCATTGTCACGAGACTATGCCTTCACTAGCTTTTGATGTGTGCGAGGGCGTCCTTCTTTGTTGCTAGTTCGCCAACATTGACTCTCATAGCGGTTCTTGTTGAGTGATCCTTGAGATTGCCCGTCACACTAGTTCATCATCATCGGATCGTCCTAGCTCATCTAGGCACTCACTTTACATCGGGTTTTAGCGAGCACAAACTCCTAGGTTTCATTATAGCACTTGCCCGCATGTCCGTGAGACCACCATCATCACCTATCCGTTTAGCACCCCACTCTTACATCATCACCACCAAGATCACCATGTCTTAGGAGGCCTAGATCTCTAGTGTACCACCTCGATTCACTGTCAGAGACTCGACTCATGGACTCTCCCCATGGATGAGGCGGGGAGGAGCATGAGGTTGAGAAGGAGCATGAGATTGAGGAGGCGGTATTTTGATGAGGATGAGGATCCTCGGGAGGAGGATGATGAGGATATCCCAAAAGGGGGTACTCCTTCATTGCAGAGTCATGCACATTCATCGAGACCAGGTTGTTCTTTGCAGAGCACAGTCCTGGGACGACCTTTAGACATCGACTCACCACCTTACTCACCTTATATAGGTAGCCCGTTAGGATCGGAGATTGTTTATGAGCCCAAGGAGTATGGTGAGACGGGTCTGATGTGGGAGAGGATTACATCGCGGGATACTAGGCTTAGTCGGTTGGCGGATCGATTGGTTGGAGTATCTAGGGCTAGTATAGAGGATCGAGAGGCGATATGGGTCTTGTAGTCGGAGAACTAGGGTTTTGCATGATGGTATGTCGGAGCTCGTGGAGCGAGTTGGGGACTGCTTGAGAGGGTTCGCGATAGCTCGTGATCTTGATAGAGCGATTTGGCGTAGGATTGGTGAGTTGGAGAGAGAGGTTGCAGAGCTTAAGAGTGATTGTGACGCTCGACGTTTTGAGCTAGCATCTGTTGAAAACTCTCAGACCTTGATAGATCTTTAGCACTCGTGGATCGTTAGTGTTGCCTATGTAATCATAAGCAAACTAATAGACAGTCTCTAACACTTGTATTCTATAGCGGAAAGTAAATACAAGATGTTATAACTAAGAACACTTAGATCCTCTATGGATCTTTTTATTAATCGAAACTCTATATTTCATATGAGTTATCTATTACAATCTATGAGGTTCCTTTTATAGACAAGGAACCTAATACTATTACAACCCAATCGTCTAAAACATGCAAGCATGCATTTAATGACTAATACATTAAACTATATTGAGCGGTTCAATTATACCCATGCAACCTTAGGCGTACAAGAATATGGAGAGTTAGCATTTAATTCATATAGCGCATGCGATCCTAGTCACTTTCACCCTTCAAAGATAACACGCAACGCTTGTACTCTTGATAGAATCACTTCTTGATGATTACGCTTACTTAATGAGAATCCATCGGCGATAATGTGAAGAAATCCTACTTCACATAATTCCCAACAATCCTCCCTAAACTAGAATTTGACTTGGTTAAGTTCCGGTTTCACGACCTTGAAAGATCTTTGAGACTTACGTACTAGAGGATTGTTTTCACATATCGATAGCAAAGAACCACTAATAATCTCATCTCTATGATGATCAACTTTGAAACTCGGTCTTTGCGGCAACAAATGACATAATGTACATCAATACTTATTAGTTGCATACTATTCTCATCACTTCGGTGTGTGAACTCACGAGAGGTGAATCATTGAAAATAATGGATTTGATGTCTCTTTACCAATAGCCATTACTACTTGGAGTAGCCAAATGTGTAAGTTCGAAAACTATGGTACATCGATAACCATCGATTTATAGCAAACCGGAAACCATATAAGCGGTTTGATGTGTCTTTACACCAGCCATTTGCTCGGGACTAGTCAATTCTTAGAATTGGTGAATTGATAACCAAATATGGAGATAGTTGCCTTTACCACAAGCCATATACTTGAGGGCTAGTCAATTCTTGGATTCCAACAAGGAATAGACCATGGTGAATTGATGACCATACTACACTCGACAATTAAGCATGGGTGGTTGCGAACCTATGATTTTGAGCAAATCATTACGACTATATTATGATTTGACATGTCTTTACCAAAGTCTGTACCCTTTGGACTAGCTAACTCTTTGATATACACAAGGTATATCGGTGAGTTAAAACCATCAAAATGCAACAAAAGCGCAAAAAAGCTAGTTTTTTTTTTTTTTTTTTTTTTTTTTTTTTTTTAACTAAGAATAACAAACAAACAAACAAAGAAAAATCCTCCCACGAGGCATATGCCTCCCACGAGGCTATGCCTCCCCTTAAACTAAGCGGTTAAGGGTTAAGCATTCCTATATTGACCACAAGGTGTTGAAACCTTGGTCCATCAAAAGCTTTTGTTAACGAGATCTGCCACATTATCATCGGTATGAATTTTTGCCACATTTATCAAATGTTTTTCATATGCATCTCTTATAAAGTGGTGCTGATTTCAATATGTTTGGTTCTCTTGTGAAAAGCTGGATTTTGACAATGCATATGGTGCTCGATTATCAATAAAAGAGTTGTGTTCATGAAGTTATACCCATAGTCCGAAGAATTGGTTTTGAATCCAAAGCACTTTTTGTCGCGTGATTTGCAACAACAACATACTACCTTGATGGTAGAGTAGCAACAATGGTTTGTTTCTTGCCTTTGCCAAGAAATCGGTCTCTTTCAAGGAATTGGCGACCTCGGTTGTGGATCTCCTATCCAGTTGCACCGGCATAATCACTTGTCACTATATGCTTCCAACAAAGGAGACTCTTTTGGGTACCAAAGGCCCAGTGTGGTTGGCCTTTGAGGTACTTAAAGATCTTCTTGACTACATTGAGATGGGAAGTAAGTGGGTGACTTGATGTCGAGAGCACACACTACAACAAAGGTAATATCATGCCTTGAAGTCATTAGATACATTAATGAACCAATCATAGATCATATAAGTGAACATTCACATGTAGATCCGGATCATTGTTGGCTTTTGTTTTGGAGCTTCATAAGGTGTTGTGGCGATCCGACACCTTCCATGCAATTTCTTCAACATGTCCCTCACATATTTATCACGACCGATAAATATCCCATCCTGTTCTGCGAACTTGGAGACCTAAAAGAAAGTAAGCTCTCCCATAACACTCATCCGAAATTCTCCTTCATCGGATCCTCGAATTCCCTACACCAAGCTTCTTTAGTGAATCCGAAAATGATGTCATCCACATACACTTGCACAAGTATGATGTCTGTTGAGTTCTTCTTGAGAAAAGAGTCTTATCAATGGCACCTCTTACGTAGCCATGCTTGACAGAAATGATGAAAGCCTAGCATACCATGCCCTTGGTGCTGATGAAGTCCATAGAGAGCTTTAACGACTCGTAGACATGATTAGGATGATCGGGTCTTTAAATCCTTTTGGTTGTGTGACATAAACTTCCTCTTCAATCTCACCATCTGAAAAGCACCTTTAACATCCATCGATATAGCATGAAGCCCATGTATGATGCATATGCCAAGAAAATTGAATGGCCTCTACTCTTTGCAGCAGTGCAAACACTTCATCATAATCAATCCCTTCTTCTTGCACAGTAACCTTGAGCGACTAATCTTGCTTTGTTTTAATAACCACACCCTTGCATCTCTTTTGTTCTTGAGAATCCATTTAGTTCCAATGGCATATTTGCCATCGGTAATGGTACCAAGATCCAAACTTGTTGGTTACGAAAGCTGTTGCATTTAGTCTTGCATTGCCTCAATCCAACTTGAGTCTTCAAGAGCTTGAGTGACCTTTGGTTGGCTCTACTTGAGAAAGAAAACACGCAAATAGACAATGCTTGAAGTACGTGTGATTGTCTCTTTCTTGATTAGAGACATAAGAGAAAAGCAACATGTCAAATTTAGGACTAGAGATAGCCCTTGAGTTCTAATAGGAGCTAGAATGTCACCAATAATATTGGATTGAGGGTGAGTGATGTTGATTATTTTGGTAGCATTGGGGTTGACATCAATGGTAGGTTCAATATTAGACACAGTTGGTACAAAAGTTGTGTCATAGGAAGGTGTGGTGAAAATGCAGTTAGGGTTGATGATTTCCAAGATCTGAAGGACTTGGAAAAGCAGTATCTGGTCACCAAAGTGCATGGACACTCTAGTAGGAATAGGGTAGAAGCAGACGAGCTTTCAGAGATTTGGTGACGATGGGAGAGCTGCATCAATGTCGTGAAATGTGGTTTCCATTGACGGTCTCATTTGCAAACTCCCATCCACCTTCTCGACTTCAAGCTTAGCGCAAACTCTTGAGTCGAAGCCTAGCAAGGTCCTCGACATAGTGTGATTCATCTTCACTCTCGGTGAATTATCTCTTGAAGAGTTGCCTGCAACAATGTTAGGGAGAAAGAAGGCACAAGGATGGGTTGTTCATCATCTTCAAATTCACTTCAAAGTCGACATCCAAGGTACTGCATTGTTAGTGGGAGTTTCTTGAGAGCCTGCACTTTGGTTAGCCATATGTCTAGTATAACCTAGATAGTCGATTAGGTAGTCAAGATCAAAAGACCACACATGACCACGTCCTTGAACATTGGGCTTATCTTCTAGGTATCGAGGTTCAAAGTCTCCTCTATCTTCTTGGCGGATAAGTTGTACACTCTGTAAGCCTTGCTATTAGCGAATAACCCATAATATAACCATCATCGACCTTTTCATCAAACTTCCCAAAGGATCACTTGTGTTCGGAATGGTCACTTGACAACCAAAAGGTTTGAGGTAATGAATAGTGGAACCTTCCCAAAGAAAGTTCATATGGTGTTTTGAGGTGAGGTCTAGTTATGGAGACTCTGTTAAGCACATAGCAAGCCGCCAAGCAACTTGATCCAAACATAGTGGGCAATTTAGAGTCGCAAGCATTGATCTCATGACCTCTATCAAGGTCCTATTCTTTCTTTCGGCCACCCCATTTTGTTGCGGGGTTCTTGGATTGCTATAGTCCTCTTAATCCCTTTAGACCTCTGAGTTATATTATAATGGCATTCTTGAACTCGTCCCATTATCACACGAATTCCCTTAACCTTCTTGTTCAACTGATTTTCAACGAGGGTGATGAAGTCTTTCGACCTTTGGGTTGTTTCATCTTTAGTCCTTAGAAAGAACACCCAACAAAATCGCTATATCTATCAGTGATGACCAAATAATAGAACTTGTGATCAATGCTTCTGACTTGAGTTGGACCAAATAGATCCATATGTAACAGCTGAAGAGGCTCAGAGATGATGCTCACTGTAGTGACAGCTTTGTAGGATGCTCTGTGTTGCTTCCCTTTGTTGCATGCAACACAATTATGATCATTGGAGAACACTTTGGTGGGAAGACCTTCGACAAGACCTCTTTTGGAGAGAGTGTTTATAGTTTTGAAATTCACATGAGCCATTCTCCTATGCCATTTATTGGACTCATCCAATGATGCTTTAGCCAGCAAACAAGTGAGGTCACCTTCAGGGTGAACTTCATTGAGGTTGAATGTGTATAGATTGTGAGTTCGAGGACTCTCGGTGAATTGAGGTATCTTCCGAAGCTTGAACTCTTTAGAAAGCACAAGACATTCATTTTCGAGAGAAGAGTACCTTGTTCTTGGTGTCACAAATTTGTGAAGCAGAGAACAAGTTGAAGTTCAAGCTCCTAACATAGTACACATTCTCAAAGTTCGATGAGGTGTTTTGATGGTTCCTTTCACGATAATTCTACCGTCACTTCCACCAAAAGTCACATTCCTCCTTCTTCAATAGGAACAAAATTGTGCATCATATCTCTATTACGGACATACTTCTTGAGCGACCACTATCAACAATACCAATATATTTATGCTTAAGGGATGATCCTACGAAACAAACATATATACAAAAGAATGTCGATATCGAGGAGGCTCAAGTCATTCTTGACTTGAACACCTTTGTGGATCATTAGATTTAGGTTTAGCAAAGAGTAAGATCCACCATTGTTCTTGGGTTTCCATTGATATTTAGGTCTTTTATTATTCCAAGAACAACTGCTGAGGACTTGATGATGCTGCCTGACATCCTTTCCCATTTTCATAGAGTCAACGTATGCATGCCAATAACCATGTTTAAAGTATGGGCTAATAGGTTGCATATAAGGTTTATCGGTGATCTCCTCCAGGAGAGTCGGTTCTAGCTTAATGGGACATAAGGTGGAATATTGTTAACATTGGTCCACACTGGTCTTGGTTTATGGCGATTAGCACAAACACCCAATCTTTGCTCATAAAATCACAATCCTTAATAAGATGAAATTTACTTCCACACACAAAACAAGTCTTCCTTTTGGAAGATGTATTCAACAAAGAAGATGTTTGATTACATGTAGAAGAACTTAAACAAGAAACATTAAAGGAATTGTTTTAACGGACAAATTATGCAAAGATTTAAAAGACAAGGCTTCGGAAAGCAGGCTTGGAAGTGGATTCCTCGTGACTATCCTAGAAGGCTTGTAGATAGACTTGGGTGCGAGGCTTGTGTGTAGGCTCGGCGAGGGCTTGGGAAAGTCGACTTATCACTTGAATCACAGTGTAAGTAGATCCTTGATCCGATGAATTGTCACCGTCGGAGAAAGAGGCAAAATCATAAGATGAAGCATCGTTGTCGACAAGTCTTTTGACCTTTCGCCATACAAATGGTGTGATCCATCAAAGTCAACTTTAATGGATAGGTCGGTGGGCATGAATTCACCTCTAATAGGTCCAGGGACAACATGTAAATCACCTTCCTTTCTAAAGTGTTCTAAGCCTGCGGTGTAGATTTACGCCCATCTTGCCTAGCTTCCAATCCTATATACTTACGAAAACCTAAACCTATTCACGAGTTCACAGTTGACTATTATAGAGTTCTCTAGCTAGATTGTCACGGATATCAACCATTGTTTATGTCTAACTATTTCCTTTGCAAGTTTCTCTTTAAGCTCTAGATTCTCGATAATAGTATCGGCTCTTTCTTTTCGGTCGTTTAATGTTAATATTAGCAATATCTAGATCAAATTGTAGCACCTTAATCTTTTCTTCATAAGCTATCGATTCTTACGAAACCAAACCTTTTGTCTTTCTAATGTTTTAACGAGTTTATAAGCTTCATTATCAACATAGCATTCATTGTATCTAGGTTTCATAGTATCATAAGCTTCTTTCGGTTCATTGTATCTTTCACTACAACCAAATATCTGATTGTGTACGAGAAAGTCCCATGAAGGCAAACCGAGTCATGCCTATCTTGAGGTGCATCTAGCCGACAATCTAAGCTTCTGCATCAACGACTTCCTCGATCACGGGTTCATGTGCAACCCGGTTGACCTGCTCATCCATGGTGACTAGAGTGGCGAAGTGCTAGATCCCTTCGATTACGCTGTATGAAGTGTAGCTAGCTCCTCTCCACTCTTCCTGTCTTTGCACTCCTTGAAGTGACCCATCGATGACAAGAGAAGCACTTGACCTTTCTCCTGTCAAAATGAGTGGATCCTTTCCTTGAACCCAAACTTCCTTCTGCCTTTTCTTGAACCTCTTGATATCTCTGAAAGCATGGCCACTGCCATTTCGGTTTCATCTCCTCCATTTCAAGTGGGTCCACTTGGTCAAAGTCTTCATATACGGATCTTCTTGAGTATCATAATCTGCAACAAATGAATGAAGAACATCCTCCAATATCTTGCCGACTTTGGCTTGAGGATGTGAAGGGTGGGACGATAAGATGATGATGGTAAGTAAGATGGACTTGAAGTATGCATCATCATATTCGAGTTGGATGTCCCAACACCGGTGAAGATGGTGGTGCGGTAGGAGATCGACATCGAGTTCGAGATCGAGTTTATTGTATAGCTCATCAAAGGTGAGCATGTCCATCCCCCTTTAGCTTTAAGTGCTATCGACATGTAACCATGATGGAGGCAAAGATCTTAGGAACTTAGAGTTGCAATCATCATTGTCGGGCTTTGCATTCGGTGATTCTCTCGAAATCTTGTGAAACTGTCATATCCCTTGTGGATACCTTCTTCTTGAGAGATATTGAACTCTTGGAAGTGTTGTCTCGTATAGACTTCCTCATCCTCCTGGACTCTTCATTCCCACCAAACCTTGCTTTGAGCCATCCATATGTCCTTTGCATCAACCATGTGGTGAAAATCACCTAAGTGATCTTCGGGAATAGATTGAAGAAGGATGGTTCTTACTTTGTGCTCTCTTTGTACTATAAGAATCTCTTGATTTTGGGAGGAGCAATGGTAAACTTACCATCTAGATGCAGGATGGTCTTCTTTAGACTGTTACCATTCTTCACTATCTCCCATAGATTCCAATCAATATTGGAGATCGATTCGCATCTTCATGGTCCACGGATCATACTCTTCTTTCTTTAGGTAAGAAACTTACCATTCTTGTTGGAGAGACTTAGTTCTTTGCATAGAGGTGGTGTTTTTTGTTGTTGTTGTTGGTTACTTGATTCATCATCGATTCGGGCATGGTGAATATGTTTTGGTTGTATGTGGGGTGAGGTAAATAAGGTTCTCAATATCGTAGAGACTCTCCCAAGGCTCGATACCACTTGTTGAAAACTCTCGGACCTTGGCGGATCTTTAGCACTCGTGGATCGTTAGTGTTGCCTATGTAATCATAAGCAAACTAATAGGCGGTCTCTAACACTTGTATTCTATAGCGGAAAGTAAATACAAGATGTTATAACTAAGAACACTTAGATCCTATATGGATCTTTTTATTAACCGAAACTCTATGTTTCGGATGAGTTATCTATTACAATCTATGAGGTTCCTTTTATAGACAAGGAACCTAATACTATTACAACCCAATCGTCTAAAACATGCAAGCATGCATTTAATGACTAATACATTAAACTATATTGAAGCGGTTCAATTATACCCATGCAACCTTAGGCGTTACAAGAATATGGAGAGTTAGCATTTAATTCATATAGCGCATGATGATCCTAGTCGACTTTCACCCTTCACGATAACACGGCAACGCTTGTACTCTTGATGAGAATCACTTCTTGATTACTGCTTCTAGAAATCCATCGGCGATAATGATAGCAAATCCTACTTCACATAATTCCCAAAGACATCATTGTGGAGAGGTTGGCGATGTTAGGAGATCGATGAGTGGTATTCGTGAGGCGTGGCTAGATAGTATTTGATTTATGGTTTTGTACCATCTTGAAACTAAGTAGTACTTGGTTCGAGATGTAGGATTATCCTAGTTGTTTACTAGTATCGTTATTAGGATCGTTTTTGATTTCTCCGTATCCTTCCATGTATTTCCACTTTTGAAACCTATGAGTTATGGTTATTGGAACGTGCATCCTTAGTTATGATTTGGTATTTGATTGTTTCGCTTTGGTATAGCGTTATCCTTGTTGGCCTTGATTATGTATTGGGCGTTATTGGGTGACCATGGAACCCAACTCTAGTTTTAGAACGTGAATTGTGAACTTATGAAATCGTTCTTCTTGCCTCGAATGGTGGCAACAAGGCAAATCCGCTTAGGAACAACCGAGCGACTCCTGCTTCTTTGTTGTTGCCCTGATTCGTCGAGGTCGTCATTCGACCTCGACCACACCACCTGTTGAGAACCAGAACATTGATAACCCGGTTTGTAGGGAACCCGAATGTGAGCGACCGTCTTGAGAATGGTCTGTTCACAAAACCCTCCACCTATGAACCCATCCCACATTGACCAACTAGTGTCGCGTGTCATTGAGCGCTAGCGAGACTAACCTCTCTAACACTTCTAGTGGAACCCCAATCTTGAATCGAACTCGAGGTTGTACCTACAAAGAGTTCGATTCATGGTCCCATTGAGTTTGGAGGCCGGGGAGTAGTTTACGACTAGGTGGTTGGAGAAAGCGAATATGTGTTTGTTGTGAGTAATCGCAGTGAGGATTGTAAGGTTAAGTATACAACATTCACCTTGAAGGGCGGGCGTTGACACAGTGGAACAACTACCACGATCGGTAGGAATTGATGTAGCCTATAGTATGACTTGGACTCGGTTTAAGACTCTCGATTAAAATTCTTGTCCTAAGAATGAAGTTAAGAAGTTAGAGAGTGAGTTCGGAACCATAAGGTTAAGGGTCTTGAAATGGCGACTTATACTCGTCGTTTCCAAGAGTTATCATTGCTTTGCCACTCAAATGGTTCGCATCAAGAACTTAAGATTGAAAGGTATCTTGATGGATTGCCTTTGGCTACTCGAAATGATGTCATCGCTGAAAGCTAGTCAATTTGCAAGAGGCAATTGTTGTGGCTCGGTTTGATGGACTCTTATGTGCTAGAAGTAGGAGACAAGAGTAAGAATGATAGGATTGATAAGAGGAAGAGGAACGAAGTTGCAAAAGGAATGGCAACAAGCGGCGAAACAACGAGAATGTTCGCGAAAATGGAGGTAGGAAAGATTATGAAGGTAGTAAGCACGTGTGTCGTTGTAACCGACACCACCATGGACTGCCTTGAATGTGTGTAGGAAGTGCTCTAAGGTAGGACACTTGGCTAAAGACTATAGGTCCCACCACTCACATAACACAAACTGCACAAGGAAGCGGACCGGAAGGCCCACTTGTCACTGTTTTGGATGTGGAAAGAAGGGACACTTTAAGAATGAGTGCGAGCCGTGGATGAGAGAAATACCGGTAATGTAGGAGGATTTGCTAACCGAGGTGTAGGAGGTAATGGCTTAAACCACATGAGCGTGAGGTTGTGGAAAACCAAGGAAACCATGGTGCTAGGAATCGTGAGAGACATAGGAACAGCGTATTTACGCTTATTGGGAAGGAAGGCGCGAGGACCCTAACGTAGTTACGGTGCGTTCCTTCTCAATAATCGCTATCTTCCATCTTGTTTGATCTTGGTGCGAGATATGAGTTTCGTATCCACCAAATTTATGCCAATACTAGGAATCTCCCAAACACCTCTGGGTTTAGTTACTATGTGGAATTAGCGAATGGGAATAGAGAAGATAGATACCGTGGTTCGAGGTTGTACCTTAAGTTTCCTAGACCGCCCGTTTAGTATAGACCTATTGCGGTTACCTTAGGAAGTTTTGACGTCATTATCGGAATGGATTGGTTGTCGAAGAACGGTGCACACATCATTTGTGATGAGAAGATTGTGCGTTTGCCGTATGGCGGAAAGTTCGAGCATACAAGGAGATCGGAGCGATTGTGGAAGTCCCTCCGGTTGAGTATCATCTCACGTATTAGGCCCGAAGTACATCGATAGAGGAGGTTGTCTTTTCTTGGCTCGAATTTACGAAAAGAAAAGTGAGGAGAAGAGTGAAAGACACCTTAACGATGTACCCGTTGTTAGAAAATTTCGGACATGTTTGTCGATGATCGCGGATTCCACATCCGACAGTGGAATTCCAAATAGAGTTGATACGGTGCGGCACCGTGGCCGGGCACCTTATCGACTTGCTCCAAGAGAATTGGAGGAACTGTCTAAGCAGTTGGCGAATTGTCGAGAAGGATTCATTCGACCAAGTTCGTCACCGTGGGGAGCACTAGTGTTGTTTGTGAAGAAGAAGGATGGATCGTTTCGGATGTGTATCGATTATAGGAATTGAATAAGTTAACGGTGAAGAACCGATATCCGTTACCTAGAATAGATGATCTATTCGACCAACTCCAATGAGCTAGTGTCTTTTCTAAGATCGATTTGATCCGTTATAACCAACTTAGAGTTCGAGAGGAGGATATCCCTAAGGCTGCGTTTAGGACTCGTTATGGACACTATGAATTCCAAGTGATGTCGTTTGGTTTGACCAATGATAAGGTTTTAAAGGTACCTTTTGAGGGGTCGTTTAAGCCCTTATTTGATCACTTTGTATCCGTTATTGCTTAATATCGCTCCTTTTCACTTTTAGGTCTCTTGAAGGCAAAATCTTTGGAATAGCACTTATTTGGATGAAAAGGCGCGAATATCTGAAGAAAATGGCCAAAGTCGTAATCGAGACACTCAAAGGCTGCTGAAAGACAAGGTGATGGCGTCATCGCTAACTGCAACGCCGTCGGAGGATTTTGTGACGGACGAAGCCAAAACTCCTTTTTCAAGTAGACGACGTCAAGTTATAAAAGAGTAGGCCGTCGCCTTCGGGCGGCCTAGATGCAATCCGGACGGCGTCGAAGTCAAGAGGACGGCGTCACAAGCATAAGGTGGCGTCGTCGCAAGTCTAACGTGGCCAAGAAGAAACCCTAATGACGGCGACACAACGGCGTCACAAAACATAAGTTGACGCGTCGCATATGTAATATTATTTATAGAATCCAATTTTTCAATATTTGTGTGTAGTCTTTTGGGTAAAAACCTAAACCGAACCAAGGGTCATCTTATACGATATTTTAGGGTTCCAAACCCTATCTTACACCAAGATAAGTGTTTTACTTCATTAATACAATTATGTCTTTGATTAATTGTTTGTATGCTTGCATGTTTACCATGTCCGGCTAAATTACCTTTGTGTTTGTTAGATATATGAAACCTAGTTGTTAATTATTGTTAGGTTGTCTCTTATCTTAATTGTAATTGGCTTAGGAGTGCGACTAGGCTATCGTTGTGTTTAATACTTGATAAATCTTTGATAGTTTATGAATGACTTAGTGGTTTAGTTTACTAAACCCAAAGATAACCTCAAAGTTAGTTTATGAATGACTTAGTGGATTTCGTTTACTACACTTAAAGGTGACTTCAAAGAGTTAGGGAATGCACACCTTACGACCTTAGAAAACACAACGCGTTAAGAATAAGGACGTGATAATTCAACCATCAATAGGAGATAACTAGGGAGTAGTAGCATCTAGGTAAACACATTTTTAACTATCATACGAGCACACAACAATAGACATAGACTATCCTCACCCTAGCTTAGTTAATTAGATAATTAGACAAGTAGAGTAATCGGTATAAATACCAACCCCCAAATCCAAACCCCGTGATTCGTACCTTTCCATTTCCTAAAAACATAAAAAGATAAAAATAATCTTCCTCAACCCCAACCTTAGCGTAGTAACTTCTCACTAGCATTCCTATTCCCTAGAGAACGATATCAATACCGGTGGCTTACCCTAATACTACACTACAACAATTAGGTTCCTTTGCCTAGGTGTTGAAAACTTCTCGAAGAAAGGAAGTTCCTTTGACCCCGAGCGGCGCGTGTAGCGTTATCAAGTTTTTAGCGCATTGCGGGAATAGAATAGCTTGTTAGTAGTCCACCTCGTTTAGGTTTCTTTACTTGATTCCTATCAAGTAAACTTTTTCTCATTTTTAGCTTTCTCTTGGTCTATCCCCTTCTTACGTGACTTTTGTTTGTAACCCCATCACTTTTCATCATGGAAGGTGATAACCCACCACCATTCATTAACCTACCACCAAATGACCCGCCAAGAGCCGTACTCTTGGTGATTACTCAAGACCAAGCCACCTAGGTTATAGAAACACCATTGAGCTTCCCGACCAAGCCCAAACTACAACCTTCGATCCGACACCATCCGGTTGGTGCAAAGCGGATGTGCATTTCATGGACTTCGTTCGAAAATCCTTATCGACATCTTAAGGATTTCCTTAAAATCGTCGATTCTATCGACCTCGATGCTACTACTCGGGAGACCACGCTGCGTCTCTTCCAATTCTCTCGGGACCAAGCTAGTAATTGGATTGAGCGACTTCCGCGGATCCATCTCAAGATGGGATGATCTCACCTCTCGTTTCCTTGCTTAATTTTCCCACGGAAAGGACCGCTAAACTTAGACAAGACATCTTGATGTTTCAACAACATTAAGGCGAATCTTTCTATGAGGCATGGACTCGGATGAAGGAATTACTCCATAGAGTCCTCACCATGGCATAGATCTTTGGCTTCAGTCCAAATCTTCTATGACCATACCGATTTCATCACAAGGCGGTCTATTGATCAAGCCTCCGTTGGAAGGCTTAGCGACTTCAACGCTAAGGACTCATGGGATATTATAGAAGAGCTTCTCGATCAAAGCCATGAACACCGGAATGAATCCTGAAGCCCTCGTTAAGGTGGTTAATGCCTTATCAACTCCTCATGGGTCTCCCAACATCATTTGAAGAGCAAGTGAGTGCTCTCGAAAGAAGGATTGACTATCTCATGGAAAGGAAGAGAGCCTGCGAACGAACCCTCGAGGAATAGTTAACTCCACGGTTCCTCCAATCACCCAACACCCTTCTCAGAATCACAGTCGTGAACAAAATCTCAATCTCGAGCAGACTTCGTTCTACTTCCCCAATACCACTCTCACCAAGCTTTAAGGAACAAATGAGAGTATATGGCAGCATATACGGAGAGATTAGCAAAATTTGAGAAGGAGGTCTATAGGTAAGGGAGGAGATGCAAGCCAAAATGGCGGAGATGATGGACTTAGTGAAAGAGTACACTAAGGCGAAGATTCCCGAGAAGGTGCTAGTGAGGAACGATGAGCACGCCACCCCCACTTTGCACGTTAACGCTATTTCCGTTGCTTCCGGTGAGGATGGAGCAATTGAGAAAAGGAGCACGAGGCGCACAAGGATAATAAGGATAAGAATGAGGCTCGGATGATGATGAACCCAAATTCATCAAGCATTACCTTAAGCATGAGATCAATAAGAAAACAATCGTTAACCAAGTGAAAAACTTTAGGTGCAATGATGTTCTTAGGAAAGCCCTCTTAGGTGAAATAGGAGGAAGAATATAACACCATGCCTATTGGACCTATATGCAGTCGATTCGAGAAAGCCAAGAACTAAGAGCAAGAGATCTCTGGAACTTTGTAATTCCATGTAGCATAGGTGACTTAGAGAACCTAAATGCCTTGGCCGACCGAGGATCCGATGTAAACATAATGTCTTTGTCGCCTATAATAAATTTACTAAGGAGGAACCGACCAAGACCAATCTTAGACTTTCCTTAGCAAATCATTAGTATGTTTATCCCATAGGAATAGCGAGGATGTCTTAATTGAGGTTGCCAATATTGTCTATCCGGTAGACTTGAAATTGTAGACATTGAGGAAGATAAAACCGCCATTAATCACAGGAACACCTTTCCGACCACCGCCAAGGCAACCATCAAATGCGGTGAAGGATTATGATACTCAAACGGAAAAGGACAAGTTAGGATACCTATTGTTCGAGATATCCTTTGAAGATTATGGAGAAGGTAAAAGATAAGAATTCGCAGGTCTCCAATAATGCCGTTAAGAAGAAAATGGTTGAATGGGAAAAAGGGCTTAGAGAATTCATGGTTCAAGGGTTAAATGCGACATTGTGGAAATGTGATAAAAGTTAGAAATAACTATACCACAATACCACAAAATCAAAAGAACCCTAAGGAATTTTGAATGGAGAAAAGGTGCTTTTGTATAAATCAAGAATAAAGGCATTATGGGGAAGGAATAAGCCAAGATGGTTTGGACCTTATACGGTGAAAGAAACTAATCTAAAAAATAAAACCGTTATTATAATAGACGATGTTGGAAGAGAATTCACGGTGAGCATACAACGTCTACAACCTTATGAGGAAGGCTTAGTGGAAGAAAAGAAGGACGACAATGAAGTCACGTTGGGGCACGACTTCGAGTCTAGCTACAAGACTTATAAATAAAGAAAAGCGCTTCGTGGGAGGCAACCCATGCTTAATTGTTTGCTTGTTTGTGTCATATATCTTTTATTGATTTTTTTCATGTTTGAATTTGTGAAAATGCTTTATTTTGTCTTTAACCTCGTCTTAATTACGTATAAAAGTATTTACATAAGGGATAAGTGTAGGGAGGATTACACGTTTTCAAAAGAAATGTGAACATGAGAATTACGATTATTAAAAGATATACATGTGTGTTTGTTTGAGTCAAATGCTTGTATCGAGTCATAATGGATGTTTTGCGGGAATTTTTCCAGATTCTAAAGATATAAATTTTCCGAATTTTTTAGAAAATCGAGACTGTTTTCATCGTGAAGGAGCGTAAACAACTGATTACTTTTTTCTCGCTTTCTGCTACTTATAAATTTTAGAATTTTCCAGGTCTTAATTTTCCAAAAAATCTGCAAACATCCATTCCACAAGCATTATATCTTATTTAAGTATGGAATTACATCTTGTTGTGATTTTTCTCTGTTCGGTTTGATGCGTTGGGTTGTTTGTTTTCTTAAAGTGTGCAGGTTTTATTTATCAAGAAGAAGATACATAAGTTTGGAAGGAGCTTTTCAAGCATAACATTCTTCTTGAAGAAAGGATTTAACCACTACTTCACACGGATCCTACCGAGCTAATCAGGGGAGTATTAGTTTCTTCGTTTTTATTACCTTCCATTATCATAACTTTGATACTTCGGGGAACATTGGGGACAATGTTGAGTTTAAGTGTGGGGGAAAATAAAGCAGAACTTTGAAACTATGCTTATCCTTGATTATTTGCTTTGTCCAATTGTATTTGTGTAATAAACCATGAGAAAATGTCGGTTAGGGTAATTTTGGTACCAAATTAAAATTTTTTCATGACATATAGGAGTGGGCCATTAGTCTTAACAAAAGCGTCTCACGGATAGGAAGTTGCATGACTAGCACAAAAACCCTTTACCACCTAAATTCCACCCAAAAGGTGAGGATCGCCTTTAGATTAGTAGGAATTAAAGCATTCATCTTTAATGCTTAGTGTGTGATCGGTAGTATATTAGATTCTAGAACTTGTTTTGTGATACATCCGAGATCGCTAGTAAAGGCGCACTTGTGTAGTTAGAAATAACTAAATGATAAGAGGCATTAGGATAACCCTTGTTTGATACCCGTAATATAATTACTTCTTCCACCCCGGTTGAGTAATTCCCCACACCCTTTCGTTGTACTCATTTTTAGTACACGATACCCTAGTTAACCCCTCCGAGCCTATCCTTTTCGCGGTTCTCGTGATGTTTCGGTTTTAAGAATATCAATGAAAACATTGTTTACACCCCACCCCAAATATACACCCAAATCGCCTTAGCCTACCTTGTATGCACTCACTTTTAGTGCATTATTGTTATCACCCTAAACCCTTAGTTCAATTATCGGTTGCTTGCATGAGTTGCTAAGTCGAGTCATATCCTTTGTATCTGATTTTGGGACGATTGGGATTCATGGGAAAAGTTAAAGTTTATGAAATAACGGGAAGGGAACGTTAAATTCAAATTCCCTTTGTTTGCATAATAATGTACCCCAAGTGTTTTGATCTTTTCAATTCGGGTCAAATTAGTGTTAGAATAATAAAAACTCAAGTGTAGGGATGTGCCTATAAATCCCTATCATTTTGATGTTACCATAGAGGATGGTAGAGTAAAAGTGTATGGAAAAAAAAACATACGGGCTACCATCCTACATCTATCCTTTAAATTTATGTTTGTTTATTTCAGTTGGCTAGAGTCTAGAGTGTCCAGTCTTGGCTTAGCAAACGCCATTCTTCGTATGCTTGTAACAATAAGATTTTTGACTTGCCACCACTAAATAGCCTATCCCACCAAACCCTTTGTTTCCCTACCGCAAGCCTAACGTTACAAACCTTTAAAGACCTCTTTGATAGTCTTCCCTAGGTGCTTACGCCAAAGCGATGAAGGTTTGATCTATTCTCAAGCCTATGGTAATCTATATACTAGGACCGGTTAATGAGTGTTTATCTTCCATTTTCAATTTGTTATATGTCATATACACCGAGAGAGATGTGAGTATCCAAACACCCCATGTGAGGTGCTAGTATGTAATTTCGTGCTTGTTATAACTTTAATGGGGCTTATATGTGTTGTCGAATATTTTAAACCAATGCTTCATGACCCCTAACTTATAAATTAATTGGCTAAAAGCACATTTACTTGAGGACAAGCGAATACCAAGTGTAGGGATATTTGATAAGGTTTTAAAGGTACCTTTTTAGGGTTCGTTTAAGCCCTTATTTGATCACTTTTGTATCCGTTATTGCTTAATATCGTTCCTTTTCACTTTTAGGTCTCTTGAAGGCAAAATGCTGGAATGGCACTTATTTGGACGAAAAGTAGCGAATATCACGAAGAAAATGGCCAAAGTCGAATCGAGACACTCAAAGTCTGAAAAGACAAGGTGGCGTCACGTTTTAAGCTGCGATGCCGTCGGAGGATTTTGTGACGAGACGAAGCCAAAACTCCTATTTTCAAGTGACGTCAAGTTATAAAAGAGTAGGCCGTCGCAACTCGGGCGGCCTAGATGCAATCAGAGCGGCGTCGAGGAAGAGGAAGGGCGTCACAAGCATAAGGTGGCGTCGTGTAGTCTAACGTGGCCAAGAAGAAACCCTAATGACGGCGACACGACGGCGTCACAAACATAAGGTGCTGTCGCATATGTAATATTATTTATAGAATCCGAATTTTCGGTATTTGTGTGTAGTCTTTTGGGTAAAACCTAAACCGAACCAAGGTCGTCTTATACAGTATTTTAGGGTTCCAAACCCTATCTTACACCAAGATAAGTGTTTTACTTCATTAATACAATTATGTCTTTGATTAATTGTTTGTATGCTTGCATGTTTACCATGTCCGGCTAAATTACCTTTGTGTTTGCTTAGATATATGAAACCTAGTTGTTAATTATTGTTAGGTTGTCTCTTATCTTAATTGTAATTGGCTTAGGAGTGCGACTAGGCTATCGTTGTGTTTAATACTTGATAAATCTTTGAAAGTTTATGAATGACTTAGTGGATTTCGTTTACTAAACCGAAAGATAACCTCAAAGTTAGTTTATGAATGACTTAGTGCATTTTGTTTACTACACTTAAAGGAGACTTCAAAGAGTTAGGAATGCACACTTACGACCTTAGAAAATACAACAGCGTGTAAGATATAACTTTTCACATACACATCAAACCATAACACAAAGTAGCATATAGATGGAATTCTAGAGAGAAAGTTAGAGGTTTAGGGAACTTAGTGAGAGAAAGTGAAAGATATTATTATGAGCTCCAACTCTCTACCTTGGAAGGTAGAGTATTTATAGTCTTACATAAATCGCCACACAGCCGGGTGTGGATCGGGCATACGGTGGGTAAAGACCCGTCCGTCCTCCACGGTGTTACTTAACTAAATACTACTTAACTAAAAAGAACTACGACTACGAGCTTTCTAGCGATTACATATACTTGAGGTGACCGACTCTTAATCACCGGAATTTCTAATTCCTAACAATCTCCCCAAGGAGGTCACCTCAATCACGTACTCAAAAATACATTGAATACAACCGGATAATACATTAACAATTGATCTTGCATTCATGATGTAGTCCTTTGCTCCTAAGCTCGTAGTCATTGATTCATCACATTGCATGTTTGGTTACTTCAAGTGGAGGTCTTTCTTGATCCACGTGATAATAATTTTGAGCCATCTTTTGAGATCATCGGCTATCAACAATCTACGAGACATCCATTGTGGTGTTGTGACTTTAGGACCGACATGCTCACATTCGGATCATGATATCTTCTCATCGAGTAATGAAGCATTTGTTGAATCATGATATTGGCGGCGTAGCGAAGCATGGAGTGAAAATATCGAGTCATTGATGCACTTATCATGATTTCTTTTGAGATGAATGTGTAGTGAGCATGCGGCTATGGATTGACCGCTTCATTACGATCGATCACCAAGCGTCGGATGTACTGCATACAACAGCTTAGCAATAAATCGTGGCGTCTTTGATCACTTCGTTGAATTGAGGTACCTGACCCACCTTCCCGTTGATCGAGACAATCTTGCTGTGATAAGGTAGGATTCCTAAGAATCTCCTTGACAGGTTTCGCATTGCTCTAGCTGTTCTCAAACGGAACATCTCAAAGAAGACAACACGGAGTGAGTGAACCGGTAATTTTAAGTCCAGCGATTGATGAAAAGAGATTTGAAAAACAATCGTGTATTGCTCAATAGAAATGGTTTTTGCAATACAGCGAAGGTTTTATTGAAAATCAATTATCAATCATAAACACACCTTTTGGTTTGAAAAATTAGTACACGTCGATGTGCTAAAGAAAAGAGTTTTAAGCACAATGACCGGTTTTCAAAGGTATCCGTCAATCCATAACTGAACCGGGATTGATTCAAGAGATTGAATCGCCCATTGTTTACATTCGGTTGTCACATGGTTAATCTATAAAATAGATCTCACATGCCACCTACCGGGAGCTTGTTTGATGTTGGCTTGAGAAGGCTTTCCATCTTCATTGTGAATATGTAAACACATCACTCGGATGTTACGCAATACCACAAGGATAATCGTGAGGACTCAAGATATAATCTCTCTTTCCATTGTGTGAAACGAGAGTCTTCATTGAAAGTGTCCTAATGAGATTTATTGATGATCTCGTGGCTCTAGACTCAATTTGTGCATATTTGGATCCTGTCACGGAGACTAGGAGAGGTCTCCTTCTTCAATATCAACCATCTCTAAGAGAAAGTCGATAGATAATGTCGGTTCCCGTGAGAATGAAACAAGCCCTTTAAGAGGAACTTGAGTGGTTTGGAAAGTTGAAGTGCGATCGTCCTTTGGGTCCATGGCGTCTTGTCTTCAATACCGATGTTACCATCGAGCATATGAATTGAACCGGTTTACGCCCTAAGGTTGAATAAATGGAGGCTATTTGTTTTCACCCTTTTCTCATTCAATTCTTTTTAATTCTTCAACCCCTTGATTGCTTACCGAGACTTCATAGCTAGAACCTTGTTGGGTTTATCCCAGTACTAGCTCGATCTTAGTCCGCACTCTTCCCATTTCTCATTTTTCTCCTTTATCATCATACCTAAGGACTTCTACACTAACTAGTGGATTGTCCTGGTAGATCCCTCCTGCTCGGCGGATCATGGGAACACATACCTAACCTTATCATCCTTATATCACCGTACATAAAGTAAAGTTGGTCGGTTTATTTGGTATTGTTAAATACGCCATTGGATCAATTGAAAACCATTTGAAAATCAATTCGGATACTTGTGATATATTATCAAAGCATTTTGTACGGAATTGTTTTGATATTTTAAACGAGAACTCCCCCTCAACATGTGCATCAAGTATTTGAAAATGTTTAGCACACGGAGGCAAGAGAAAGAATTAACTTCTTTGATTACTATTTTCTAAAGTTATCAACATCACTTCCCACATCAAATTAAGTAGAAATAGCATTTCCGGGAAGGATGAGGTTTCCATAAATTCGCTCCCCTCAATATGTGCCTCGAGATTTGAAAAGGGTTTGCACATACTAGAGGACCTTGCACATTGAGATAAGTTGATCACATTTCAAATCATAGGTTTAAGATAGATGCTCCCCTCAACATGTGCATGGAAAATTTGAAATCGTTTGTCACATGTGGGCGGGATAGCATGTACATCCTTATAACACCATTTACCTAATTATCGGTTTAAATCCAATTTAAATCACACATTCTCCCCGATCACAATTATCAAATCATTTGAGATTTGTGATCTCTTATTGATTTAAATTGATTTTGAAAGCTTTTGCGGAATTGTGACTTGATTATGAAGCGTTTTAAGCGATAAGGATCGGATTTTAAGACTTTAAACTCCATTGATAAAAACATGCATGTAAATCTTTTGAAAACAATTTAATGCCAAATAACTTTTTAATTTAATTGAAATCATTCTCCCCTCAATCAATGACATAGGTTGTTGATTGAGATAAAGATTTTGACATATAAGTCCCGATGATTATCAAAAATAGAGATCGAGTTATTTTTCAAAGCATTTAGTTTTGATAGATAAATGTTTATAGAATCGAGCATGGAATTTGAAAACATGTTAAAACATGGCTCTGTTCTTTCTTTAAAACCGGGTTATTGCACGAAAATGACAATAAACCATTTTTTCTCTTTCTCCCAAAAATATTTTTTGATTTTTGATTTTTTGATTTTTTTTATATAAAATTCGAACAATATCTAAAGTCCGTGTCATTCTTTGAATGACAACACAAAGACCGTAGATATAATCGAATCGAGAAAGACATGACAAAAATGACAATATTTTTGAAGATTTTTCAATTTTTAAATTTTATGGATTTTGAAGGTTTTATATTTTTCTATTTGATTTTTGAGGATTTTATAATTTTGTATTTTGTTTTATGAATAAATATTTACAAGAGATAGATGAAGATAGACCTTTACTCCTCGTCTTCCTCACGAAGGCGTTTGAGAGTTTCGGTTGAAGGCTTTTCAAACCAAGTCGTGGAAGAATAAACTCAAAACGTTCTCTTGGAAGAGCTTTGGTGAAGATGTACGCTAGCGATATTGAGACCTCACAAAATATGGTTCCACCACACCTTTTCCACTTGTTCCCCGATGAAATGATGTCGAATGTCGATATGCTTTGCTCTTGAGTGTTGAGCGTTGTTGCATGAGAGAGCAATAGCACTTTTATTATCACAAGATAGAGGATTTTGTTGAATTCAAAGCCATAGTCGGATAATTGAGATCTCATCCATAAGATTTGAGCACAACAAGATGACATGGCGATGTATTCAACCTCTGTAGAGGAAATAGAAGTACTCATTTGCTTCTTTGAAGACCAACTCACAAGCGTATCACCCAAAAGCGAGCACCTCCGGATGTACTTGACGAGTATCTTGACAACTGCATGATCGGCATACGCATAGGCCGTTAGTGACATACGGTGTCCTTGGTACCAAAGACCCATATTGATGGTTCCTTGGAGATACGAAAGACCCGTTTAAGCGCTTCAAGGTGCTTTTAGTAGGCTTAGCACGGTATCTAGCACACATGCCTGTTCGGTTTGATGCGTTGGGTTGTTTGTTTCTTAAAGTGTGCGTGTTTTATTTATCGAAGAAGATACATAAGTTTGGAAGGAGCTTTTCAAGCATAACATTCTTCTTGAAGAAAGGATTTAACCACTACTTCACACGGATCCTACCGAGCTAATCGGGGGAGTATTAGTTTCTTCGTTTTATTACCTTCCATTATCATAACTTTGATACTTTAGGGAACATTGGGGACAATGTTCGGTTTAAGTGTGGGGGAAAATAAGCAGAACTTTGAAACTATGCTTATCCTGATTATTTGCTTTGTCCAATTGTATTTGTGTAATAAACCATGAGAAAATGTCGGTTAGGGTAATTTTGGTACCAAATTAAAATTTTTCATGACATATAGGAGTGGGCCATTAGTCTTAACAAAAGCGTCTCACGGATAGGAAGTTGCATGACTAGCACAAAAACCCTTTACCACCTAAATTCCACCCAAAAGGTGAGGATCGCCTTTAGATTAGTAGGAATTAAAGCATTCATCTTTAATGCTTAGTGTGTGAATCGGTAGTATATTAGATTCTAGAACTTGTTTTGTGATACATCCCGAGATCGCTAGTAAGATCGCACTGCTGTGTGTTAGAAATAACTAAATGATAAGAGGCATTAGGATAACCCTTGTTTGATACCGTAATATAATTACTTCTTCCACCCTGGTTGAGTAATTCCCCACACCCTTTGGTTGTACTCATTTTTAGTACACGATACCCTAGTTAACCCCTCGAGCCTATCCTTTTCGCGGTTCTCGTGATGTTTCGGTTTTCAAGAATATCAATGAAGAGCATTGTTTACACCCACCCCAAATATACACCCAAATCGCCTTAGCCTACCTTGTATGCACTCACTTTAGTGCATTATTGTTATCACCCTAAACCCTTAGTTCAATTATCGGTTGCTTGCATGAGTTGCTAAGTCGAGTCATATCCTTTGTATACGCTTTTGGGACGATTGGGATTCATGGGAAAAGTTAAAGTTTATGAAATAACGGGAAGGGAGCGTTAAATTCAAATTCCTTTGTTTGCATAATAATGTACCCCAAGTGTTTTGATCTTTTCAATTCGGGTCAAATTAGTGTTAGAATAATAAAAACTCAAGTGTAGGATGTGCCTATAAATCCCTATCATTTGATGTTACCATAGAGGATGGTAGAGTAAAGTGTATGGAAAAAAAACATACGGGCTACCATCCTACATCTATCCTTTAAATTTATGTTTGTTTATTTCAAATGGCTAGAGTCTAGAGTGTCAGTCTTGGCTTAGCAAACGCCATTCTTCGTATGCTTGTAACAATAAGATTTTGACTTGCCACCACTAAATAGCCTATCCCACCAAACCCTTTGTTTCCTACCACCAAACCTAACGTTACAAACCTTTAAAGACCTCTTTGATAGTCTTCCCAGGTGCTTCACCAAAGCGATGAAGGTTTGATCTATTCTCAAGCCTATGGTAATCTATATACTAGGACCCGGTTAATGAGTGTTTATCTTCCATTTTCAATTTGTTATATGTCATATACACCGAGAGAGATGTGATATCCAAACACCCCATGTGAGGTGCTAGTATGTAATTTCGTGCTTATATAACTTTATTGGGGCTTATATGTGTTGTCGATTGTTTTAAACCAATGCTTCATGACCCCTAACTTATAAATTAATTGGCTAAAAGCACATTTACTTGAGGACAGCGAATACCAAGTGTAGGATATTTGATAAGGTTTTAAAAGGTACCTTTTTAGGGTCGTTTAAGCCCTTATTTGATCACTTTTGTATCCGTTATTGCTAATATCGTTCCTTTTCACTTTTAGGTCTCTTGAAGGCAAAATGCTGGAATGGCACTTATTTGGACCGAAAAGGCGAATATCACGAAGAAAATGGCCAAAGTCGAGAATCGAGACACTCAAAGTCTGTGAAAAGACAAGGTGGCGCGTCACGTTTTAAGCTGCGATGCCGTCGGAGGATTTTGTGACGAGACGAAGCAAAACTCCTATTTTCAGTAGCGACGTCAAGTTATAAAAGTAGGCCGTCGCAACTCGCACGGCCTAGATGCAATCCAGACGGCGTCGGAAGGCGAAGGAGAGCGGCACACAAGCATAAGGTGACGTCGTCGCAAGTCTAACGTGGCCAAGAAGAAACCCTAATGGCGGCGACACGACGGCGTCACAAAACATAAGGTGGCCGGTCGCATATGTAATATTATTTATAGAATCCGAATTTTTCAAGATTTGTGTGTAGTCTTTTGGAGTAAAACCTAAACCGAACCAAGGTCGTTTTGTACAAGATTTTAGGTTCCAAACCCTATCTTACACCAAGATAAGTGTTTTACTTCATTAATACAATTATGTCTTTGATTAATTGTTTGTATGCTTGCATGTTTACCATGTCCATTAAATTACCTTTGTGTTTGCTTAGATATATGAAACCTAGTTGTTAATTATTGTTAGTTGTCTCTTATCTTAATTGTAATTGGCTTAGGAGTGCGACTAGGCTATCGTTGTGTTTAATACTTGATAAATCTTTGAAAGTTTATGAATGACTTAGTGGATTTCGTTTACTAAACGAAAGATAACCTCAAAGTTAGTTTATGAATGACTTAGTGCATTTTGTTTACTACACTTAAAGGAGACTTCAAAGAGTTAGGAATGCACACTTACGACCTTAGAAAATACAACGCGTGTAAGATATAACTTTTCACATACACATCAAACCATAACACAAAGTAGCATATAGATGGAATTCTAGAGAGAAAGTTAGAGGTTTAGGGAACTTAGTGAGAGAAAGTGAAAGATATTATTATGAGCTCCAACTCTCTACCTTGGAAGGTAGAGGTATTTATAGTCTTACATAAATCGCCACACATCGGCCGTGGATCGTGCATACAGTGGGTAAAGACCCGTCCGTCCTCCACGGTGTTACTTAACTAAATACTACTTAACTAAAAGAACTACGACTACGAGCTTTCTAACGATTACATATACTTGAGGTGACCGACTCTTTAATACCGGAATTTCTAATTCCTAACAATCTCCCCAAGGAGGTCACCTCAATTACGCAAAAAATACATTGAATACAACCGAGATAATACATTAACAATTGATCTTGCATTCATGATGTAGTCCTTTGCTCCTAAGCTCGTAGTCATTGATTCATCACATTGCATGTTTGGTTACTTCAAGTGGAGGTCTTTACCGATCCACGTGATAATAATTTTGAGCCATCTTTTGAGATCATCACCATCAACAATCTCGAGACATCCATTGTGGTGTTGTGACTTTAGGACCGATATGCTCACATTACGGATCATGATATCTTCTCATCCAGTAGCGGAAGCATTTGTTGAATCATGATATTGGCGGCGTGGCGAAAGCATGGAGTGAAAATATCGAGTCATTGATGCACTTATCATGATTTCTTTTGAGATGAATGTGTAGTGTGAGCATGCGGCTATGGATTGACCGCTTCATTCGATCGGTCACGCAAACGTCAGATTGTACCGCATACAATGCTTAGCAATAAATCGCGCGAAGCGCCTCTTTGATCACTTCGTTGAATTGAGGTACGGCCCACGGTTCCCGTTGATCGTTACAAATCTTGCTGTGATAAGTAGGATTCCTAAGAATCTCCTTGACGGGGTTTCGCAAGGTATTCAGCTGTTCTCAAACCGGAACATCTCAAAGAAGACAACGGAGTGAGTGAACCAAATGATTTTAAGTCCAGCGATTGATGAAAAGATTTGAAAAACAATCGTGTATTGCTCAATAGAAATGGTTTTTGCAATACAACGAAGGTTTTATTGAAAATCAATTATCAATCATAAACACACCTTTGGTTTGAAAATTAGTACACGGTCGATGTGCTAAAGAAAGAGTTTTTAAGCACAATGACCGGTTTTCAAAGGTATCCGTCAATCCATAACTCGAACCGAGATTGATTCAAGAGATTGAATCGCCCATTGTTTCATTCAGTTGTCACATGGTTAATCTATAAAATAGATCTCACATGCCACCTACCGGGAGCTTGTTTGATGTTGGCTTGAAGGCTTTCCATCTTCATTGTGAATATGTAAACACATCACTCGGATGTTACGCAATACCACAAGGATAATGCGTGGGACTCAAGATATAATCTCTTTTCCACATTGTGTGAAAGAGAGTCTTCATTGAAAGTGTCCTAATGAGATTTATTGATGATCTCGTGGCTCTAGACTCAATTTGTGCATATTTGGATCCTATCGGAGACTAGGGAGAGGTCTCTTCTTCAATATCAACCATCTCTAAGAGAAAGTCGATAGATAATGTCGGTTCCCGTGAGAATGAAACAAGCCCTTTTAAGAGAACTTGAGTGGTTTGGAAAGTTGAAGTGCGATCGTCACTTTGGGTCCATGACGTCTTGTCTTCAATACCGATGTTACCATCATAGCATATGAATTGAACCCGTTTACTCCCTAAGGTTGAATAAATGGAGGCTATTTGTTTTCACCCTTTCTCATTCAATTCTTTTAATTCTTCAACCCCTTGGTGCTTGAGACTTCATAGCTAGAACCTTGTTGGGTTTATCCCAAGACTAGCTCGAGTCTTAGTCCGCACTCTTCCCATTTCTCATTTTTCTCCTTTATCATCATACCTAAGGACTTCTACACTAACTAGTGGATTGTCCACGGTAGATCCCTCCTGATTACGGCGGATCATGGGAACACATACCTAACCTTATCATCCTTATATCACCGTACATAAAGTAAAGTTGGTGGTTTTATTTGGTATTGTTCGTCGCCATTGGATCCAATTGAAAACCATTTGAAAATCAATTCGAGATACTTGTGATATATTATCAAAGCATTTTGTAACAAGAATTGTTTTGATATTTTAAACGAGAACTCCCCTCAACATGTGCATCAAGTATTTGAAAATGTTTAGCACACGGAGGCAAGAGAAAGAATTAACTTCTTTGATTACTATTTTCTAAAGTTATCAACATCACTTCCCACATCAAATTAAGTAGAAATAGCATTTCCTGGAAGGATGAGGTTTCCATAAATTCGCTCCCCTCAATATGTGCCTCGAGATTTGAAAAGGGTTTGCACATACTAGAGGACCTTGCACATTGAGATAAGTTGATCACATTTCAAATCATAGGTTTAAGATAGATGCTCCCCTCAACATGTGCATGGAAAATTTGAAATCGTTTGTCACATGTGGGCGAGGATAGCATGTACATCCTTATAACACCATTTACCTAATTATCGCTTTAAATCCAATTTAAATCACACATTCTCCCCGATCACAATTATCAAATCATTTGAGATTTGTGATCTCTTATTGATTTAAATTGATTTTGAAAGCTTTAAAGGAATTGTGACTTGATTATGAAGCGTTTTAAGCGATAAGGATCGGATTTAAGACTTTAAACTCCATTGATAAAAACATGCATGTAAATCTTTTGAAAACAATTTAATGCCAAATAACTTTTTAATTTAATTGAAATCATTCTCCCCTCAATCAATGACATAGGTTGTTGATTGAGAGATAAAGATTTTGACATATAAGTCGATGATTATCAAAATAGAGATCGAGTTATTTTCAAAGCATTTAGTTTTCAGTAGATAAATGTTTATAGAATCAGAGCATGGAATTTGAAAACATGTTAAAACATGGCTCTGTTCTTTCTTTAAAACCGGGTTATTGCCTGAAAATGACAATAAACCATTTTTTCTCTTTCTCCCAAAAATATTTTTTTGATTTTTTGATTTTTTGATTTTTTTTTTATATAAAAATTCGAACAATATCTAAAGTCCCGTGTCATTCTTTGAATGACAACACAAAGACCGTAGATATAATCGAATCGAGAAAGACATGACAAAAATGACAATATTTTGAAGATTTTTCAATTTTTAAATTTTATGGATTTTGAAGGTTTTATATTTTCTATTTGATTTTTTGAGATTTTATAATTTTGTATTTTGTTTTTATGAATAAATATTTACAAGAGATAGATGAAGATAGACCTTTACTCCTCGTCTTCCTCCGAAGGCGTTTGAGAGTTTCTCGTGAAGGCTTTTCAAACCAAGTCGTGGAAGAATAAACTCAAAGCGTTCTCTTGGAAGAGCTTTGGTGAAGATGTCGCTAACCGATATTCGGACCTCACAAAATATAGTTCCACCACACCTTTTTCCACTTGTTCCTGATGAAATGATGTCGAATGTCGATATGCTTTGCTCTTGAGTGTTGAGCGTTGTTGCATGAGAGAGCAATAGCACTTTTATTATCACGAATAGAGGATTTTGTTGAATTCAAAGCCATAGTCGGATAATTGAGATCTCATCCATAAGATTTGAGCACAACAAGATGACATGGCGATGTATTCAACCTCTGTAGAGGAAATAGAAGTACTCATTTGCTTCTTTGAAGACCAACTCACGCGTATCACCCAAAAACCGAGCACCTCCGGATGTACTTGACGAGTATCTTGACAACTGCATGATCGATCCGCATAGGCCGTTAGTGACATACCGGTGTCCTTGGTACCAAAGACCCATATTGATGGTTCCTGGAGATACGAAGACCCGTTTAAGCGCTTCAAGGTGCTTTTTAGTAGGCTTAGCACGGTATCTAGCACACATGCAAGCAATGAACAAGATGTTCGGTCTACTAGCAAAGTGAGATACATCGGGGATCCAATCATACTCCGATATTTCGTTTGGTCAATCATGATCCCCGAGAGGTCCTCATCTAGTTTGGTTCGGCCAATCATGGGTGTGTCAGTGGTCACATGAATCAAATCCAAATTTCTTTAAAATCTCTGTTGCATATTTAGATTGATTTATGAAAATGCCTCCGGGGACTTTGTGAAATTTGTAATCCCAAGAAAAATGACATTTGTCCCATCATTGACATTTGAAACTTTGAACTCATTTCATTTGAAAACGATCACATTCCATCGGGTGCAGCCGAGGCAAAATAATATCATCAACATAAATTTGAACATGAATTAAGTGTTTGCACGACTTCCCGGTGAACAATGTAGGATCAATGCTCCTTTGATGAATCCGGTTGATAGAAGAAACTTTGACGGTGTATCATACCATGCCTTGGAGCTTGCTTTAAACCGTAAAGAGCCTTCTTCAAGCGATAAGCGTGAGTAGGATGCTCTTGATTCACAAATCCTTCAGGTTGGCCGACGTGAGCGACTTCTTTAAGATCTCCGGCGCAAATGCCGTCTTTACATCCATCCGATAAACTACCATGTTCTTACTAGCGGCATTAGCCGAAAGATTACGATTGCCTCGATTCGAGCAAGCTGGAGCAAAGATTCTTCAAAGTCTATACCCTCCTCTTGACGATATCCTTTAGCAACTAATTGAGCCTTGTTCTTCAACACCTCACCATGCTCATCAAGTTTTACTTTGAAGATCCATTTGAGAGCTATAATCATAGTACAGCCTCTGGAGGCGGTACTAACTCCCATACATCAAGACGATCAAACTCATGAATTTCATCTTGCATGGCATTGAACCAGCTATCTTCATTCATGGCGGTTTTAACATCTTTTGGTTCGATCTTAGATAGTACGGAGTTGAAGAAGCACCATAAGGCATCGGTTGCGAGTTGTTTCCGTGTTGATACAGACGAGAGGATTTCAATGATGTTGTCTAAGGGGTGATCGTGAGTCCATTTTACGAGGTGTTCATTTGGCGCTTGTTGAGGAACCGGGTAGTAGAGTCGATGTCTCCGAAGAAGATGGTTCGATGATGATTCGGGAGTAGCAAATATGTTTTCAAATGGAGCATCTTCGAGAGTCGCAGGGATTAACTTCATCATTGATGCGAAACATTTCCATGATGTACATTTGAAGAATGATGATTTGTTGATGAGGCGGAAGGATCGTGACGGGTGCTTCTTGACTTAAAGATATTGAGGCCGAGGATTGACTTCATTCACCGGAATATGAGCATCCTCTGTTGTGGGAATCATCACCTCATTAGTAATTGAATCATCTGGTTCATCAAACATAGGATCAAACAATTTCTTTACATCATCTTCATATGGAGGTACATATGGAGTTTCATGAGAGAGTTTGTAACAAGGATGAACCAATGGGACTGCTTTTGAAGTCACGGTCTGAAATGAGTGTCAGGAGCCATTTGACCGATCACTCATCAAACGAATGCGAATTGTTTCCATGATATTTCGGGTTCTTTTGTTGTAGATTCGGTATCCCTTTTGTTTGGTGCATATCCTACAAATACTCCAATGTCGAGCTTTAGCCCCTGAGTTTGCCCAAGTCTTGACCCTCATTAGTTGGATAGCACAAGGCACCAAACACAAAGGAAAGATAGATTAGGTTTTCTGTTGTGGACAAGTTCATATGGAGTTTTTCCATGAATAGTGTGAATCGTGAGCGATTTTGTGTGAAGCATGCAGTGGCAATTGCTTCCTTGTAGAAACATTGGAACCTTTGAGTAGATCGACATTGTTCTAGCGGCTTCAACAAGAGTGCGATTTCGTCTTTCAACTACACCGTTACATTGAGGGGTTTGTGGAACACTTCTTTGATGGTTGATTCAACGCTTTCATAGAATTCACTAAGTTGTTTGTTGACAAACTCGGTTCCATTATACATTACGATAATTACGGCGGTTTTGTTTAGTCGAACCTGCAATTGTTTGATGAGTTTGATGATGATATCGAGTTTCATCCTTTGTCCTTAAGAACTTGACCAGGTGAATCTAGAGTAATCATCAACCACAACTAACACATATTTCTTCCCAAAGATATTCACCCTCATAGGTCCACATAAATCCATATGAATCACATGAAGAACTTACGTAGACGAGTTAGTAGGTTTGGGTTTATGGGCATACTTCTTGCTTTTCCCAATTGACATGCTTGAACAAAGATGATCCTTTTCATACTTTAGTCTAGGTAAACCTACAACTAAGTCTTTTACGGAAAGATCGTTGATGGTGCGAAGTTCAAGTGATTGAGACGGCGATGCCATAACCATGACTTTGTTTTTGAAGCCTTTGATAACAAGCATTGAGAGGCCCTCATCATGTCATCGATAGAGATGGTGTAAAGATTTGAGCCACGAGTTCCTTTTAACAGTTCCTTACCATTAAGATCTCTAACAAAGGTGTATGTTTTCTCAAGGCTACTTCTAGATCGGAATCACGAATTGACCAACAGAGAACATATTATGACCTAAACCTTCCACATAATACACTCTAGAGATGACACTATCACCAACAACATAATCTCCATAACCCATAATAGCACCGAATGATCATTACCAAATCTAACAGTCCGATGAATTTGCTCACAGTTCATGAGTCATGACCGTCTCCAGGTCATATAAGTTGAACGACTGAGTCCGTTACCGAGCGATTTGAGCGATCTGCGGTTGAACACGCACAAAAATGGATAAGCGGATAATTGGGATCCCCATGCAAGAATGGGTTCCATTTGGTTAGTTACAATGGTTGGACCACCCACATCGAAATAGAAGCATTCATATCGAGAAAGTGAGGCAATGGAATCATTGTGAATAGATGCGATACTAGTGTTTGTATTAGCCACATTCACGGTGTGATCACTTCTTAAGGAATAGTTCTACCAAGAGGCATCCATTTTCTAGTGGGCATTATCCGATTAGTCTTATGACCAACGGTATCAATAAGAACCTATTCCTCTGAATGTTCTTCCCGGGTTTCCATTGTTTTCTAACTTTCTTCGTTTTTGCCTTTTAGCCTTCATAGCATGAATTTTAGCATTAACAAAATTAACTGGACAATTCACATCATTAGGCAAAACATTAACATCACATCCATGATTAGAAAGCGAATTCAAGCGTCCATCGATACAAGGTTTGCAAATAGTATCGAATTGAATTAATTACTGATGCGCTATGGCAAATACTAGAATCAACACGATTCGTTTTATTCGATTCAAACTTAAAGTTCCTAGATTGTTCTTCTACTTTTCCAAGTGCACATTTTTAGCTTGCGAGGTCCTATCATTCCTTGTATTGTCTTGAGACTTTGACTGCTCCTTTAATGTCACCGATTACTCTGTAGAGGAATGGGAACATTAGTTTGTTTTACTACTCTTTGCACCACTTGTTTAGATGTCTTTGGATCTCAACTACATTGGTGCACTACGGTTCACATTCTTAAAACTAGAGTCTTGAGATTTGTACTCCTAGAAGGCACACTTGAGTTCTCTTTCTTAGCATTGACGGATCTAGAATCAACCCCTTAACGGCACCTCTACCGGTTCACATTCAACACATTGGGAATCGAGTGCATATCATACTTGGCTTTAGGCATCGAGCATGGAATCAAAGGATTAACTCTCTCACCTAATGACTTTGGGCATATTGTGATCAAGCATTCTAAGATTTCTTGAGATCGTTGGCATATAAGCATGCATGTCCAATTGCATTATCATGAGGTTTCTCTAGCTTATCCTCTTCAACAATCTCACGCAGGCATTCTAAGCAATCCTAAGGGATGAGAAATATGTTTGAATGGCAAGTTTGTTGTTCCTTAGATGAGGGGGGACGTATGTCACGGATAAAGCATATTTATTACGAGTGAACCTTTGATCAAAGATTCTCCTCATTGATCATTGGCATTTTCCTTTTACACGACTCTTGATTCTCAATTTCCTTTGAAATGAAGTTATTTGTTCGTTGTTTTGTTTACGGTGACTTTAATTGATTCAAACAACTCATTGAAATGACGTTTAACCTTTTCATTTTCTTCTAGAAAACTTTCGCTTTCCTTTTGTAAAGCATTTACTAGGTTTTGAAGATGAAATGTTTGAGAATTACGAGAATCTAAAGAAGGAGGCATTTGGGAGCTGTCATATTGTTTGTTTGACCTTTAATTGAGAGATTTGGGCTTTCAACTTTCTCGATCGTGTTGCACCGAGCTTGAATCATTCATCACGTTTGTTAATTTGAAAATCGTGATCAAACTCGAGCATCTCAAGATGTCTTGACATTTGAAGTTTGACATTTTCTTTAAGATGTTGATATTTTAGTTGTAAATTAAAATGCTCAACTTCTAGTTTAGAAAATGTTTAATGAAATTGTCGTGATCATCGATTCAATTTTCTCATTTAGTTTAGAATTAGTTTTTTCAAGCTCAATGACACGATCATGGGAGACTTTCGGCACATGGATAATTCATGAAATTTGGAAGCATTAATAGAGCAATTTGAAGCGGTGAAAACACATCTTGAGCAACACATTCGGTAATAAGATTCTCATTTAATGTATGCAAGTTCTTTCTCTCAATCTCATTATATTTCATTGCACGCTCATAGTCACTAACTTCAACAACCATTGCATCAAATTCATTTTCCATTCCATAATATCGGTTTCTATTCCACTTTTAAGACTCTCAGTGATCTTTAGAAGTTTAAAGAAGGGCATGACCTCAGTCAAATAACATTCTTTCATTTGTTCAAAACCCTTTCTCCTTCGATTATACCCGATGGTGTGATCCTTTTCTTGCAAGTTTTCTCAAAATCAACAAATAGTTGAAATATAACGTATTGGCTAATTAATGTCTTGCTTTTAGTGGCAATTGTTCTGGGACAAGATGCATTGGTGTATTAGGAGGATACACAATCGCTCTAGGCATTTTCCAAAGGGAGGGTTAGTTTCAACAATATTTTCCGCTTTACGCTTATCTAAATCCTTTTCGGAAGACTTGTTCGGGAGTCAACAATGTCCGAGGCTTAAACTTGTTTAAGGAAATCCAGTTTTCTCTTGTAATCATGAGGAGTGATAATTATGTTTTTCTCTTTGCATTTGGGATCATTTTGTTTCTTATTCATCTTTTCCCTAGTGATTTCATTTGATTTCTTATCTTCCTCAAGGCACTCAACGCAACTAGGGTTCTCGCCTAGGCTTAAGGATTTCATTACCATCATAAAGCACCTTATGAGCATTTCTAGCCTTTTAATTACCTCTGGATTTGGTTCCTCAACAAGGGAATGCTATGCTTATCACTTAGGACTCGATGTTTAGTGACCATGAGCGTCCCGAATGGTGTTTCCTTGTATGTACAACTTGTTTTCAAGTTTGTTTTCTAAGTTTTCAGTTAGAAAAATCTCTCAAGAGTTTTGATTCCTTTGCATTAAATTCTTGCTTAAGCATTTTCTCATTTTTGAAGTTCTTGTTTTTGCTTAATTTGTTTTAGAAAGTTTTTCTTGCAAGGAATGTAATTCTTGTTTCAATACTTCTTCTCTAAACTTACTTTTCTAATTCTGTACTCACTTGGTCATCCATTTCACCTTGCGGTGGTCAACTCAAATTTTGCACGTTGTTCATAAATAGCAACACGTTCCTTATAGGCATTTAGTTCGAAATTATGGAATCATCGGGAGCACATGCGGTGTATTCATCAAAGACATAGTCATTGTTGACTACAAAGATGCATCACTTGGTACAACTTCACTTTCACTTTGTTTCACGTATTGATCGTATGGGACAATATTGTTATTACCCATATTTTCAACATTTGATTCAATAGTTTCGATTGATTGTACTTTGTCATGCATCCATTGCACATCGACATCATCGTATAGTTTTAATACCTGCGAGATGAGTTTGTCCTTGGATGGGCCGACTTGTGGTGAAGAAGAGACCTTGGGAGAAACCATTGGAGAAATGCTAGCCATAAAAATTGTGTGTGCGAGAGGTCCATCATCTACATCAGTCGTATGCATCACGGTCGGCGACTTGAAAGGCATTCGATGATTGTGACCTATCTCCTGAATAGGTCGCTCATCCATATTTGCATCATAGGTCTTGGCATTGCCTTGACAAAAACAACAATTCCTCTTCATCCAAAGCGGCACCATTGTCACGAGCTTGTGCGGCGAACATCTTATCTTTGAAGTAATCGAGCGATTCATGGACTCTTTGGAGATGTGCGGTTCCTTGCAATGTGTCCTTCACCACCACAGTTATAGCATTTGATTGGCTTAGCTTGACCTTGGTTACCATTTCTTCCTCGATTACGGTTGCCAACATAACCTCTCCCAGCTCCACCTTTTCCACGATCATCTGTCTTTCTGAATCGGTTGCACCACGATTTTTCCATCTTTAACGGTGGCTTGATTGTGTGGGTTAGATGCGCCTCGAGGTTGTTGTTGGTTTGTGGGAGGATTCATGTTTTGACTAATAAGAAGAGCTAGTTGATTAATGAAGTTAGCCACGTGAGCATCGGCATCGGCTTGTTTGAACATAGGATCGGGAATGAGTTTGTGATTACCATTACCCAAAGGTATGACTTGTGATGCTTTGGTTGTGATTCCAATGTTTGAGTAGAAAGTCGTTGAGTCATTAGGCGAGCTTGTCTCTCCTCGGTTGGTTTTGAACCGATTGAGAATCAATTTTTCAAACATAGCATGTCTCTCATTACGAAGGAGGAAGGCATAGAGTTGCTCATAGTTTGTATTCTTCAATCCTTTAGTGAGCTTCACAGTTGTGACAAACTTGTGCCATTCGGGATTCATGTTGTTCACAAATTTTGAGTTCAATTTGAATGTTAGGCATAGTCATTCGATGTTCCTCATGTCGTTCACTAACTTATGAAATCTCACATAGTACTCATAGACACTCTCATCGGTTTCATCTTGAAGTGCTCGAATTAGATCATAGAGTTGGGATTCTCTCTTCCATAGTTAATTCAGACACGAGAGAAGCATCTTAACATTATCCCAAACCGCTTTGCTTGATGTTATGATTGATCGACTTGTAGATGTCTTTAGGAAGACCTTGAAGAACAATGTTTGAAGCCACGATATCCGCATCAAATCTCTTTTTATCCTTATCATCAAGCTCATCATACATCTTAGGTCTGGCTCCATTCCGTAAAGCAGAGTACCATCTTCATTAGTATCAAGTATGTCTCTAGTCATCTCAACTCGATATGGTCCTTCATCAATGGATTTGAGAATGTTGACACCATTTTCCTTTCCAAGGCAATACAATCGATTCGTTGAGCCCAAGAATCGTAGTCGATTCTGTCAAGCATGGGTGGGCGAGTATCCGAGCCACCGCTTGTACATCCTCGCAATGTAAGTGGAGATGATAGTAGGGACGTTGGTAGACATGTTAACAGATTATACGGATTTTATAACTCTATGATTAAACGGAAATAGATTCTTTCACGGTATTTTACTAAATCAAGAGAAAACCGTGAACAATCACTCAGTCGCTAGAAGATTATGCACTAAGTCGCTAGAAGATAATGCACTAAGTCGCTAGAAGATAATGCACTAAGTCGCTAACTCTTAATTCGCTAGACAACTAAGTCGCTAGAGTCCCAAGTCGCTAGACAAAAGCAAGTCGCTAAGTAGTAACTCGCTAACCTCAAGTCGCTAGCAAAATTTTGGCAATTAGCTACACAAGTCGCTAGAGATACAAGTCGCTAAAGAGCAACTCGCTCTGAGACCAAGTCGCTACCACCAAGTCGCTACTCGTAGTGGAGAGTCCACTACTTGTACTTTAACTCGCTAGATCTAACTCTCTAGGTTTAAAACTGTAACTCGCTACAATTTTGTGAAGCAAGTCGCTATGAAGAATATAAACCGTGAGCTAAGTCGCTAGCAAGAAAAACCATGTAAACATCACTTTTTAATCCAAAAACAACCCAACCAAGATGATTCAAGCTAACCAAATGAAAAACTAAACACTTGTGATGATTCTAAACATGAAAGTACTAACAAAATTCAAACTTTAACACAAGAAATCAACCAAATGATGCAAAAACCACTAAACTTTTTCAAACTCAAAAACCACCTAAATACCACTAGAAATCCAAAGATGTGCAAGATATGATCTAACCATGGCTCTTGATACCAATTGTAAGATATAACTTTTCACATACACATCAAACCATAACACAAAGTAGCATATAGATGGAATTCTAGAGAGAGAAAGTTAGAGGTTTAGGGAACTTAGTGAGAGAAAGTGAAAGATATTATTATGAGCTCAACTCTACCTTGGAAGGTAGAGAGTATTTATAGTCTTACATAAATCGCCACACATCGGGTGTGATCGAGGCATACGATTGGGTAAAGACCCGTCCGTCCTCCACGGTGTTACTTAACTAAATACTACTTAACTAAAAAGAACTACGACTACGAGCTTTCTAACGATTACATATACTTGAGGTGACCGACTCTTTAATACCGGGAATTTCTAATTCCTAACAACGCGTTAAGAATAAGGACGTGACAATTCAACCATCAATAGGAGATAACTAGGGAGTAGTAGCATCTAGGTAAACACATCTTTAACTATCATACGAGCACACAACAATAGACATAGACTATCCTCACCCTAGCTTAGTTAATTAGATAATTAGACAAGTAGAGTAATCGGTAGAAATACCAACCCCCAAATCCAAACCCCGAGATTCGTACCTTTCCATTTCTAAAAACATAAAAGATAAAAATAATCTTCCTCAACCCCAACCTTAGCGTAGTAACTTCTCACTAGCATTCCTATTCCCTAGAGAACGATATCAATACCCGTGGCTTACCCTAATACTACACTACAACGATTAGGTTCATCGCCTGGGGTGTTGAAAAACTGCTCGAAGAAAAGGAAGTTCCTTTGACCCCGAGCAGCGGCGTGTAGCGTATCAACCAGCGCAGCGATTTTCATGGATCTCATTAACCGAGTGTGTGCCATACCTAGATAAGTTTGTGATAGTATTCATAGGCGGCGTCTTGATATACTCTAAGAGTAGTGAGGAGCCACGAAGAGCATTTGAGGCTCATTTTAGGATTCTTGAGAGAGGAGGCTGTGTGCAAATTCTCTAAGTGTGAATTTTGGATTCCGTCCGTTGCAATTCTTAGGTCATGTGATAGATAGTCGAGGTGTTCATGTTGACCCGGCTAAGATTAAGGCCATTAAGGAATGGGCGACTCCTAAGAACCCACTGAAATCCGACAGTTTCTAAGGTTAGCGAGGCTATTATAGGAGATTCATTGAGGGATTTTCCAAGATAGCTAGTCGTGACCAAACTAACACGAAGGATGTTAAGTATGAATAGGAGAAAAGGAAGAAGAAGCATTCCAAGTTACAAGGAGAAGTTGTGTAGTCGCCCATCCTAGCTTTACTGAAGGCGAAGACTTTGTTGTGTCTGCGACACTTTGCATAAAGGCTTAGGTGCTGTTTGATGCAACGTGAGAAGGTGATTGCTTATTCATCCCTACAACTTAAGAAGCATGAGAAAAACTACACCACCCATGACCTTGAGTTAGGTGCTATAGTGTTTGCTCTTATGATTTGGAGACATTACATATGGAACCAAGTGTGTAGTATTTACCAACCACAACAGTTTGAAGCATATCTTAGATCGGAAGGCCAGAACATGAGACAACGTCGTTGGTTGGAATTGCTTAGTGATTATATTTGTGAGATTCGTTATCATCTGGTAAGGCTAATGTTGTGGGTGATGCACTTAGTCGTAAGGAGGACATTCCACCCCTACTTGTTAGATCATTAGGAATGACCATTGTTTCGCCTATACCGTCTCAAATTTTAGCCGCCCAAGAAGAGGCATTGTGAAGAGAACCGTCCTTATGAGAATCTTCATGGAATGGTAGAAAGTGAAAGCGGCTTCTTGAAGCGTTCGACGGAACATTATTCTTCAAAGGCAATTTGGATACCATTTTATGGTGGAATTCGTGAGTTGATTATGCAGTCGCATAAATCAAAATACTCTATTCATCCGGGCCGATAAGATGTATCGGGATCTTAAGAAACTTTACTTGGTGGCCTAATATGAAAGCCGATATAGCTCATTATGTAATAGGTGGTGCGACTTGTTCCAAAGTTAAGGCCGAACATCGAAAACCATCGGGACTCTTAGTTCAACCCAAACTCCGGAATGGAAGCGGGAGCGAATAACCATGGACTTTATCACTAAATTACCGAGAGCAGGTTAGCGGCAATGGCGCTATACGGGTAATAGTTGATCGTTTAACTAAGTACGCCACTCTAGCTATTAGTGAAACCGATAGTCTTGATAAACTTCGTCGATTTTATCTTAAGGAGATAGTATCGCGTCATGGAGTACCGATATCTATCATTTCGATAGAGATAGTCGTTTTACATCCCAATTTTAGAGATCGTTACAGACTGACATTAGGGCAATTTGGATATGAGTCTTGCTTATCATCCGGATCGATGGTCAAAGCGAGAGAACCATTCGGACTTTAGAAGACATGCTTAGAGCCTGTGTTATTGATTTCGAAAAAGGTTGGGGAGACACCTCCCTTTGGCGATTCTCTTACAACAATAGTTATCACTCTAGCTTTAAGGCCGCCCCATTTGAGGCACAGTATGGCCGAAATGTCGTTCTCTGTTTGTTGGGGTGAAGTTGGCGAGAGTCAACTTCACAGTCCCGAACTTGTCCTAGAAACCACCGAGGAAGATAGTACGGACTCGTAATTGGTTGCAAACCGCTCGTGATAGACACAAGATTTATCTTGATAAGAGGCGTAAACCATTAGAATTTCGGGTTGGAGATCGTGTTATGTTGAAAGTTTCTCATTGGAAAGGGTGATTCGTTTGGAAAGCATGGAAAACTCGATCCACGATATATTGGTCCCTTTCCAATCCACGGAAAGAATCGGACCGGTAGCATACCGCTGGAGCTACCATCGGGCCGAGTAGTGTACACAATGTCTTTTATGTTAGTAATCTTAAGAAATGTCTTTCGGAGGAAAACATAGTTGTGCTTAAGAGATATTCGTATTGATGAGAAATTGAATTTTGTTGAGGAACCGATTGAGATTATGGACCGTGAGATCAAAAGGTGAAGAATAGCCGATATTCGATTATTAAGGTTCGTTGGAACTCTCGGCATGGACGGAGTTCACTTGGGAGCGATGAGGGCGTTTTCGTAGGAAGTATCCTAAACTTTTCATGACATCAAGAAACTCGGGTGAAACCGGGACGAGTTTCTTCCGAGGGTCGGGAGGTTGTGACAAGCGGCAATTTAGGAGTCTATTATAGGTAACCGCATTCGTTAAACTAAACCGAGCTTTTGCCTTTATCACTATTTTATAAACCATGACTTGATTTTATATAGTCTATTGGTTTTACGGATTATTTCATTATTAAATGAGTTATCATTATGAGTTTTAACTCTATTTAGTAGGCACTATTCGATTCGGCACTAGAAAAGCCTAAAAGCGAAATTATTGTAACTTTTAGACCGTAACTCGAAAATTGATAAATAAATAGTCAAAACTCATGGAAGGCGTAAATAACGATGTTAGAAAGTTGAATAAATGTTGTGAGACACTCGGGGATAATATATGAGCTCGAGAATGGGTAAGCAGGATGAGTTACTGAAAAATTACAACTCCGACCCCCAACTATACCTATGGCCGGCCACCCTCCCCCGTTTTATTTATTTTTGAGTCCATGGTCCATGTATATAGGCCTCACACCTCCTCATTTCACCCATTACTTTCTCTCACTAAAAACACACACAACACCTTTCTCTCTCTCCTTTCTCTCTCTAAAAACCCTAGCCACCACCACCCTTGGCCGCCGGCCACTATTCCGACCACCACGGTCACACCGCCGCGCATGACCACCCACCACCACTACCAAATCAAAGATCTTTTCATCCTCTTTCCATCCATATATAATACTCATACTAAAACCTTCATTAACACCCTCAAATTTAAAGATTAAGATTCGGATTTTTAGGGTTTCAAGTGGGTTTTGCAATTGGTGCTTGAATAAGGTAAATGGAACAAGATTAGAGCTTGTTTGGGCAATAATAAATACGGTGCAATCTAGGGTTTCGACCCTATGATGAAATTTGGGGCTTTGGGTGGAACATGAAATTAAGTCTAATTAGTGTCTAAATAAACAAGTAATTAGTGTTTGGTAAGTGTGTGGTGTATCAATTTGATGGGTTTATACATTTTAGGTTTAGTTTCATCTTTTTGGTTAGAATAGATGATGGGTTTTGTGTTTGGTTAATGATTGGAGCTTGAATGGTTGGATTTGGATGTTGTGGAATTGATTTGGTTGTGTTTGGTTGTGAGATATGGGGCTTACAAGCCACAAAGGCCACGTACGTGGCTCATGGTTGGTGTACGTGACCCACTTGGGCCACGGGTCCGGGTCGGGTCATTTGGTAGCTTGTTTGTTGATGTGTAGTTGAGGTTTGGATGAGGCGTGGGCGAAAAGCTTCTAGGGCTTGTTTGGTTCACGTGGTCTTAACCCGCGACGATGTCATGACCATTAGGGTCATAACATTGGTTTCGGGTATATTTGGTTGATTGATTGGTTGGCGAGATTGTTTTGAGTTGGTTTGGGATTGAATTGAGCTATTATGACTTTTAACTTGGACTTGATATATATATTGTTGACTTTGAGCTACGTCGGCGTTACTTTGACTTTTTAGTCAATAGTTGACTCCGACAAAGCCGTAACATGGACTTTAGTATAATTTGGACTATTGATTGATTAAAAACCGAGAAGTTATGACTCGTGCTTGTGGACTCGAAACGAATAACGATATGAGATTAATATTGGAATTTGACGAAATATATATATAAACATGAAAAGGCTAATAAACTAAGAAATATGAATAATAAATGGGCTTTTGTACCAAAAATATTGATAACAAGTTTATCTTGTTATTTACTATTTTTAAATGGAAACTAACGACTAAATTGGAAATGTTTTGTAATAAATAAGTAATTAATGTTTCGAGTACACGTTTATCAATAAATATCAATTGTGGACATTTAATACTAGTTTGAGTATTTAATTGTTTACGTTGTGTGCATGGGTTACGGATAACCTTGCATTAATAGTGTTGGTCCACGTGGGTAGCGGACTTATTGGGTTGTGAATCTAATAAGAGTCCGCTAGGTGCGATGGTAACCCTATTAATGGGAGAATTATCCTTATGACTCTTTATGATCGATTGATTTATGGGATAATAAGTGACACGAGTAAATAAATGAGTTTATCGAGTTGGCCGAATTCGATAAGGTCTACTATTTATTCCAAAACTTATTGGACTATGGAGCTTATCGTTTAGAGGTCTCATTGTGTCGCATTGAGTTATCTATTGGTTGTTTGAGTGCATTCATAGCATCATATTGAGTCGATACACCCACGAGGAATACCAAACACTAAGTTAAATGGTGAAACGAGGCGTTTTGGAAATAAAGAAATGAAACATATTGGGTAGATAATGTCGATTTTGAGGAATATATATATTAAAGTTGGTCTACATTAATAGGTTGTCTTAGAGTCGATAGTTCTTTGTGCCGTGATACCGTTATCTTACGCTAGTGTTTATTTGTGCGTTGATTGCTTGAGGTGAGTTTCATAGCCCCACTTTTATCGTTTTTAACTATATTGGGGTGAGAATCATACTCTTTGTTTTGGACCATTAAAACTATTTGGATTTGCTTGTATGCTTCTTTGTTTAGATAGATGTCTGGTAGTTGTTGCCTTAGTCTAGGTTTAACCGTGCCTAGCTAAGAATAGACTTCTACATCGACCCTAGTCCGTGGTTGGCAAGCTGTTCTAGAGGTTGCCACGGCGATCTTGGACTAGAGTCGCGGGCAGTAATCCTCGGATGCGGGATATGATTGGAGATCGGATAGGATCGGTGTGTGAAAGCAGTGTTTATCTATCTAGGTCTGCATAGCAAATCAACTCTTGGGGTCCACTATGATTTTGTTGAATATAAACCTATGAACTCACTGGTGACCTTTTATGGTTTCTGGTATTTGAGAGATGTTTGGAATCGTGATCGGTGGAAGCTTGGCAAGGGCGGGGTTCAGGATCATTTCGACTCTAATAAACTTTGGGGACCTATTTTATTAAACTATGTTTTGGGCCTAATATTTATACTTTTGGATTAAATGTTTTGAATATTTAAATTTGGGATTGGTTTTAAATGGATAAATGATTATCTTTTACTATACTTGTGTGCGATACCAATCCAATAGTAATGCCCCGAAAACTTGATTAAGTCTTCCTCTATACCAAGATTTGGGGGTGTTACACTTACGTTTTCACATAAAACACTAAAACAAGTATGAGTGATTTTATGATTTAGAGATACATATGTACAACAACTAGTGTTTACATATTGAGCTAACATATACTTAACTAAGTATATACTAAAATGGGTAAAAACAAGTATATACTAAAATGGGTAAAAACTAACAATTGGTATTAACAATTGGATCAACCCATAACCCATGACCCATGACCCATAACCAAAATACCCATGGGTAAGAGGAGGCGTCCACGGATCCCTAACTTCGCTAGCGGATCCCTTGTGGAAGGGATCCGTGGGATCGAGGAGCAAGAAGTTTTCTCTCATAAATAGTGAGCCATTTCTTCCTTTTGCTCACCACTTTCACACATACTTTCTCCAAGTATTATACCTCTCTAACCACCGATCCTAAGAGATCTTTCTATGTAGTTTGTTTCTTGTTTTGTGTGATTCTCTAGGTTCCTCTTAAAGGCGAGATCACCACTTCTTGAAGTCGAGCAAGCTCAAGTCCATGAGTTGCCATGCTTGATCTTCATCAAGACAACCGAGGTTCTCTTGTTGATAGTTCTTTCTTTCTCCGTAGAGATGTTGTGTTGAGGGCATTAGTGAAGGATGCCGAAGAGTCAAGGCAAGCATTAGTGAAAGATGCTAAGCGTCCGTGTCAAAAGCATTAGTGAAGAATGCTAAAGGTGTCGAGGCGAAGGCATTATTGAAGGTGTTAAGCGTTGTGTCAAAGGCATTAGTGAAGGATGCCTAAGAATCAAATCAAGTGCCATTAGGGAAGAATGCCTAGGTCGTATAATCGATGAGGTGCATCGTTATACATATAAGTATTTGTTTATTTCAAGGATGGTGATATCCTTTATGGTGTTGTAACAAGGATGGATCTCCTTGAGATTAGTGTTGTGTTGTGATGGGTAGTAGTTCCTCGATAGTAATGGAACTAGGTGCTTAGCCTAGTACCTAATAAAGGGTAGGCGGCGTTGTGATAGGTGTGGTTCACCTGGGTGAAAGAACCCGGTGGTTAGCCTAGTACCCGAAGAGTAGGCTGCGTTGTGAAGGCTTTTCCGCCATAAGGAGATTGGTGCCGCTGTAGTGTTTACGAACTCTCGAGTAGGTGACTCGGGGAGTGGAGTAGGCAAGGAAGGTGTCCTTGTAGCAGAACCACTATAAATACTCGTGTCGTGGTTTATGTGCTTCTTACTCTTTATCTTTCATTACACGCTTATATATCTATCTATCAACGCTCAACATAAACAACCAAATAGATTGACATAAGTTAATCTAAATGTTTTAAAATGAAGGTTTAATTGGTAAACTATTCAACCCCTTCTAGTTTTCCACAATTGGTATGAGCTCACGTTGCCAAGTTTCTTATAGAGTATGTTGTACTTTAAAAACTTGATACGATCCGTGTATGTTTGAAAACTACAAAGAAGGATTTTTCAAGTCATGTTTTAAAAATCATTTGTTGGACATTGATAGATCATCCTAACATATTTGTATCAAGAAATCTTCATGCTAGGATATCTCCAAAACCTTCATTTCTATTCAAAGAATAATGTAGTCAACCTTCAAGAAAGGATCTAAAAGTAATCACAACTACTTACGCCAAATACAAAGGATTACTTTAAGAGCTCATGAAGTATTTTGAGTATTATGACAAACCAAGAAGCATAGAGGTATGTTTTACTTTTCATTATATAGCTTACATGAGTATATTGATATCATAATTCTTTTGTTTAAAATTGCTAGTCTCTTTAAAAGTCTCTTCGTCACTTTTCCAACTTACTCATCATCGAATAGTATTCTATTGATTCATCAAACCAACGCCGCCATCACATGAACCCTTGATAACTAACTTATCAAAACCCGTCGACAAAACAACCTTTCATTTGATACCTCTAAACTATTTTTTTTGGTAAGCTAGCTTATAAGCCTACTACAAAATAATGCCAAACAACCCTTTTACTCGTCTACAATGAGCTGATCCCCTAGTTGTACTAGCGGGATCCCAATTATAAGGGATTCGAGGTAGCAAGTGGAGACGAGAACTCTACTATACGCATTCAAAATCACCACCGATCTTTTTCCTCTCCTCACATAACATAAAAACCATTAAACTACTAATTTCATCCTCATTGGACTCCATACCCTCAAGTATTCCTCTCTCTAGAATACCATTGTAAGAGTTTACATCAACTGCTTTCTAATTTTCATCATCCTCATCCTAGGGTTTATGGTTTCACAATCTCTAATCAATTAATCTAATTAGGTTTTCAAAATTAATCATTAAAAGGGCTTTTACATAATTAAGATCATATCGTGTTCACAACATTGTTAATACAAATCAAAACCATAAACCCATCTCAACTAATTTTACCTAATTGGAAAATTTGTGTTTTAGGACCAACCATGCCTAAAGCCACTCAACAAGATCATCATGATACCGCCCATTACCTTACTCATTACTATCGAAATGAGGAATTCTCAAAACCGACCGCAAGGTCTTCAAAAGCTTGAAAGACTTATTCAATGAAGGTCGTGTAGTCAAGGAATGTTTCCTTGAAGATACCGACACGCTTAAGCTTTCTCGCAATCAACTTTGATTGTCTTCTTGACATCGATGAACAAATTTGCCCGGTTTTCATTTTTGAATTCTATAAAAGCATTAGGATCATTCAAACGCCGATGATAGCATTTCAATTGCCTTCATCATCAATAAACTAAACTTCATTCTACCTCTCAACACATTTGCTCAAATTATTCGATTCCTTGAAGGAATTGTATTCTCAAGATTGGTAATTAACACTCAAACCCTTGCACTCTGATTCTAAACCTATCTACAATACCTTCCTTTGATGATCTCGAAATCATTCGAGATACTATCTTCAAGGTTAGACCCACCAATCCGGCACATCCTAAATAAAAAGCTCATTCACCGTAATCCTTTTCAAATGGAGCTTTCAAAATGCATCACATGTTTAAAAATGGAAGAAACCTAGGAAAACATCATTAGCCTAGTTGGTAACAAGGATAATCCAAATGCATGTCTTGTGCAAATGATCTATTGTATTATCCACCAAAGCCATTTAATCTCGCCTATTACATATTGAGGAGAATGGCGGGGTATTCAAAGCTTCCAACATGGTACTCCATATGGTATGCTAGCAATTTGAGCGGTGAAAAACACATCTTGAGCAACACATTCAAGAATAAGATTCTCATTTAATGTATGCAAGTTCTTTCTCTCAATCTCATTATATTTCATTGCAGCACGCCATAGTCACTAACTCAACAACCATTGCATCAAATTCATTTTCCATTCCCTTAATATCGCTTCTATTCCCTTTTAAGACTCTCAAAGTGATCTTTTAGAAGTTTAAAGAAGGGCATGACCTCATCAAATAACATTCTTTCATTTGTTCAAAACCCTTTCTCCTTCGCTATACCGCTGGGTGTGATCCTTTTCTTGCAAGTTTTCTCAAAATCAACAAATAGTTGAAATATAACGATTGGCTAATTAATGTCTTGCTTTTAGTGGCAATTGTTCGGGACAAGATGCATTGGTGTATTAGGAGGATACACATCGCTCTAGGCATTTTCCAAAGGGAGGGTTAGTTTCAACAATATTTTCCGCTTTACTTATCTAAATCCTTTTCCGTAAGACTTGTTCGGGAGTCAACAATGTCGAGGCTTAAACTTGTTTAAGGAAATCCAGTTTTCCTTCTTGTAATCATGAGGAGTGATAATTATGTTTTCTCTTTGCATTTGGGATCATTTTGTTTCTTATTCATCCTTTCCCTAGTGATTTCATCTGATTTCTTATCTTCCTCGGTGCACTCAACGCAACTAGGGTTCGCCTAGGCTTAAGGATTTCATTACCATCATAAAGCACCTTATGAGCATTTCTAGCCTTTTTAATTACCTCCGGATTTGGTTCCTCAACAAGGGAATGCTATGCTTATCACTTAGGACTCGATGTTTAGTGACCATGTGAGCGATCCCGAATGGTGTTTCCTTGTATGTACAACTTGTTTTCAAGTTTGTTTTCTAAGTTTTCGATTAGAAAATCTCTCAAGAGTTTTGATTCCTTTGCATTAAATTCTTGCTTAAGCATTTCTCATTTTCTTGAAGTTCTTGTTTTGCTTAATGCTTTAGAAAGTTTTCTTGCAAGGAATGTAATTCTTGTTTCAATACTTCTTCTCTAAACTTACTTTTCTAATTCTGTACTCACTTGGTCATCCATTTCCCGCCACGCAGTGGTCAACTCAAATTTTGCACGTTGTTCATAAATAGCAACACGTTCCTTATAGGCATTTAGTTGTAAATTATGGAATCATCGAGCACATGCGGGTATTCATCAAAGACATAGTCATTGTTGACTACAAAGATGCATCACTTGGTACAACTTCACTTTCACTTTGTTTCACGTATTGATCGTATGGGACAATATTGTTATTACCATATTTTCAACATTTGATTCAATAGTTTCGCTGATTGTACTTTGTCATGCATCTGTTGCACATCAACATCATCGTATAGTTTTAATACCTCGAGATGAGTTTGTCCTTGGATGGGCCACCAGTGGTGAAGAAGAGACCTTGGGAGAAACCATTGGAGAAATGCTAGCCATAAAAATTGTGTGTGCGAGGGTCCATCATCTACATCGTAGTCGATGCATCACGCCAATGACTTGAAAGGCATTCGATGATTGTGACCTATCTCCCATTAGGTCGCTCATCCATATTTGCATCATAGGTCTTGGCATTGCCTTCAAAAAAACAACAATTCCTCTTCATCCAAAGCAAAGACCATTGTCCCGAGCTTGTGCGGCAACATCTCTTATCTTTGAAGTAATCAAGATTCATGGACTCTTTGGAGATGTGCGTTCCTTGCAATGTGTCCTTCACCACCACGCTTATAGCATTTGATTGGCTTAGCTTGACCTTGGTTACCATTTCTTCCTCGATTCGTTTGCCAACATAACCTCTCCCACTCCACCTTTTCCCCGATCATCTTGTCTTTCCCGAACCGGTTGCACCACCATTTTTCCATCTTTAACGGTGGCTTGATTGTGTGGGTTAGATGCGCCCGAGGTTGTTGTTGGTTTGTGGGAGAGGATTCATGTTTTGACTAATAAGAAGAGCTAGTTGATTAATGAAGTTAGCCGTGAGCATCGGATCGCCTTGTTTGAACATAGGATCGGGAATGAGTTTGTGATTACCATTACCCAAAGGTATGACTTGTGATGCTTTGGTTGTGATTCCAATGTTTGAGTAGAAAGTTGTTGAGTCATTAGACGAGCTTGTCTCTCCTCGGTTGGTTTTGAACCGATTGAGAATCAATTTTCAAACATAGCATGTCTCTCATTACAAGGAGGAAGGCATAGAGTTGCTCATAGTTTGTATTCTTCAATCCTTTAGTGAGCTTCACAGTTGTGACAAACTTGTGCCATTCGGGATTCATGTTGTTCACAAATTTTGAGTTCAAATTGAATGTTAGGCATAGTCATTCGATGTTCCTCATGTCGTTCACTAACTTATGAAATCTCATAGTACTCATAGACACTCTCATCCGGTTTCATCTTGAAGTGCTCGAATTATCATAGAGTTGGGATTCTCTGCCTTCCATAGTTAATTTCGAACCCGGAGAAGCATCTTAACATTATCCCAAACCGCCTTTGCTTCAGTGTTATGATTGATCGACTTGTAGATGTCTTTAGGAAGACCTTGAAGAACAATGTTTGAAGCCACGATATCGTGATCAAATCTCTTTTTATCCTTATCATCAAGCTCATCATACATCTTAGGTCATCCATTCTGTAAACAGAGTACCATCTTCATTAGTATCAAGTATGTCTCTAGTCATCTCAACTCGATATGGTCCTTCATCAATGGATTTGAGAATGTTGACACCATTTTCCTTTCCAAGGCAATACAATCTGATTCGTTGAGCCCAAGAATCGTAGTCGATTCATCGAAGCATGGGTGGGCGAGTATCCGAGCCACCGCTTGTACATCCTCGAAGAGCAATGGAGATGATAGTAGGGACGTTGGTAGACATGTTAACAGTTATACGGATTTTATAACTCTATGATTAAACCGAAATAGATTCTTTCACGGTATTTTACTAAATCAAGAGAAAACCGTGACAATCACTCAAGTCGCTAGAAGATTATGCACTAAGTCGCTAGAAGATAATGCACTAAGTCGCTGAAGATAATGCACTAAGTCGCTAACTCTTAATTCGCTAGACAACTAAGTCGCTAGAGTCCCAAGTCGCTAGACAAAAGCAAGTCGCTAAGTAGTAACTCGCTAACCTCAAGTCGCTAGCAAAATTTTTGGCAAGAATTACCACACAAGTCGCTAGAGATACAAGTCGCTAAAGAGCAACTCGCTATGCATCAAGTCGCTACCACCAAGTCGCTACTCGTAGTGGAGAGTCCACTACTTGTACTTTAACTCGCTAGATCTAACTCTAGGTTTAAAAGCGTAACTCGCTACAATTTTGTGAAGCAAGTCGCTATGAAGAATATAAACCGTGAGCTAAGTCGCTAGCAAGAAAAACCATGTAAACATCACTTTTAATCCAAAACAACCCAACCAAGATGATTCAAGCTAACCAAATGAAAAACTAAACACTTGTGATGATTCTAAACATGAAAGTACTAACAAAATTCAAACTTTAACACAAGAAATCAACCAAATGATGCAAAACCACTAAACTTTTTCAAACTCAAAACCACCTAATACCACTAGAAATCCAAAGATGTGCAAGATATGATCTAACCATGGCTCTTGATACCAATTGTAAGATATAACTTTTCACATACACATCAAACCATAACACAAAGTAGCATATAGATGGAATTCTAGAGAGAAAGTTAGAGGTTTAGGGAACTTAGTGAGAGAAAGTGAAAGATATTATTATGAGCTCCAACTCTACCTTGGAAGGTAGAGAGTATTTATAGTCTTACATAAATCGCCACACATCGGGTGGATCGCATACAGTGGGTAAAGACCCGTCCGTCCTCCACGGTGTTACTTAACTAAATACTACTTAACTAAAAAGAACTACGATCACGAGCTTTCTAACGATTACATATACTTGAGGTGACCGACTCTTTAATACTGGAATTTCTAATTCCTAACAACGCTTAAGAATAAGGACGTGACAATTCAACCATCAATAGGAGATAACTAGGAGTAGTAGCATCTAGGTAAACACATCTTTAACTATCATACGAGCACACAACAATAGACATAGACTATCCTCACCCTAGCTTAGTTAATTAGATAATTAGACAAGTAGAGTAATCGGTGAAATACCAACCCCAAATCCAAACCCGAGATTCGTACCTTTCCATTTCCTAAAAACATAAAAGATAAAAATAATCTTCCTCAACCCCAACCTTAGCGTAGTAACTTCTCACTAGCATTCCTATTCCCTGAGAACGATATCAATACCGTGGCACCCTAATACTACACTACAACGATTAGGTTCATCGCTGGGGTGTTGAAAAACTTGTCAAGAAAAGGAAGTTCCTTTGACCCGAACGACGCGTGTGGCGTTATCAACCAACGCGCCAACGATTTTCATGGATCTCATTAACCGAGTGTAAGCCATACCTAGATAAGTTTGTGATAGTATTCATAGACGACGCCTTGATATACTCTAAGAGTAGTGAGGAGCACGAAGAGCATTTGAGGCTCATTTTAGATTGAGAGAGAGAAGTCAGATGCCAAATTCTCTAAGTGTGAATTTTGGATTCCGTCCGGCAATTCTTAGGTCATGTGATAGATAGTCGAGGTGTTCATGTTGACCCGCCTAAGATTAAGGCTATTATGAATGGGCGCTCCTAAGAACCCATCGGAACCGGCGCTTTCTAAGGTTAGCGAGGCTATTATAGGAGATTCATTGAGGATTTTCCAAGATAGCTAAGTCACGACCAAACTAACACGAAGGATGTTAAGTATGAATAGGAGAAAAGGAAGAAGAAGCATTCAAGTTCAAGGAGAAGTTGTGTAGTCGCCCATCCTAGCTTTGCCTGAAGGAAGCGAAGACTTTGTTGTGTACTGCGACACTTTGCATAAAGGCTTAGGTGCTGTTTTGATGCAACGTGAGAAGGTGATTGCTTATTCATCCCTACAACTTAAGAAGCATGAGAAAAACTACACCACCCATGACCTTGAGTTAGGTGCTATAGTGTTTGCTCTTATGATTTGGAGACATTACCTGTATGGAACCAAGTGTGTAGTATTTACCAACCACAACAGTTTGAAGCATATCTTAGATCAGAAGGAACTGAACATGAGACAACGTCGTTGGTTGGAATTGCTTAGTGATTATGACTGTGAGATTCGTTATCATCTGGTAAGGCTAATGTTGTGGGCGATGCACTTAGTCGTAAGGAGGACATTCCACCCCTACTTGTTAGATCATTAGGAATGACCATTGTTTCGCCTTACCGTCTCAAATTTTAGCCGCCAAGAAGAGGCATTGACAAGAGAACCGGTCCTTATGAGAATCTTCATGGAATGGTAGAAAGTGAAAACGCTTGAAGCGTTCGACGGAACATTATTCTTCAAAGATGTGTCGGATACCATTTTATGGTGGAATTGTGAGTTGATTATGCACAGTCGCATAAATCAAAATACTCTATTCATCCGGAGCCGATAAGATGTATCGTGATCTTAAGAAACTTTACCGGTGGCCTAATATGAAAGCCGATATAGCTCATTATGTCGGTTGGTGCTGACTTGTTCCAAAGTTAAGGCCGAACATCGAAACCATCGGGACTCTTAGTTCAACCCAAACTCCGGAATGGAAACGGGAGGCGAATAACCATGGACTTTATCACTAAATTACCGAGAGCAGGTTAGCGGCAATGACGCTATCTGGGTAATAGTTGATCGCTTAACTAAGTCCGCTCACTTCTTAGCTATTAGTGAAACCGATAGTCTTGATAAGCTTGCTCGATTTTATCTTAAGGAGATAGTATCGCGTCATGGAGTACCGATATCTATCATTTCGATAGAGATAGTCGTTTTACATCCCAATTTTAGAGATCGTTACGAGCTGACATTAGGAACAATTTGGATACGAGTAACGCTTATCATCCATGCATCGATGGTCAAAGCGAGAGAACCATTCGGACTTTAGAAGACATGCTTAGAGCACTGTGTTATTGATTTCGAAAAAGGTCGGGAGACACCTCCTTTGGCGAATTCTCTTACAACAATAGTTATCACTCTAGCTTTAAGGCCGCCCCATTTGAGGCACAGATGGCCGAAAATGTCGTTCTCTGTTGTTGGGTGAAGTTGGCGAGAGTCAACTTACAGTCCCGAACTTGTCCTAGAAACCACCGAAGATAGTATGAGACTGAATTGGTTGCAAACCGCTCGTGATAGACACAAGATTTATGCTGATAAGAGACGTAAACCATTAGAATTTCGTGTTGGAGATCGTGTTATGTTGAAAGTTTCTCCTTGGAAAGGAGTGATTCGTTTTGGAAAGCATGGAAAACTCAATCCACGATATATTGGTCCCTTTCCAATCCGGAAAGAATCGGACCTGCAGAGCATACCGCCTGGAGCTACCATCGAACCGAGTAGTGTACACAATGTCTTTTATGTTAGTAATCTTAAGAAATGTCTTTCGAGGAAAACATAGTTGTGCCCTTAAGAGATATTCGTATTGATGAGAAATTGAATTTTGTTGAGGAACCGATTGAGATTATGGACCGTGAGATCAAAAGGTCAAGAATAGCCGATTCTCGATTATTATGGTTCGTTGGAACTCTCGGCATGGACCGGAGTTCACTGGGAACGTGAGGACGTTTTCCGTAGGAAGTATCCTAAACTTTTCATGACATCAAGAAACTCGGGTGAAACCCGGACGAGTTTCTTCCGAGGTCGAGGTTGTGACAACCGGCAATTTAGGAGTCTATTATAGGTAACCGCATTCGTTAAACTAAACCGAGCTTTTGCCTTTATCACTATTTTATAAACCATGACTTGATTTTATATCGCCTATTGGTTTTACGGATTATTTCATTATTAAATGAGTTATCGTATGAGTTTTAACTCTATTTAGTAGGCACTATTCGATTCGGCACTAGAAAAGCCTAAAACGAGAATTATTGTAACTTTTAGACCGTAACTCGAAAATTGATAAATAAATAGTCAAAACTCATGGAAAACGTAAATAACGATGTTAGAAAGTTGAATAAATGTTGTGAGACACTCGGGGGATAATATATGAGCTCGAGAATGGGTAAACGGGATAGTTACGAAAAATTACAACTCCGACCCCCCCAACTATACCTATGGCCGGCCACCCCTCCCCCATTTTTATTTATTTTTGAGTCCATGGTCCATGTATATAAGGCCTCACACCTCCTCATTTCACCCATTACTTTCTCTCACTAAAAACACACACACAACACCTTTCTCTCTCCCCTTTCTCTCTCTAAAAACCCTAGCCACCACCATCCTTGGCCGCCGGCCACTATTCCGGCCACCACGGTCACACCGCCGCGCGTGACCACCCACCACCACCACCAAATCAAAGATCTTTTCATCCTCTTTCCATCAATATATAATACTCATACTAAAACCTTCATTAACACCCTCAAATTTAAAGATTAAGATTTGGATTTTTAGGGTTTCAAGTGGGTTTTGCAATTGGTGTGAATAAGGTAAATGGAACAAGATTAGAGCTTGTTTGGGCAATAATAAGTACTAATTGCAATCTAGGGTTTCAACCCTATGATGAAATTTGGGGCTTTTGGGTGGAACATGAAATTAAGTCTAATTAGTGTCTAAATAAACAAGTAATTAGTGTTTGGTAAGTGTGTGGTGTATCAATTTGATGGGTTTATACATTTTAGGTTTAGTTTCATCTTTTTGGTTAGAATAGATGATGGGTTTTGTGTTTGGTTAATGATTGGAGCTTGAATGGTTGGATTTGGATGTTGTGGAATTGATTTGGTTGTGTTTGGTTGTGAGATATGGGCTTACAAGCCACAAAGGCCACGTCGTGGCTCATGGTTAGTGTCACGTGACCCACTTGGGCCACGGGTCCGGTCGGTCATTTGGTAGCTTGTTTGTTGATGTAGTTGAGGTTTGATGAGACGCGTGGGCCGAAAAGCTTCTAGGGCTTGTTTGGTTCACGTGGTCTTAATCATGACCGTGTCATGACCATTAGGGTCATAACATTGGTTTCGGTATATTTGGTTGATTGATTGGTTGGCGAGATTGTTTTGAGTTGGTTTGGGATTGAATTGAGCTATTATGACTTTTAACTGGACTTGATATATATATTGTTGACTTTGAGCTACGTCGGCGTTATTTTGACTTTTAGTCAATAGTTGACTCACAAAGCCGTAATATGGACTTTAGTATAATTTGGACTATTGATTGATTAAAACCGAGAAGTTATGACTCGTGCTTGTGGACTCGAAACGAATAACGATATGAGATTAATATTGAATTTGACGAAATATATATATAAACATGAAAAGGCTAATAAACTAAGAAATATGAATAATAAATGGGCTTTTGTACCAAAAATATTGATAACAAGTTTATCTTGTTATTTACTATTTTTAAATGGAAACTAACGACTAAATTGGAAATGTTTTGTAATAAATAAGTAATTAATGTTTCGAGTACACGTTTATCAATAAATATCAATTGTGGACATTTAATACTAGTTTGAGTATTTAATTGTTTACGTTGTGTGCATGGGTTACGGATAACCTTGCATTAATAGTGTTGGTCCACGTGGGTAGCGGACTTATTAGGTTGACGAATCTAATAAGAGTCCGCTAGGTGCGTTGGGTAACCCTATTAATGGGAGAATTATCCTTATGACTCTTTATGATACGATTGATTTATGGGATAATAAGTGACACGAGTAAATAAATGAGTTTATCGAGTTGACGAATTCGATAAGGTCTACTATTTATTCCAAAACTTATTGGACTATGGAGCTTATCGTTTAGAGGTCTCATTGTGTCGCATTGAGTTATCTATTGGTTGTTTGAGTGCATTCATAGCATCATATTGAGTCGATACACCCACACGAGGAATACCAAACACTAGGATTAAATGGTGAAACGAGACGTTTTTGGAAATAAAGAAATGAAACATATTGGGGTAGATAATGTCGATTTTGAGGAATATATATATTAAAGTTGGTCTACATTAATAGGTTGTGCCGAGTCGATAGTTCTTTGTGCCGTGATACCGTTATCTTCGCTAGTGTTTATTTGTGTTGATTGCTTGAGGTGAGTTTCATAGCCCCACTTTTATCTACGTTTTTAACTATATTGGGGTGAGAATCATACTCTTGTTTTGGACCATTAAAACTATTTGGATTTGCTTGTATGCTTTCTTCGTTTAGATAGATGTCGGTAGTTGTTGCCTTAGTCTAGGTTTAACCGTGCCTAGCTAAGAATAGACTTCTACATCGACCTAGTCCGTGGTTGGCAACTGTTCTAGAGGTTGCCACGACAAGTCTTGGACTAGAGTCGCGGGGCCAGTAATCCTCGGATGCGGGATATGATTGGAGATCCGGATAGGATCGGTGTGTGAAACTAGTATTTATCTATCTAGGTCCCGCATAGCAAATCAACTCTTACGGTGTCCACTATGATTTTGTTGAATATAAACCTATGAACTCACCAATGGTCGACCTTTTAGCATGGTTTCTCGGTATTTGAGAGATGTTTGAATACGTGATCGGTGGAAGCTTGGCAAGAAGGCGGGTTCAAGGATCATTTCGACTCTAATAAACTTTGGGACCTATTTTATTAAACTATGTTTTGGGCCTAATATTTATACTTTTGGATTAAATGTTTTGAATATTTAAATTTGGGATTGGTTTTAAATGGATAAATGATTATCTTTACTATACTTGTGTGCGATACCAATCCAATAGTAATGCCCGAAAACTTGATTAAGTCTTCCTCTATACCAAGATTGGGGTGTTACACTTATTTTCACATAAAACACTAAAACAAGTATGAGTGATTTTATGATTTAGAGATACATATGTACAACAACTAGTGTTTACATATTGAGCTAACATATACTTAACTAAGTATATACTAAAATGGGTAAAACAAGTATATACTAAAATGGGTAAAAACTAACAATTGGTATTAACAATTGGATCAACCCATAACCCATGACCCATGACCCATAACCAAAAATACCCATGGGTAAGAGGGCGCCCCACGGATCCCTAGTTTACGCTAGCCGGATCCTTGTGGAAGGGATCCGTGGGATCCGGAACAAGAAGTTTTCTCCTCTATAAATAGTGAGCCATTTCTTCCTTTTGCTCACCACTTTCACACATACTTTCTCCAAGTATTATACCTCTCTAACCACTGATCCTAAGAGATCTTTCTATGTAGTTTGTTTCTTGTTTTTGTGTGATTCTCTAGGTTCCTCTTAAAGGCGAGATCACCACTTCTTGAAGTCGAGCAAGCTCAAGTCCATGAGTTGCCATGCTTCGTCTTCATCAAGACAACTGAGGTTCTCTTGTTGATAGTTCTTTCTTTCTCCGTAGAGATGTTGTGTTGAGGGCATTAGTGAAGGATGCCGAAAGAGTCAAGACGAAAGCATTAGTGAAAGATGCTAAACGTCCGTGTCAAAAGCATTAGTGAAGAATGCTAAAGGTGTCAAGACGAAGGCATTATTGAAAGGTGTTAAGCGTTGTGTCAAAGGCATTAGTGAAGGATGCCTAAGAATCAAATCAAGTGCCATTAGGGAAGAATGCCTAGGTCGTATAATCGATGAGGTGCATCGTTATACATATAAGTATTTGTTTATTTCCAAGGATGGTGATATCCTTTATGGTGTTGTAACAAGGAGTGGATCTCCTTGAGATTAGGTGTTGTGTTGTGATGGGTAGTAGTTCCTCGATAGTAATGGAACTAGGTGCTTAGCCTAGTACCTAATAAAGGGTAGGCGACGTTGTGATAGGTGTGGTTCACCTTGGAGTGAAAGAACCCGGTGGTTAGCCTAGTACCGGAAAAAGAGTAGGCGACGTTGTGAAGGCTTTTCCGCCATAAGGAGATTGGTGCCGTGTAGTGTTTACTGAACTCTCGAGTAGGTGACTCGGGAGTGGAGTAGGCAAGGAAGGTGTCCTTGTAGCGAACCACTATAAATACTCGTGTCGTGGTTATGTGCTTCTTACTCTTTATCTTTCATTACACGCTTATATATCTATCTATCAACGTCCAACATAAACAACCAAATAGATTGACATAAGTTAATCTAAATGTTTTAAAATGAAGGTTTAATTGGTAAACTATTCAACCCCTTCTAGTTTTCCACAATTGGTATCGAGCTTCATACCAAGTTTCTTATAGAGTATGTTGTACTTTAAAAACTTGATACGATCCGTATGTTTGAAAACTACAAAGAAGGATTTTTTCAAGTCATGTTTTAAAAATCATTTTGTTGGACATTGATAGATCATCCTAACATATTTGTATCAAGAAATCTTCATGCTAGGATATCTCCAAAACCTTCATTTCTATTCAAAGAATAATGTAGTCAACCTTCAAGAAAGGATCTAAAAGTAATCACAACTTACTTACGCCAAATACAAAGGATTACTTTAAGAGCTCATGAAGTATTTTGAGTATTATGACAAACCAAGAAGCATAGAGGTATGTTTTACTTTTCATTATATAGCTTACATGAGTATATTGATATCATAATTCTTTTTGTTTAAAAATTGCTAGTCTCTTTAAAAGTCTCTTTCGTCACTTTTCCAACTTACTCATCATCAGGAATAGTATTCCTATTGATTCATCAAACTAACGCCGTCATCACACATGAACCCTTGATAACTAACTTATCAAAACCCGTCGACAAAACAACCTTTCATTTGATACCTCTAAACTATTTTTTTTGGTAAGCTAGCTTATAAGCCTACTACAAAAATAATGCCAAACAACCCTTTTTCTGTCCACAGTAGCCAGATCCCCCTAGTTGTACTAGCCGGATCCCAATTATAAGGGATTCGAGGTAACCGTGGAACAGAACTCAGCTATACGCATTCAAAATCACCACTGATCTTTTTCCCTCTCCTCACATAACATAAAAACGACTAAACTACTAATTTCATCCTCATTGGACTCCATACCCTCAAGTATTCCTCTCTAGAATACCATTGTAAGAGTTTACACTAACTGTTTCTAATTTTCATCATCCTCATCCTAGGGTTTATGGTTTCACAATCTCTAATCAATTAATCTAATTAGGGTTTTCAAAATTAATCATTAAAAGGGCTTTTTACATAATTAAGATCATATCGTGTTCACAACATTGTTAATACAAATCAAAACCATAAACCCATCTCAACTAATTTTACCTAATTGGAAAATTTGTGTTTCTAGGACCAACCATGCCTAAAGCCACTCAACAAGATCATCATGATACCGTCCATTACCTTACTCATTACTATCGAAATGAGGAATTCTCAAAACCGACCGCAAGGTCTTCAAAAGCTTGAAAAAGACTTATTCACGAAGGTCGTGTAGTCAAGGAATGTTTCCTTGAAGATACCGACACTTCTAAGCTTTCTCAAGAATCAACTTTGATTGTCTTCTTGACATTGATGAACAAATTTGCCCGGTTTTCATTTTTGAATTCTATAAAAGCATTAGGATCATTCAAACGCCGATGATAGCATTTCAATTGCCTTCATCATCAATAAACGAAACTTCATTCTACCTCTCAACACATTTGCTCAAATTATTCGCATTCCTTGTGAAGGAATTTGTATGTATTCTCAAGATTGGGTAATTAACACTCAAAACCTTGCACTTGATTCTAAACCTATCTACAATACTCCTCTTGATGATCTCGAAATCATTCGAGATACTATCTTCAAGGTTAGGACCGACCAATCCCGGTACAACCGAAATAAAAAGCTCATTCACCGTAATCCTTTTCAAATGGAGCTTTTCAAAATGCATCACATGTTTAAAAAATGGGAAGAAATCCTTAGGGAAAACATCATTAGCCTAGTTGGTAACAAGGATAATCCAAATGCATGTCTTGTGCAAATGATCTATTGTATTATCCACCAAAAGCCATTTAATCTCGCCTATTACATAGTGAGGAGAATGGCCGGGGTATTCAAAGCTTCCAACATGGTACTTCCATATGGTATGCTCCTAACACGACTTTGAAAGTATGTTAGTGCATTGCAACCATCTCCTATCAACAATGCTCATTTCTTTGCCGATCATGTAATGGTACCTCTTACCAAAATACCCTCTAAAAGCTTCATGGTCAATGGAAAGAAACCTAAAGCTCTTTCGGACTCCTCGGAAGGAGAAGAAGAAGAAAATGAAGAAGACGAAGATGTCGAATTTATAGCCAACATTGAATTGGAACCCTTTGATTACTACTTAACAACTTCCAACCATTCCAAACGAGACCGCGAATTCAAACAATTGAGGGCATGATTCAAAATCTTGCTTACCACCTCACTAAGTCGTCAAAAAGGAAAAGAAAGAATTAACGAAAGAGACAATAGGAATATGCTTAATTTTAACACTTGATTTATGTGTGGATGATTATGTTTTAGCACTTTTGCTTGTGGTAATTTGGATATTGTTAATTCTACCATTATCAATGAGTGTTGTTATGTGATGACATGCTTGTACTTGTTGTTTAGTTTAATGGTTAATTAGTGTGCAAAATCTTCACATGATTTTGTGGGGGTTCTGATCTGCAGATGCCGGATCCCTAGGATTAGCCTAGACGGATCCCTCCCTTGAGGGAACCGTGGGATCCGTGGCATCAGATCAGCAATACAACATCCCTTATGTTAATACAAATAAGCCGTAAAAACGTTTATTTATATTTTACGATCTTCTAATGTTTTGTCGATAACAAAAGTAAAATCATATTAACGAAACAAATAAAATACGTAAATGGTTTGAACTAATAGTTTTATAACACACTACGCTTTCACATAAAACACTATAACAAGATTAAGTGATTTTATATTTTAGATACACATGTACAACAACTAGTGTTTACATATTGGCTTAACAAGTTTAAGTAACTCTATGAGTTAGATACATATGTACAACAACTAGTGTTTACATATTGTGTTAATACATACTTATATTAAGTACACTAAAATGGGTAAAACAAGTATATACTAAAATGGGTAAAAGTAAGTTTATACTAAAAGATAAAAACTAGCAAATGGTTTTGACCCATAACCCATGGTTTTATATATACCACTTACACAAGTTCAATGTATCCTTAAGGTACATTGTATCTAGATTGAAAACCATGGATCAACCCATAACCCATGACCCATGACCCATAACCCAAAATACCCATGGGCAAAGAGGAGCGGACCACGAATCCCTAGCTTTGTGCTAGCCGGATCCCAAGTGGAAGGGATCGTGGGATCTGGGTAAATGAGGTTTTTCCTCTATAAATAGTGAGCCATTTCTTCATTAATTCTCACCCTCTCCAACATACTTTCTCCCGAGTTAAATTCACTAACCATAGATCCAAGAGATCTATGTTTGTAGTTTTGTTTTTTGTGATCTTGTAGGTTCCTCTTAAAGGGAAGATCACCACCTTTGAAGTCGAGTAAGCTCAAGTCCATGAGTTGCCAAGCTTCCTCATCATCAAGGCTATTGAAGTCCTCTTGTTGATGATCCCTTTATTTCTTCAAAGAAGCGTAGTGTTAAAGACATTAGTGAAAGATGTCTCAAGTGTCAAGACGAAGATATTAGTGAAGGGTATCTATCGTCTATAAGATAAGCACTTGTGGTAGGTGCTTAGAAGTCAAGACAAGAAGCATTAGTGAAAGGTGCTTAGAAGTGAAGACACAAGACATTAGTGAAAGGTGTCTTATAGATCTAATCAAAGACATTAGTGAAAGGTGTCTTATAGATCTAATCAAAGGCATTAGTGAAAGGTGCCTTAGATGTACATTCGATATGGTGTGTTTCGATGTACTAGATAGACTAGCATTAGATCCAAGGATATTGATGTCCTTGATGATGTTGTAAAGGAGTAGATCTCCTTTGGGATTAGTCGTTGGTGTAGTGTGGTAGTAGTTCCTCCATTGCAATGGAACTAGGTGCTTAGCCTAGTACCTAATAAAGGGTAGGCGACGTTGTGAAGGTGTAGTTCACCTAAGGTGAAAGAACTTCGGTGGTTAGCCTAGCACCGTATAAAGGGTAGGCGACGTTGTGTTAGGTGTGGTTCGCCTTGGTGTGAAAGAACCTCGGTATTTAGCTTTGTACCTGAAAAAGGTTAAGCGGCGTTGTGAAGGCTTCTCCGCCATAAGGAGATTGGTGTAGTGATTACAAACTCTCGAGTAGGTGACTCGGGAGTGGAGTAGGCAAGGAAGGTGTCCTTATAGCGAACCACTATAAATACTGCGTTGTGGTTTTGTGCTTCTTACTCTTATCTTTTCATTACATATCTTTATATGCTTGTTTATCAACATCCAACACACACAACCAAATAGATTGACATAAGTCGATCTAAATAGTTTAAAAGGAAATTTTAATTGGTAAAACTATTCAACCCCCCTTCTAGTTTTCCACACCTTACATCAAGATAGCTTACTAGATAACATCACATTAGCTAAACATAAGATATTAGAACTCTACTAAGTCTACTTCAAGGATGAGAAAGCATTAGACTCACTTATAGCTTACATAAGACCTTAGTCAAAATGTCTTTTAATTTATCAACACATCAAAACTTACCATATTTCCGCTTCAATACTCACAAATTGCTTTTCATCTTTCAAAACACTTAGGTGAATATATTGAACAATTTTGGGAAAATTGTATCTAGTCATCTTTATCTCAAAATGGGTCAAAAATTAGTTTTTTAATTCTTTTGATTTTTAAGAATTTTTCAAATTCCATCTTAAGCTAAAATCGGATCTCTGGGATCATTTATTATGACTTGACACCACCAAACTCTTAAAGTTATTCTTGAACATCCATTGGTAGTCATTTAGTCCCATTTTCCTTCCATGAAAAGCAATCATTTGCTATAACATTCATTACTCTTGATCACTCAAGTGCACCCTCATCTTAGATACTTAGGAGGACTGAAACACTCAAGATGATATAGGTTTTAGCTCTTAGAAACTTTATTTCTAACCCTTCATAACTGCTGAGAGCCGGATCCCTAAGATTAGCCTAGCCGGATCCCTCAAAAGAGGGAACAGTGGGATCCGGGAGACAGATTATGTCAACTCTAGCCAAGACAATCATTTCAAGCTCATCTTGCTTACTTGAACACTCCACCTCATCTTTATTAAGTTCCTAGATCAGTGAAACTATGAACTTCGACCTTGTGCATGTTAATCATCACATCTTTAAGAATATTAGTGGCTTAAGTCTTAAATGCACTTGCCAAAATCTTCCATTTATAAGTCATATTGCTAGAACACCTTAGTCATCAAACACAAACATAACTTTCAGCAATTACAAACATCTCACTTAGTCATTTCATCATGAGAAAAGCTCCTAGTGCTAACTCATCCACCCAAGAAACTTGCTAGGGTCATACACGAAGTTTCCTCAACCGAATCATCCCCGGTTAAGTCCACAAATGCTAGGATCACCCTTATACCAAAGAAACCAATCAAACTAATTCCCAAGAGAATTGTTCCCACAAGGATATCATCACCAAATTCTACTAAACCAAACACACCCTTTTCAACCCAACAAACATCATTGGTGCCTAGAGCCACATCACTTAACACCTCACAATCATCTCCACATTCTCACAACTTAGAGGAATTACCCCCTTGGCCAACTCATGTTCCACCACTACCAATAAATTCACTTGAAAAGGTTGTGCAACAAAACCAAAGTGTTGAATCAACACTTGCACCAATATCAATTTCTCCAATTCCCCCAAATAGTCCATTTTGGATTATGAGGAGACATCAAAGTCAACCACCCAACCACTTGGAAGTTGATACTTCCCTACTTCCACCCTCAAACATTATTGAGCCTCCACTTAATGAGCCTCCACCAATTTCTCCTTTTGAGGATCTTCAACCCACTTCACTTGAACCTCCGCTTCAAGAAGCTCAAAACCATGACAAGGATTGCTATCATTGTCAACATGTTGAAAGGTTGATACATGAACTACGTGAAGAGCAACGTTTCATGTTTTATCACCTCCTCGAACGTTTCGAAGAGGTCAACAAGCCCAAACAACAATGAGCCTCATAGTCACAAGCTCAAAATTAGAACGTTTAGGAAACCTATCTCATCCTTGATCATCATTAAGCTTTTAGTTGAATCTTGAGTTTGGGTAACTCATTAGCATTAGTAGTACTTGTATGGCTAGATCATTCTCTTAGTTTTAGAGATTTGTTTGATTATCTCTTGTTTTATTGAATGAATACCTATATGTCATGATTGTTTTGTGTTTTGTGCTTGCTAAATCATATACATATTTCACCTTTTCATTAGCATTGTTTGACATATATTCATCATCAAGAAACGTCACCGACGGTAGGATCCCTAGAAATGGCCTAGACGGATCCCTCCATAAAGGGAACCGTGGGATCCGTGGTACGTAAGAACATTTTTCTACTAACTCAGTCTTATTTGCAGGAGATTATGCACTATACTCTTGTTCTCTAACCTCTATTTTGTAGATTTTCAAAATACACATGAAGATTTTGACACCATAAAGCTGGGGAGCTTTGTGTCAAACCATACATTGCAAATTCATTTGCAACATAATCCTCATTTGGATTATACTTCATGACACCCCATTGCAACGTTGTAATCTTCAAGGGGGATCATTGTCGTCACAAGGACGAATCATTTGCAAAAATAATTGCAAATCTTTAGCTTACTTAGTTTTATGTACTTGACGCCCTCACAAAGGGATGGACTCGTCAAAGGGGAGTTAAGACGAGATCCATTCCTGTTACTTGCTCTCTTTACACTTTCTCTTTTTTACATGTTTTTCTTAAAAACTTTGTGTTAGTTTCTTTTCGACGCTCTTTTTGTTTCGACAAAGGGGAAAAAGAGTAAAACCCAATTCAATCTTTTACAATTTTAGTTTTTCCTTAAAATAATTTTATGTTTTGTCATCAACAAAAGGGGAGATTGTTAATACAAATAAGCCGTAAAAATGTTTATTTATATTTTACGATATTCTAATGTTTTGTCGATAACAAACGTAAAATCATTTTAACGAAACAAATAAAGTACGTAAACTGTTTGAGCCAATAGTTTTCTAACACGCTTACGTTTTCACATAAAACACTAAAACAAGTATGAGTGATTTTATGATTTAGAGATACATATGTATAACAACTAGTGTTTACATATTGAGCTAACATATACTTAACTAAGTATATACTAAAATGGGTAAAAACAATTATATACTAAAATGGGTAAAAAACTAACAAATGGTATTGACCCATAACCTATAGTTTTGTCCAAACCACTTAATTAGGTTCATTGTATTCTAGAGATACATTGTATCTTGAAAGAAACTCATGGATCAACCCATAACCCATGACTCATGACCCATAACCAAAAATACCCATGGGTAAAGAGGAGCGTCCCACGGATCCCTAACTTTCGCTAGCGGATCCCTGTGGAAGGATCCGTGGGATCCGGGAGCGAGAAGTTTTCTCCTCTATAAATAGTGAGTCTTTTCTTCCTTTTGCTCACCACTTTCACACATACTTTCTCCAAGTATTATACCTCTCTAAAAAAAAAAAAAGAAAAAAAAAAAAAAAACCGGATGTTTAAACTTATAAACTTTATGAAACACAAAGTTGAACTTATTTTTTCTAAGTAAGCTCATAAGTCATTGTTAGTAGACAGAAGAATGTTTATTTTGATTGGACTGGTTTGTTTGGCAATTCTTAGAACAACCTTGTCCCTCTTTTTATCATGTAAGGCTCTAATTCCTTGTTAGTGTGGTCCGTTTTATTTAACCTCACTAAAAGAGCCCCTTAGACAAGCTAAAACAAACACTATTTTTATCATAATGATCGAGAATTCTTTCTTGGTCCAAAAGTAAAAAAAATAAAAAATAAAACTAAATTTCAATATTTAAGAGTTTACATTTTCACCGTATGACTATCCTAGGCTAATTATTCAATACTTTCTCTGATTATATTACAATAAATTTACATCTCAAGCATTTGATTTGATATAATATTTAAGGAAACCAAAATTTCAATCATTGTCGATTTTTTTTCTTTGTGGCCGACAATTATTGTCGACTAATTAATCAAAGTTTGCGTTTGTACGTTTGTTTGCGAGATACAAAATAATTTGTGGGCCTACGGCTTAATAATTTAATTATATCTTATTTAGTTTAGTACTAGCATGTATTCATTCATATAGCTGCCTAACTCGCATAACGTTAACCTGAGAAACCAAACTTGTCATTACATTTTCAACATATATAGATATGTCCACAGATGAAATCGTAACAGAAATCCCAAACTTTATTCGTATTTTCAAAGATGGCACATTTCATAAATTCCACGTCCCCAATATGGTACCTGCTGGAATCGATCCTAATTAAGACCGCAGTCAAATCCAAAGATATCATATTTTCACCCGAAAACAATATTTTTGCTAGACTTTACATCCCACAAACAACCTCGGACCACAAACTCAACAGGCTCCCACTTCTCATCTTCTTCCACGGGGGCGGATTCGTTATAGATGTAGAAATCAAGGGAATACTGAAAAATTATATTAATCAGATTCAATGAATTAAGTAGATTACATGACATTAAATAGAAAACTAACTAACCTAACCTTAGGAACTAAACGGGTCAAACCCAACAGGCTTACGGGCCTTTATTATCTAACACCTTTTCAAACTCACAATGTTGCGTTAACATTGAGAGTTTGTCAACAATAAACTAAAACCGAAAAGCAAGCAGCGGATTCCCGGAGTGCAAACGGTGCAAACTCGAGCGAGCAACACAATTACGGAGATGAATGAGAGTAGATTCAGCGACGGATCCGGACAAAGCAGTCGCGACATACGGCGATTCAAAGGATGATGCGATTCGAGACATGCGATTTGTGCGAGAGTATCAATGACACAAGATGAACTATATAACCTTTATTCAAACTTAAGCCTCAATAGTCGGCTTTAGATTAAATCAACAATAGTATCCAAAGTGTTACAATGTTAGATTAATGTCAATGAGACAATAATCATACAAATACAAAGAGAAGACAAGATCAATGTAATGATCGAAAAGAAGAGAATGTGAGGCGATGATCGCACACACCGTTGTTTCTAACCCTAGATTAAGGGACTTATTAAATAGGAGATAAAGATACACGAGACCCTCTAACGGCTATAAATGACTCATCGCCAGAATGAGAAAGCCTTCAGTAGAAATGAACATCTTGAAACTTTAAACCATTTATACTTTGACCATGATCAACCCCTGTAATAAGCTTCGCCGAACATAACTTGAAAGCCATTAGCAATTGATAGAATGACATGTTTCTTGACTGATTAATACCCCAAAATTTAACATTCCCTTAATCGATGAGCAAACATATCAAACAATATCAATTTTTCACACAAGAATATCTTTGATAAATGTGGAGGTTTTAGTGAGAATGTCGTGAGCTGGTTTGAAGAGCCAACCTTTTGCATTTATAACACCTCTTGCAATTTTTCCCTTATGAAGTGAACATCAATTTCAAAGTGTTTTGATCTTTCATGGAAAATGGATTGACAAAGAAGTTGCAAAGCGATTTATTATCACAAAAAGATTAACAGGAGATTGATATCAACTTTTAGATCTTTTAAGATTTTTGAATCAAATAATTTCACGCGCAGATGACATAGATCTATACTCTTCGTGGAAGATTTTGAAAGAGTGTTTTGTTTTTACTTTTCCATGAGATCAAACAATCATTAAAGAAGACACAACAACAGTGATGATTTCTGGTTTTCTTGCATTTAGCCCACCAAGATCACTATATCCTTCAAGATGGTTTTCGAGTTCTTTGAAATTGTACCTTAGACCTTTTCCGGAGCTTCTTTTAGATATCTCGAACATTGAGGGCACATTCTAGATGAGATTTCAAGGAGAATGCATATATTGTGCCGAACAATGAACCGAGTATGAGATGTCGTGTCTTGTATGGGTGAGATAGATAAGTTTCCCAAGTAACTTCCGATAACCATGATGTTGATAAGTAAGGGATCATCGACTGGGAATGTATGGAAGAACATAGTTGGGTTCCATAGGAGTGACACAGTTTGCACCCAAGAAGGCCAAATTCTTTGAGGAGTTCAAGACAATATTTTCTTTGGGTGAGACATATGTCATCCCAGCTTTTAAAATTTCAATGCCAAGAAAATATTTTAAGTTTCCCAAGTCTTTGATATGAAATTTTGATTTTAGAAACTCTTTGAATAGGTTTATCTCATCAATGCGCTTTCAAAGAAGAACAATGTCATCCACATAAACAAGCGAGCAATAAACTTGTTATTCTCTATTTTGGTGAACAAAGAATGATCATTGATGATTGAACAAAGTTGTTTTCTTTTAAAACACTAACAAGTTTTTCATTCCATTTCACGGGGCTTGTTTAAGGCCATATAGAGACTTGACAAGTTTGCAAACTTTATTTTATTGTTCTCATTATAGAACCCTTAGGGATGGTCATATAGACATCCTCATCAAGGTCTCCATACAAAAAGCATTGTTAACATCAAGTTGGAAAATAGGCCATTTGTTTTTCACATCTAAGGCAATAAGACATCTAACGGTAGACATTTTCACGACGAGGAAAAAGTTTCATCAAAGTCTATTCCTTCCCTTTGGTTGTAACCTTTAGCAACTAATCTAGCCTTGTATCTATCAACTTCACCATTAGCTTTATATTTGATTTTGAAGATCCATTTGTAACCAATGGGAGTTCTATTAGGTGGGAGATCGGTTATATCCCAAGCATGATTTTCATTTAAGGCTTCAATTTCGAGTTCATAGCATCAACCCAATTACTATCAAGGATAGCTTCTTCATAATGTAGGTTCAATACTTTTATTAAGACTAGAAGCAAAGCGATAGTTATCTTTGTTAAGGTTAGAGTAATTAACAACCTTTTCAACACCATATTTGACTTTCCACTCTATAATAAAGTCATTAAGATTCTTGGGCAACTTAGAAACTCGGTTGACCTTCTAGCGATGAGTGGTGGCAAGCCTTCTTCTTGTTCGTAGTTCGATTTGAATCGAAGATGTATCGCCAGAATCGAAGATGCATCGCCAGGATGTGATTCATGTGATGTGGTGCCTCGTGGTGTGTATTATCATCTATAGATGTTGCAACAGTTCATCATCCCTAGTAGGATGACTCAATCATGTACATCATCATAGGATGTCACTCTCCTTCATCATTGGGACTTATTTGTGAGTTAAAGAAATTTTTGTGATTTAAATCTTTAGGCACATAAGTTTCAACAAAAGGTTTTGACAAAGTATTTTTCATTTTGAAGGGAAAAACAGTTTCATAAAATTTGACATCTTTGGAATAAAAGATATTTTTGTTTCTAAACTTAAAAGTTTATAACCTTTTTTTTTTTTCATTTGAATAACCAATAAAGACACTTTTCTCAGACCTACTACCAAATTTATCGAGATGTTGAGAATGGTGGCATAGCATAAGCGACCAAAGACTCTAAGGAGAGAGAGTGAAGGGTCATGCCCATACACAGAGGAGAAGGGGACTTGCAGACAGAATCGAAGAGGGTAACTTTGTTTATGACATAGGCAACATTTAGAACACATTCGGGCCAAAGATATAGAGGTAATTCCCACAAACATAAGGGATCTAGCCACATTAAGGAGATGCCTATGTTTCCTTTCTCAATACCATTTTGTTGTGGTATATAAACACAAGAGGTTTGATGTAAAATTCCTTTTCATGAAAGAAGTGTTGAAGTTTATTATTGACAAATTCGTCCCATTATCACTTCAAAATCTTAACATTGTGTTCAAATTGATTTGATAGCATATGAGTAAAGTTAACAATGGAAACATAAACATCATCCTTCCCTTAAGCATATAAACCCACACCGCCTCGAATAGTCATCAACTATGGTTAAAAATATTTGTAACCATCTCTGCTAGTGACTTTATATGGTCCCCATACATCTAGATGAACAAGTTGACCAATTTTAGTTGATTTATGTTCACTTAAAGGAATGGTTCCACTGGTTTGTTTAGCTTTGTTGCAAGTATCACAAAGATGATCGATTCGGATGAACTATCAAGTTTAAGAGTGGATTTAAGTATATGTAGGACTTGGTCGGAGGGATGACCAAGTCTTTGATGCCGAGATTTCTAGAAACATGACAAAGCAAATGCGCTTATTAGAAGTAATCTTACATGTAGAATCAATATCAAACATATATAACCAATTGCATTGTTTACCAATCCCCACAATCCTTTTTGATGTAAATCAGATATAGCAATTAGATTCATTAAACCCAACAAACATCTTATTGTCTCTAGCAATCTTATAAGCAGACAATGAGATGACATTGTACTCGGAACAACAGAACATCAAAGAGTTAGTTCATTATTGACTTTTAAATCACCAATTTTAGTAATTAGGGCTCGAGTACCATTGGGATGTCCAACAGTTAGACCAAGATTAGAAATGTCAACAACATTAATTAGAAATTTGGCGAAACAATCATGTCTTGGTTTGCACTGTAGTCAACAATCCAGCCAAGACCGATGTTTCCGGATAAGGTTTTGTGTTGTTGTTAAAAATTTGTTGAAGTTTATGTTAAACTTGACACGCCATTAAAGAAAGTTCTGAAAATTTTACCCGCCATGTTGGCATTAGCATAAGACACATTGTTGTCATTAAGAAGACTCATAAGTCTAGAGAGTCATTCAATAGACAAAGAGACAGGGAGTTGCTAGCTCTATTATCGGTGATATGATTAGCATCGGTGGAAACATTGTTCTCACGACAGTTTAGCATTAAAATTCCTTTTGACATATCCAGGGATAACCAACAAGATCATAACATCTATCAACAGTGTGACCGTGTTTTTGCGATTAGTACATTTGAGATTCATGTTTGGTCCTCTGTTGTTTGAGATGTTACCAAAGATTAAAACCGAACTTTTAAAATTGTTGTTGTTAAATCCTTTTTGTTGTCAAAAATTTTCCACCATCGAAGTTTTTGCAAAGAAAGTCGTAGCATTGGGTTTAGCGAGCTTTTCCCGGATGAAACATTTCGTGAGATTCTTCTCCAAAGACAACAGAGAAGGCGCTTTGACATTAGGCAAAGGATCTCGTTAAAATATTGCTTCGATGGGAACATAGGAGTCATCAAGACCCATAAGAAATTGCATTAACTTGATTAGTCGATTGTGTTTTCAAAATGTTTCTGACCTCACAAGTCACAGGGAGGCAAGCTAATCATACAATCAAATTGTTTCCATAAAGAGTTAAGGTTGTTATAATAATCGCAAGAGAGGACCCACTTTGACTAAGAGAGTTTATATTTTTATGCAAATTAAAAATAGTGAACCATCAACCTTATCATAAGTATCTTTAAGATCATTCCACATTTCATAAGCGCTTTTAGCATAGATAGCACCAAAGAAATAGTTCGGTTTGAGAGTTAAGAATCCAAGTAACCACAACAGAGTTACAAGTATCCCATTGATTAGCAAGACTAGGGTTCGAATCATCTCTTATGCAAGTACCATCAATAAACCTTAACTTATTATGATTCCTTAAGGCAAAGGTCATGGCCATATTCCATATTTTATAATTTTCAGTTCCGGTGAGTTTGATAGAAATAATGGGAGTACCATTGGTGTTATTAGGGTGTAAATACAAAGCATCACCAAAGGATAAGCTTTTCTCAGTGGAAGAACCACCACCACCACCACTAGTATTATCATCACCAACAGCCATAATGCAAACAATAAGACAGACAGATATACAGGGCATGAGAATAACAACTAGAGCGAGATAGGCGGATAAAGAAATAGATAAGACTTTGTAATTAAGAAACAACAAGCACCAAGTCGTGAGCTGGGTAAACCAGAGCGGTATTCATGCCACCTGGCAAGGCGATCAAGATGTTAGTCTACCCGTTTGCACCACAAAGACTTAAGTCTTGTATGTTTGAAGAAGAGATTAGACTTAGACTTACGAGCAATATGCGTTGGAAAGAACAAATCACAATTACCCTAGATTCACTTAGTCAAGGGCTAATTGTGAATAGAAAAATAACAATTGATTATGCCAATAGCATAACCCCAAACCACCAATTTGTTCTTTGAAGAGATGTCCCCAAGTTTCTACGAAGAAACCCTTGGATGGTGAATCAATCACGATTATGAGCCTCAAGCTCGATACCATGTGCGAGAGAGTATCAAGAACACAAGATGAACTATATAACCTTTATTCAAACCTAAGCCTCAATAGTCGCTTTAGATTAAATCAACAATAGTATCCAAAGTGTTACAAGGTTAGATTAATGTCAATGAGACAATAATCATACAAATACAAAGAGAAGACAAGATCAATGTAATGATCAGAAAGAAGAGAATGTGAGACGATGAATGCACACACCGTTGTTTCTAACCCTAGATTAAGGGACTTATTAAATAGGAGATAAAGATACACAGAGACCCCTCTAACGGCTATAAATGACTCATCAGCAGAAATGAGAAAGCCTTCAACAGAAATGAACATCTTGAAACTTTAAACCATTTATGCTTTGACCATGATCAACCCCTGTAATAAGCATGCACTGAACATAACTTGAAAGCCATTAGCAATTGATAGAATGACATGTTTGCTACAGATTAATACCCCAAAATTTAACAAGATTCAAACAAATGATTCGAGATGATTCAAATTGATTCGAGATAGATTGATTCGGACAAAACCAAAGGAACGGATGCGAACCACGTGTGAAACCAAAACAAGTTGTTGACGTCGATATGCTACACATAACTACTCAAGACATAGTCGGATTAGTTAAGACTGTAGAACCACCATCACCAACACCAATTTCCAATTCATTACTAATACCGATATCGATACCAATACCAAGGAAAAACCAAACTAGCCAACCAATAATCCATAACGATCCGATGCAAATACCAATATCATGAACGAACAAAGCAAACATCCATCAGAACTTAAACGTACAACTTTAAAACAAGCGAGTAACTTGAAACAAAATTCCAATCTATATGCGTTACTAAATTCCATTCTCAACAAGCAATCAAATAATAATCCCCACATCCAATCACTTCAATACACCAACTCGAATAAACCAAAATGTGTAACTAACATAAGCAAAACAACCAGATAATATTGTTTCACCTCTAACCACATACACCACATTCATATGATAATCGGTGCTTTATCGAAACCAAACTGATCAAGCAAAAAATAATCAACGACCAACTCTTTTACCAAATCCATCTTCCAATCATAATTTAGTAATCAAATAGTTTTTCCAATATAACTAATCTAAATACCTTACTTGACGAGTACATGCAATACGGCAGCGACCACAAATCTACTTTGATCGAATAACCCAATTTGTACTTTTTTTTCTTCTTCTTCATTTTCGACCTAGCTTTGATACCATGTAGAAATCAAGGGAATACTGAAAAATTATATTAATCAGATTCAATGAATTACATAGATTACATGACATTAAATAGAAAACTAACTAACCTAACCCTAGGAACTAAACGGGCCAAACCCAACAGGCTTACGGGCCTTTATTATCTAACAATAGAATCCGCCAGATCATCTGTCTACCATAACTTCCTTAACCTCGTAGTCTCAGAATCCAACGTTGTGGCTATGTCTGTACACTATCGACTTGCGCCAGAGTTTCCACTTCCTGTCGCATATGAGGACTCATGGGACACGATCAAGTGGGTCGCACAACATGCTAATGGAAATGGTCCTGAGTCATGATTAAATGAATACGCGGATTTTAAAAATGTTTTTCTAGCGAGTGATAGTGCTGGAGGTAATATAGCACATCATATGGCTATATGGGTTAGGTCAGGTTGTCCCGAGGATTAGAGTTTAAGGGTACTATTTTGCTCCACCCATATTTTTAGGGTAAAGATCGGATTGGTAACGAGTCAAAATGGATAGAATCCGGGAAGGTTAAAAATTTGGATAAAGTTTGGGGTATAGTGAGCCCGGGAAGCAGCGGGCTAGATGACCCGCTGATTAACCCGGAAATGGATCAGAGATTTGCGGGTATGGGCTGCTCCAGGATGTTGGTTTGTATAGCTGGGAATGATTTTATGAGGGATAGAGATTGGAACTATGCAAAAATTGCTGAGAAAAGTGGTTGGAATGGAGATTTGGAGGTTGTTGAGGACAAAGGTGAAGAACATGTGTTTTTCCTAATTAAGCCTGATTCTGCAAATGCTTGTTTATTGCGCACTAGGATTTGTGCTTTCATCAGAAAGACTTAGGAAAATGTGTTATGTGTTAAATTTTCATATCATCGTATGATTAAGTTAATCTTTATGAAGTTACAGGTTGTAATTAGTATGTCATGTGTTATGAAAAATGTATAACTTACAACAATAAAGGCTTAGGCATGATCAAGTTTATTTGAAAATACATATGTGTTCAACTTTTAAATGTAAACCATATTCTTTAGAGTTTACAACTTAGGGTGCGTTTAGTATGCATCTATCAGAATGGATTTATAGATTTCATTCCGATTAATGATGTTTGTTTAGTGGGCTCGGGAATGAAATAGTCATAGATTTATTACACACACCAATTTGGTGTCTATGAAATCCATTACCGCGGGTCCCTCTTTTTTCCACTACAAAATTCAAATATCTAGGGCCTGTTTGGCAACGAGCTTTTTGTAATGTTTTGGAGCTATTAGCTTTTTATTTTGGAAGAAAAAGCTCATGCAAAAAAGAAGCCATGTTTGGTTAACACACTAGAAGCTTTATATTGGATAATCTAGCTCCATTTCTAAACGTTCATTGTGAAATATACACTTTTCATTCCCTATTTTATCAACCAAACATAAACAATCGTAATGATACACTTTTTCATATTCATTGTCATTCTACCTCATACCAAATCCAATACCCATTGTGATTACTAGCAACAAACCAAACATGTTTAGTTATTAGAGGTCTAAAGAGGAGAATGCATGCTATATTTGTGGGCCAAGGAGGTAATAAAGTAAACAGTTTAGAACTTTGCATACAACCTTATTAATTTGTTGTATCTTTGATAGCTAAAGTGGTTTCTTTAACAACACAAGGTATAATAACTTTGTTGGGAATTACAGATTTGATGATTACAAAACCCACAAGCTGAAATGAAGAAAGAAGAAACAATGAGGGCCTTATATATATATTTTAATAGTAGCTTTCATAGTAAGATAGGGTTTGTAACCTCCCTCTATTATATAAAGAGGGTAGGCGTCTAGGTTACTCACTCATCCATTCATAGTATAACTATCTCAATAAGAGTCTAGACACACGATCATAGCGTGTGTATATTAGTAGTAGTAGTTTATTAGTTTATTATTAATAAAGAAAACCTTATTAGTGATATTGATTGTGTTCTTAATCATTCCGTTGTTTTCATTCTATCAATGTTGCTCATACCCTAGTTGAGTCTAGATCTTGGATTATACGATTGGTATCAGAGCCTCGTGGCTCTCGATCTAGGGTTTATAAGGTTTTCCTCTAATTAGGGTTTATACTCTAATTCATCTTTAGCAGCAGATTTGAAAATGATGTCAGTGAAAAAGCGGATCCAGGGTTTTTATGTTGCCGACAGAAGCAGCTTTGTTTTGAGTCCCATTAATATGATGGCTTTGTTGTTTTTGGACTGGTCAAACGCTTATAATAATCGATAAAGTGGTTGCGTCGCTGATTTGTGTATTTAATGAGATCGTGTAGTTTCATGGTGATATAAAAGGTTAGTGCTGGTTGACCTATTTATCTCACAGTAAATTACTCGATCTATGTGGTGTTTGTACTGGCTCTCACTGGTCAATTCCGGTCCCTATTCTGACCGTATATCCTCTAATTCTATTCGTCTGATTGGATGGTCGTATATTCTGGTGAGGGCCCATTTGATTTATCAACAAAGCTGTTGTACATGTGATTCTATTTTCGTTTATGGTACTCTTGCAAATTAATAGATCATGTGGGGTCGAGAATATAGATTGGTTTTATATTCGAGTATTGGTGGTATTTATGTTGGTCACGTAGGACCTCTAAATGTTCTACTGGTCACGTGATTGGTTATATACTTAAATTATTTGCTTGATCAGAAGTGGTACTCGTATATTATTTGTTTAATTCATCACATGAGCATATTGGGACCCATGAGTTAGCACTTGGTTGGATTATTTGATTGTGCAGCGGTACTGGTGACATGATTTGTACTGATCACGTGATATGGGACTTTTTTTTGAGATTTCTGATTGGCTATTATTTGTTTCATTGTGTCACATGGTACTGTTTGGTCATCCTCGTGGAAATACTGGTTGCTTATTTGGTTCCTACTGGTATCTCATTCCCATCGGTCCTCATTCCTGCTGCTCTCGCTAAGTATATATAAAAAAAAAAAAAAAAAGGTTTTTGTTGATCGGTTTATCTTTGGTAGTTTTGATTTACATTGATCGGTTCTTCACCGATTGGTCTCACGGTAGTATTGGTTTCTGTTGATCAAGATAGTATTTTAGGTCCAACGACGCCTTGGATTTTGAACAATGATGATGTGTATGGTTTGTTTTGGAGATTCAGCTCATGATATAATTCTTAATTGGAACAGTTACACGCCTTTACAAATATTTTGGGGGCATATGATACCATACGATTCATGATATGATTATTAAAATAGAATAATCATAAGCATTGAGTGGTTTCGTTGATCCGCTTTGAGCTCATTGAGACTATCGGGGTTGCATGTGATCGCCATGCATATATTGACTACAAGAATTATTCAAAGACATTTTATGATGTCTTTTTCGCACTGAAGGAAGAAATGATCTATGCTACTGAGTTCATGATTCAAGCAGATGGTTAGTATATTTTTAAGGGGAAGCATATTGTTTATATACTTACCATCTACATGCATCACTTGAGGGGAAGCGTTTAAGAGTTGCACAAGACCCCTATTAGATGATTACAAAAAGGGGAAGAAGATTCATGGTGTGCAGCTTATTATTGTGATGACATGTTTTAGCATTTTTTCTTTAATGCATGTTGTTTTGTAATATCAAATAGGAGAAGATTGTTGAAATTACAGATTTGATGATTACAAAACCCACAAGCTCAAAATGAAGAAATAAGAAACAATGAGGGCCTTATATATATTTTAATAGTAGCTTTCATAGTAAGCTAGGGTTTGTAACCTCCCTCTATTATATAAAGAGGGTAGGCGTCTAGGTTACTCACTCATCCATTCATAGTATAACTCTCCCAATGAGAGTCTAGACACACGATCATAGCGTGTGTATATTAGTAGTAGTAGTTTATTAGTTTATTATTAATAAAGAAAACCTTATTAGTGACATTGATTGTGTTCTTAATCATTCCGCTGTTTTCATTCAATCAATGTTACTCATACCCTAGTTGAGTCCAGATCTTGGATTCTACAAACTTTAGGTTAAGGTTTAACATTTGTCACGTCAGCGCTACATCAACTTTAACATTTCACCTTAACTTAATCAAAAAAACACCTCTTATCATAACTTATCAAAGTTAAACATTAACTGAAATATTTTCAAATTCAACCCTAAACTAAAACAAACACTTCATTTATTAAAAACATATCATTAATTCGTAAACATATTACAATACGAAATTAAAAAAAAAAAAAAAAAAAAAAAAAAAAGGTTACAACGAAAAAATACGAAATAAAAAACACAAATGCAAAGTAAACTACAACATAAAGTAAATGACTAAAATACAATCTAGTGACGAGGTTGCAAGTTATATTTTTAATGATTCGGTGTTTTTTCATTGATCCAAGCCACGACGTTTGGATCTTTGCCTTCATGTCAATTATCAAAATTTCATCTCTTCCAACCTTGTTATCGCTTCATCTTTTACTGGGGCCACCCGACACGCCGCTTGGGCGGTTTCCGCTTGATACGATACTCGGTTGTCATAGTTTTGGTGAATTGGCTTGACGAGCTCGTTCCTCCTGCTCGCTCCCCGGACTTGTCGTGCTCTCGGATCGGCTTTCTTGAAGCACGTTTTTTCCATGAGGCGTGGTTTTTCATCATGACCAAAAAAAGCCTCGTTTGTTTGGCTTTGGACATCGCCGGTTAAATCAACCAGATCTGGCGAGTCCCTTTTCTTATGACTACGCAAAACCTCCCAAGCCTCCTTGAGATCAAACGGTGCGGATTTGTGCTCGTCACGATACATTTGTTTCGCCCGTTTGAGGAAATCCATCTCACTTTCCCCACTTCTGTGTTCCCGTTGCGCACGTTTGTAATACGCGTTGAACTTTGAGCAATCACGGTTCAACGTTTTCCACTTGCGTGTTATCATATCCTTGTTGCGTCGTTGAAAATTGAGTCTATTGAACTCATTTTTTACCCAATGCCAAAACGTATCATATCCTTGTGCACGCCCGACAAGCGGATTCTCCGTAGCGGCTACATAACACTTGGCAAGTAATTCTTTCTCTTTTGGTTGCCAACGTCCAGGGACGTAGTTGAGATTTTCTCCATCCTCATCGATTGGTTCGGGTTCTTTGGCTTTTTTGGACTTTCGTTTACCACGACTTTTGGGCTTTGGATGAAACGTGGGTGTTTCGGAAACCTCATGTGTTTCAGTTTGTGAAGTTGTGAATGTTGTTAGAATTGTAGATTTTGGAAATTGGTGTTTAGTGTGTTTAGTTGATTTTGTTGCCAAAACAGAAATTGTTGATGTTATAGGTAAAGATCTTAGCTCGACAAGCCTAGTGGGGTAGAAAAAAAAATGTTGGGTGATGATGAACCCGCGTTCGGGTTTGAAGATGAACCCGGGTTTGAGGTATTCCACCCACCGAGAAGATTCATGAATGAATCATCATTGTTGTTGCCTCCCGACATTTTTTTTTTCAGCAAATGGAAGTATAAGATTGAGTAGTGAAAGTGTGAAAAAAAATGGTGTGTTATTTAGGTATATATAGTGGTAAAAATAGTTTTTTTAACACATTAGCCGCTTGAAACCGGGGGTTAAAATGAATTTTTTTAATCCAACGGCCGCTTTGTGGGTGTTTGTGATTTTTTTTTTTTTAAACTCAACCAAGACTTAACGCTACGTTAAGGCAAGAACATTGGCTCGTTAACGCACGCCTAATGCCCAATACGGTGTGGATAACGCCCCTTAACGCTGAGGCGTTAAGGGTTAACGTGGGTTTGCTTAGCACCATACCCATCGCTCTAATACCTAAATTGTTAATATATCTTATCTTATTAACAAGTATGCATTTGTTAGATTCGAGACTCATTTTATTGTCATTATTTTACTATGAATTTTTTTTAAAAGCATATACAAATTATTTAAATCCTATTTGAGCGTGGTGATATGGATGTTCATCTGACATGGGAGACAACACGCTGGTTGCAATCGTTGAAAAAATCCCTAAGTACAAGCAGAAAATAAGGTGCTAGCATGATGTGGAGTTCAATAGTGATGGATCATGAACCAAAAAACGTTTGTTTGAAACCTTTGGCTAAAGTTAACATTGAGAAGTAGAAGTCGTTGCCTGATATTACAAGATATGAATACACATCAAATTTCGGGTTGTATTTGAAAACTTTTTATCTACTGTCGAAATATATTATTTTCCGTTTATGTTGGTGTTATCGTTGGATCGCTTCAGTTTGGTTTGTTCATGTATGTAGTACGCCCTTTTGCTTGACTAAAATGGTTGCTCTTGATTAATATTTTATTGTTTTTCTTCCTACATGTTTATGTATCTTTTGACACGATTGAAGGCCAGATTTTAATAAACTTAGACGAAGGCACAACAATATAACGCATTTGGTTTCTGATCGTTGAGTTTATAACTTATTTTGATTTTGGTTCATGATGATAGGTGTGTATATTTATAGTGTTTCGAAAGTCAGTTATTTGTTTGACGTTTGGCATTGACTAGCACGTTCAACGGATTCAGTAAAACTTAACCATTCACACTTTAACTCAATTTGACCATTCACACTTTAACTCAATTTGCTTTCATGTCCATTTGAATCGTAATAGTTGCATGTGTACTTATAGCATTGTTTTATTCCGTTTCATATTAATACTTCTTCAAAATTAATAACCTTCTTTTTCACTTTTACAACTACATGTTGATTATTAAAACTTTATAACTAACGATTTAATGAATAATTCCTTTCAATATCCCCGTGATTCCACGGGCTTTAGCGTGGGTTAACGTTGTCAAAATGAAACCAAATATCAAATTAAGGAGATATGTATCAACTGCTACCAATGATTCAAGTTGTTTATTGTTTAACATGTATGTACATCTATATAAATGACATGTTTTATATCGTTTTTTAACTTTATATATACTCATATCAATAACTTTCTTTTGGTTTCACAATTTTTTTTTTTTTTATATTTTTAACTTTTAGGTGTTTACAGATGAACATAGGCTACTCGAGTGTTTGACAATGATTGCATACCTTGCCTCTTTAAGACTAATGATACATTGGATAGGACGATGCATGCACATTTACTATTTTAATAGTTATAAACCTTTATCGAATCATTCACATATTACTTATTATTCCTTTCATAAAATAATGAAACCTTATTTGCGAACGTTGATGTTTGTTAATTCATTCTCGCATGTAACTCCTTATTGAATAATATCTTTAAAATTTAGCGTGATACTACGGGTCTATAAGCTAGTGATAGTATATTAGAAAGATAACGCAATCATTTATAATTTTAGCTTATTTTAACTTCTTAAGTTGTGGTTACAAAGTTGAATATTGTTTTGCACGCACGCCAAGCTCATCGAAGCAGTTAAAATTTTTGTTATGCGTAAACCTTTTTGTGGGCAACTTTAAAGAATAATAGTGACTAATTTCGATCTAAATTATGATTTCATTTCTTCAGTTCATAATATAATTATATCTGAACACCTGTCACGGAGCGCGGGCAAGAAGTTCTTGTTTATAATCACATAACAGCCATGTCAAGTTTTTGAATTTATTATAAGACCACTTATTATATCAGTATGACCATATTACTAAGTATAAATTGAAAGAAATTGTGGCCATCTTGAAAGTTCGAAGATACAAACTTAAACGCCACAATAGGCCTTTACAGCATACTTCTCTATGCGTGCACCCCCGGTGATGTAGAATTGGATAAACTCTTCGTAATCAAAAGGCTTGAAAAGCATCGGGTGATCATCATCCACCATTTCTTCCATCGGCTTTATGATGTTTCCCGCTAAAGTCAATTGAAAAAATGCTAGCGAAAACCTTGTTTTGGTGGCTCTCATAACCACCCTATGAAGTGGCACATGCAATCGGCCGTTCAACCATATCTGTGCTTACATAACACATAAGTGCAAAATTAAGCCAAAGTAGTATTATTTGTACATGGAGTCAGCATATTCACAACTAAAGTTATAAAAAACTGATAGTAACATTTTTCGGCTAAGGTCAATATTAATTTACTCACGTTTAAAGTTTCCCCGGCCATGACGATGAACATGTTTGGCGAAGGCTTCACTTTTAGCCATTCATCATATTTTGTCTGAATCTCTAATCCTTCAACATCCTTTTGATGTAATATAGTCATCACCCCTGCATCCGCATGAGAGTGCAATCCAAGACTTGTGTCATTTGGTTCGGGCACTCGATATTTTATGAGCTTGAGTAGGTAACTTGTTTTTTCAGCCTGCTCATTCAAATATTTCTCCAAATTCAAGCTCTCGAAAAGCATCTTCTTCACCATTGCATCAAATTCCCATAACATTTTTGCGTATGTTTGGATGTGTTTGCTGCCATACAAATGTAGATTACTAAAGGAACATATTGAACAATTAACAAAGACTGTGTAGGACATCTTAAGAAATGTATATAAGTATATACATTGACGGAACCAAGGTGGTTCCGGATCAACACTTATGGATTTTTGTAACGTAGTGTTAATTTGTTCAAAATTCTCGATTTTTCTTAAATGCACCCGGTCTTTAAAAATTGTGCTTGTAGTTTTGTTCAATTTATTATAAATGCACCTAGTTATTTTGTGTCCTGGTTCAATCCATGTAGGACATCGTAAGAAAAGACTCATGCATATCGAGGAAGAGTTTTTCAAAATATGGTTTTTCTATTAAAGAGTTATTCATTGTACTTCTCTAGCTAAAAACTACACAAACTCTTACCATGCTTGAGGGTTGCCTTGAGGCCACATGAGATTCGTGAAGTTCTCAACTTGTTCGGGGTTGTAAGCATCACTGATGCCCATGCTTTCATACAGTGGAAGTAGTGGCAAACTCCCAGAATACCCATGAAACATTTTGGTCGATGTGTTTTTGGACTTGGTTTCCAACGGGAGATCAAAAAGCTGCTTCATTACATCATAGACAGAGTTTTGAAGCTCAGGTGAAACGCCAACTATAGATGCTTGGAAGCAACCGTACTCCTGAAAGGCTTCAAGAACTTTGGTCTTAACCGAATCATAATCATGAGTGTCTGGGTTCAGGTTATTTATTGCCGAGAAATCGATCACAGGAAGCTGAATATAACCTTCTAAACCCATTTAGATGTAGAGTAAGTTGTTACGAGCTGAGAAAGTACTATTTATAGTCTCGTTTAAGAATGTTACGAATCGATTAATTTGGAATCAGCTACGGCATTGGAGACCTTGGTTTCAACGGATATATCTTATATGATTGCCGATCAATGATTATATTCTTTAGTGTCCAAACTAGATGCTTTCTTTCTTTGTTCTCTATTATTTTGTTCTTAATGTTTACCGGAATCTCGATATAACCTCAGTGCCAATGTAATCAGCCATGGCCAGACAACATGGAACATGATACGGCAATTTTGAACAAACATGAATGCCAACAATGAATATAAGGTCAAATGGGTCCTTTTGGATTAACATTGCCTTTCTTATTAAAGGTGGTTTTAATAATAATGGTCGGTGGTTGCATCACCCTGACGTCATGATGACGTTGAGGTATATGCACGTTTTTTCGTTGGCCTGTGACTGGCTCCATGGTCGGTGGTTGCATCACCCTGACGTCACGATGACGTTGAGCTTTGGGATTCCAATAACAGTTATGTAGTTATTATCCACTTTTGTTTTTTCTTTTTTCATTTTTCATTTTTTTTTTTTTTTTTAGATAAGTATACCGACTACTCACCGTCTTTTGATCTGCATCAGACTACCAAACCATCTCATTCATCTTCTCCATGGTACCAAACCCACCAAATAATACAACAGACGAATTCACAGCGTCTTCCGACAAAGCTTGCAGCGGTGTCTTCATGGTTGTAAGTTGTAACTTCGATCCATGCCATGCTCCTTTTGTTGGGATTTTATAATCTAGTTAACCAAGTAACACAAACGAGTAAGCAACGGATATGAATCTAGTTTACGCAATTAGGTTAACAAGTAAATAATAAACAATAATAATAAAAGGTAAATAGAAAACTAACCTTTGGCGTCAACTGCATGCTATCAAACAAACAAGAGAACCAGAGAAACCAAGTATCTAAAATAGATACCTCTACGAGTATCACACACAAACACTAAACCACGAATACGCCCGATAAAAGCTAGTCGTGAACGTTTAACCAATCAACAGTTGAATACTTGAACAAACCTCAAACAAAGAAACCCAAGAACACGTCTTTCTCTTTTGTCCGAGATCACAACAACACCCAAGAACAAGTCTGCATAATACCCGATATCGGACAAGTCTGTCCGATATCTTCTGCCAGTGTTGTCCGAGATCCTTCTGTCCAATTTAACCCGAGAACAAGACAACATAAACCCCATAGCTTGGTGGTCAGATTCGACTAGGAATATTACCAAGATTAACGATAAGTGAAACCCCTCAATCTCCTTGAATCAAAGTTACAAGTATAGGGTTCAATCAATTTCTAAATAAAACTCCAATCTACTACATATATGCGATTGGTTTTTCTTCAGAATTAATGAATCGGTTTTAGGTTTAACATGTGGACCATATCTGTTTTTGCATGCACACACAAGTCCTAGGTCGAGTATATTTATATATATAGTATCCAAGACTTGTTTTCCAAGCAAACATCTATCCATGTTTTATTCTAACTCTTTGTAGCCCATTACTTAATTTGTAAACGCCCCAATGATAGAACCGGTCATGGGCTTAAACAAATTTAATAATCGGACCTAGAGTTTAAAAGGGGGTTTAGACAAAACGGGTCAAGTCAAGTCCAAGTAGTAAACGTTTATAAACGTACTCTCGTGTTTAACGTGTGTGCCCCCATAGGCTCACACACTCCTAGTCGTTTCGAGTGCTTTTAACTCCCACAAACCAACAGCTCCCACTTGGGAGTTGGAGTGTCGAATGGCACACAAAACTAATGACGGAAACGCCTAGCAACGCTCTCACTCGCTTTTTAACTAAAAGTGTCTCAGATATAGTTTCATAAAATCTTCTCAGTAGCGTGGTTATTAAATGTCTTGCTTCAATCATCCTTTGTTATAGATACCGTTAAACCATGGACATGGATCCTAACTCATTCCATATAGTTTAACCATTTAGAATCTCGTTATAGATTTTAATTCAGATATACCAAATGTAATCAAGAATCATCTTGCATTACCCTTTGGGTTTGGCCAAACAATTATCTGATTAAATCTGGAGAGGCGCCATGGTATTTTTCTGCACATATCAAGTGGAGTAACAAATCGTTTATTGACTACAAGTGTTGTGGATGTTGCTTCACATCACTCCGAAATATAGCCTTTAAAACTACCTTATTCAGATAGCGTTTTGCGTATACTTACAAAAAGTGATATCAACACATAAAAGAACTTGCTTGTATCTCAAGTCTAAGGACGATTTTAACAAACCATTTTCAATATTTTACTTATGACAAGGATCCAAAAGTAAATGTTTAAAAGTTGGGGTATCCAATATGCATCCCTTGTAAATACACATGAGTTTGGCGGGAACAATCCACATTCTCGTTAGAATATAACCAACACTCACATTTGCCTTACATAACAATATTCCCATATTGTTAACCAACAATGGACATATTTAGAATAATAAAATCATTCAAGGATTAAACATGTAAATATAGGATAACAATTATTATATGAATGAATTACAAATACCAAGTATCTTTATTCATCATAAAGTAAAAATTGTCTTTCAATCCCAATTATCCAAATACTAAAACAGATATGCATGAAACTAAATTAGTAAGTTGAAGCCTAATATTTCCAACATTCTCAACCTTTCTTTAAAAGAAAATTAAATAGTCATTTGAGTAAACTTTCCGAATACTTGTTTCAAATTTCACATAGAGTGAGGGATTTGAAATATAAGATGAGTGTCTTATCTCATATGCTCATACTATTGCAAGAGTTATAGTATGGAGATGTCGCCCTACCTTGTATGAGGTAGAAGAAGTCAACGACATACTGACAGTCATCTTTACAGTTTCTAAAAGTGTAAAGTACTCTCATTTCTTAATGTGTAATGCAACAATGCTCTATGTTGAGCAAAACTAGTTAGCAGATTTTTCATAAAAGATAAAATCCTACTACAACTAGTATCAATTATCCTCTAGCATCATTTGTACTTATACAACACTATGCTTTATAATTCGTAAACATCTGTAATAACAATAATCTAAACACTCTCAATTAGATATTGTTGTTCTCAGCTCATCTTGTTATTGTACAAAAGCAACAACTAGTCCTGTACACAATACAATATATACATGATAAACCCTTAGTTTAAAAACATAAGGTTTCCATCCATGTAATAAATTATTCCAAGTGAGATATACCATTTAAGACTTGCTTGAATGATATATTGCATTTGTGTCAGACTTAATTTTCCGCATTTGTTTATTCTAGATAAACATTTATTTCAAGATTGTTTGTTTTATTCCCTAAATTCCGAGTGAAGTTTCATTCCAAGCTTAAGGATTAATATATAGCTTAAATGGAATGATATCTTCAACATGTAAATTTTAAGAAAAAACACATTGCTCCCACTCAATGTCAGATGTACTCAAGAGTTATCTTAATTCAATCAGAATCATATTGTAATTAAATTCAAGATCTTAGCTCTTAGATGCACGATACAATCCAAACTTGGATTGCTTAAATTTGTATATTACATAAAGATTATGTAGATTCATAACCCTTTTGATTGCACACCGTCCTCGCAAAAGGTAATCATAAGAAAGAGTTATAAAATCTTAATTCCCATATTCCACATACAAGGAATCATGTATGACAATTAATTATCTTTATATAATTAATGCGTGTATATATAAGAAAATCTAATCACAGTTAATTGCTTCAGTATGATTAAAAACTTCTTATAAAATTCCATGCATTAACATGTATACAATTTTGTCCTTGTGAGTCTTTCTTCAAAAGAAACTCATTCCAACCTCATAGGTTAACTTCTAGGCAAAATAACAATCAAGTTCAAAACTCGATTTACCTTTTAAGGACTGCATCTTATCATTCATAGTTCTAAAACATTTATCAGATTCAAGATGTGATAATGTATTTTAGTAGTTAGCTGATTTACAATAATCTTCTAACTTATATCCCTCAGCATTGATATAAAATATCACTCAAGTGATGAGGAATCCTTTCTGATTTATGAATGAGAGTAATCATTATACTTTGGTTGACATTTACATGTTTAACCTTAGTATGACATTAATAAGTGGATTTTAAAAGGTTAAGTATTTTGTTCTAAAAAACTTTGAGATATGTATATACTCCCACTTACTTTTATAAGTAGAGACAATTATCTAAATACTAAGTATTTAAGCAACAATAAATTGTTCTTTATGGGGAACCACAAAATACATTTTAAGTTCTCATCTCTAGATTTGTTAATAAAATGCTTCATAAGATTTTAACAAATTCAGAACTTAAATCAAGACATAATGGAATTCCTTCCAACAACTCTAATTAGGGTTTATAGAAAAACTCTAATTTAGTATCACTCTTTAACCAAAAATCTAAGCAACAGTTTTGTGTCTCATCAAGCTAGGAAGAACATCAAAATACAAATTTCAAGCTAGGAAGTGTAGAATAATCAAAAATCCAAAAGGATTTAGGATTCAATTGGTTTGAGTGAAAAAACCTAAAATCCCTAAGGAATTAGGGTTTTCAGTTATGGGTTGTCTTGAATACCTTCTTTGTTTGAACTATATTGAGTGTATCCATGACACATGCAATTTTCTAACCTTGATATGTTTTGAAGGTAGAGCAATTAACGCTATCATGAACCAAACAATATGAATAAGGTTTATTTCATCACATTAGACATACCGAAATAAAAGTGGTATTCTATGACTATTAGAATTGGGAAACTATATCGAAATTTCATAGATAACTTAATTCTCTTTGGACCAAATACTTGTCAATTGGGTCAAGCCAAATTGCTATTAAGTATTTACAAACAAAGTGTATGCAATAATGTGTATTCATTGAGCAATACAAGAACCTTATGTTCACGTGTTCACAAGAAGACAAAACTGTTCAAGAATTATATGTTCATATGTTTACAAGAAAACATAACATTTCAATAATACATTATAAGTCTTTGAATAATTCAAAGGCCTTATGTTTATGTGTTAACTAGAAGACATAACAATTTTACAAATATATACTTTATGTTATAAGTCATTGATTAATTCAAGGACTTTATAATTATGTCTTAACATGTAAACATAATTATACTAACAAAAGTAATCATGAACGCAAACTCTTGAGTTCTATAGTATTTTCAAGTTAATTTTATACTTCAGAATTATGATCATTATCATATAACCATAATTATGTTGACTAAAACATGTAGTCAAATGTTGAAGTATCTATACACAATATCATGATATTTGAATGTAGTAGGGCAACAAACATCTAGTGTGTTCAAGTCCTAGTAGAAACATTATTAGAATGTAGTAGGGCAATAAACATCTAGCTAGCGTGTTTAAGTCCTAGTAGAATTATTAGTTTCCTTTACCTTGCGGTCAAGAGATACCAATAATATTGTTGTTCCTTGCACACACTTTGAGATTTTTCCCAATTGTGTAAAGTACAACATCATATTATGAAAACAAAACAACATGTGATTGTTTTGTATAAACAATATGATAATGTCATAGATATTATAAGTAGTTTTAGAACCATAACCTTTAATAAGGAATTGTGGATTATTATTCTATAGATAACGCTTCAGAGAGCAACAGCAGAAAGCAACGAGTTATCTTATAAAATAAAATGCAATTTTCCTTTAAGCAATGGTTGTTCATATTCGGAAAGTGATGAATTATTTCAAAGCAAGTTTGAAATAAGATGGGTGACTAACAAGGAAATAAATCCCGTAGCTCCCACTAAAATTGACAACATTACGAGAATGTTATTTCAGTAATAAAATGAAATTGCTCCCACTGGATGTGTCAACATTGTAAGTGTTACATTTCCAGTAGAAAGCATATACCAGTTTTATACACTTTCTCATTCTCTTCAAATGCCTACGAGTAGCAGTGTACTTAGGTATTGAACAGAGTATATGAAGTCCTACTTATTGTAGATGAGAGACTAGCCATTTATACTTTCATTTAACTTGAATCTTAAGCATGCAATTCCTCCTTTATCGTCTACATAGCCCCAAGGGTATTTAGCACTTTAGGAATAATAAGAGTCCAAGAAAATTACCTAGCGAATATTCTAGTAATTTCTTTACTCTTTGCGGTTTAAACTCATATATCGTGAGAAATGCAAGATGTCATTTATTTTGGTAGCTCTAAATGCAATGTTTCCAGTTACACAAAATATTCTATCTTTCAATTAACTCTAAACCACAAAAGGGTAATGAAAGACCATCAATGAGTTTACTCCCCTTTACCCAAAAAAAGACCATCACTGAGTTTAATAGTTTGTAATACTATCTTAGTTTGTCAACTAAGAAGAAAAGATAGGAATAAGTCTCACTCTTCTTACCAGGAAAAGAGACTAAGTTTATTTTTAAAGAAAAACAACTTTGTTTACGAATTATGTTGCAACAACACAATTAATCAGAACATAAAAAGTTCAATTATAGTATTTTCGATAATTACATTATTAAAAGAATTAACTACCCAATTAATTACTAATTAAGACTAGGATCCATCTTGCACTCCCACTTATTTACCGGAGGTCGACCAAGTCGTAACTAAGTGGGACAGAGAATGTGACAGCGTTAATTGCATAATGCAACTCTTAGATTTATGAGACCATCAAGACATTAGTAGACAAGTAATAATGTCATGAGCCTGTTTAGTTCTCATCTTATGCCTCGAGTTCAAGGTCTGACCAAGCCAACTCAAAATAAGTCGACCAAGTATGAACTTGTAAAAATAACCAAAGGTCTGAACTAAGCGAAATAATCACCATGGGTTGGAAAGACCCTGAGGTCTGACCAGAGAAGTCAATCCAAATGCACGTATTCATAGTTGGATGGCATAGACTTAAAATTAGCAAATAGGTATTCACATAAATGTGGTAAAGGTCGTGTACAAACAAGCATGCAAAACAACTTTGTAACACTTATTTTAAAAACTTTTGGTAATGACACTGTAGTGATCATCATGGTTCACGGTAGCTCCAATCGAACTCAAAGGGAGGAAGAGGACCATGTCAGCGCTGAAGCAATAACCGGAAAGCCTTTCGGTGTGACTGTGTGCACCTCTTTAAACCCCGTTTATAGTTTGTTCTAGTGGGTGAGCCGTACATCCCAAGTGTCCATAGCGTCTAGTATTTAAATTCATGAAAACTTGTTTCAATATATTAGGTCACTTTATTTTAAAAAAAACAATTTTCCACGAATCAAATAGCAGGTCACAATGAGCATGATATTTAGGCGTGTAAATAAAGACCAATATAATGTTATGGTTACGATATGTATTATTCTATATTGCATACAATTAGGTGTCAAAACAAGTAACAATAATGCACATAATGAAATCACAAACATATAGGCATAAACATCAATATATAAATACATATTGTTCTGAGTTCTCTCGCGAGTCTTCCCCAAAAGGAGAACCATAAGACCGTCACTAGGTGCAATACCTAGATCGCCCCATACATCACAAAAAGTAATTGAGTGGGTCTTGTGGCCGGAAAACACATAAAAAGCAAGGCAAACTTAATTAACAAGTAATTACGCTATTTTATGTATTTAATAAACAATATGTAATTCTAATTATCATTATAATTCTAATTAACAATTAATTAATTCTAATTAACCTTTAGTTCTAGTTAACAATTAATTCTAATTAACAAATTAATTTAATTTGTGTGTGTCTTGTCATTTTTTATTAATAATTGACAAGTATTGCATATACTTGTCAAAACAAAATAACACAAATAATAAAATAAGATTTCATGCAGCCTTTTAAACATGTTTATTAAAAGAAACGTGTAACCCACAATCGCAAAAAACGAGATGGCTCGTGATGCCACTGTTGGTGAACGTTTACCCAATCAGCAGTTGAATACTTGAACAAACCTCAAACAAAGAAACCCAAGAACACGTCTTTCTCTTATGTCCGAGATCACAGCAACACCCAAGAACAAGTTTGCATATTACCCGATATCGGACAAGTGCATCGATATCTTACGCGGTGTTATGCGAGATCCTGCGTCCAATTTAACCGAGAACAAGACAATATAAACCCATAGCTTGGTGGTCGATTCGACTAGGAATATTACCAAGATTAACGATAAGTGAAACCCCTCAATCTCCTTGAATCAAAGTTACAAGTATAGGGTTCAATCAATTTCTAAATAAAACCCCAATCTACTACATATATGCGATTGGTTTTTCTTCAGAATTAATGAATCGGTTTTAGGTTTAACATGTGGACCAGATTATGTTTTTGCATGCATACACAAGTCCTTGGTCGAGTATATTTATATATATAGTATCCAAGACTTGTTTTCCAAGCAAACATCTATCAATGTTTTATTCTAACTCTTTGTAGCCCATTACGTAATTTGTAAACGCCCCAATAATAGAACCGGTCATGGGCTTAAACAAATTTAATAATCAGACCTAGAGTTTAAAACGGGTTTAGACAAAACGGGTCAAGTCAAGTCCAAGTAGTAAACATTTATAAACGTACTCTCGTGTTTAACGTGTGTGCCCCCATAGGCTTACACACTCCTAGTAGTTTCGAGTGTTTTTAACTCCCACAAACCAACAACTTTAGTTGCTGCTTTCGTGTATGTTATTGTTGGACTTACTCTGTCAGGATTGTACTCCATTGGACTTGCTGTGTCAAGATGGCAAGTAATATTTTGAATTCTCATCATGATTTTGTCACAACTGATCTATGAAAATTGTTTTATGACATGATCTGTTTGTTTACCTGCCTTTTACTGTGTATTTTATACCATTGACTTAGCATCCATAAAACTAAAATATAATGTAAGTCAATACATAATTTGAATTATTTATGCTATATTAGCTTTTTGGCTGAAGAAGCTTCAGATGGACAATCTATATTTGAGGAGCTTCATGGCACTTTATATACTTCGAAAGATGAGATATTAGTTTTTGTAAGATGAGATATTATCCCTTTGGATGGCAGGTATGACTAATGTTTCCATTTGATTCACTTTCTTTTACTTACACTATCTGCCAGTCCTATGACAACTCTAACATATAAGAATGCAAAGTATAATTTACGGGTGTTATTTAACCATTAGTCAAATATTGTAATCACATATCCGTTGGGATATATTTGACCATGTTTTAATTTCCATGGGGCATATGGATATATTTTGATAAAATTTGGTCTATTTGTGTAGATGTTTGTCGAGATTGGTCTACGTGTTGCATCACAGGTGACTTTTATACACTACTTATATCTTTCTTTGTAAAATAGATACCCTGGTAATGGGTCAAATGGGTTTGTGTAAAAGCAAGTAAAATATGCATACAAGTTGAAACCAGTTAGATTCACTTTTGACCTATTCCCTTTTAGCCAATAATTTACTTCTGAATGGGTCGATTTGGGTTAAGTGTTGTCTCTAATCGTACCAATAATTTCTGTATCTTTCTGATACAAATTGACAGCGGATATACGAACACGGATAGTTGTAGGACCTTACTTTTATCAACCTTAACACAAGATGAACACGTTAAACACGTTACGCGTAGAACACGTGAAACACAAACACAAACTATGCGTAAATAAGAGAGAAACAAAGATTAAGAGAAAGATGGTGACTTGATGTTATAAAACCGTGTATGTAGAGAGAAAGATGAAAACAATATGTTGTATATTCAAAGGAAAACACACACACACACACACTCAAGCACACCCCTCAAATGAGACTTTGAGGGGTATTTATAGTTCCTTACAAATGCCCTAATGGGCTTTGGGATGGGCTTAAATGGATATGGGTTGGACATGGATTGGATGACAACTTATACAAGGCTAGCTTAACATAACTTCTAGCCATTTAGCTTAGTCCAATCCACGAGCCCGTTGACTATTCTAATAAAATATCTAACACACGTTACAAAGTTCCTAAACAAGAATGACCATCAATTCTAATAACAACTATTAAGGCTAACAATCTCCCCCTAAGGGGTGGTCATTCAAAAGATGCTCCACTTGATTAGGTCTGTACTTTTCTCGAGCTTGAACTTTTGGTGTAGATATAGAATAGTCTTGATTCTTTGTTCCTTCATGCTTTGTGATCAATTAATTTGGTTGTCTGCCGTTGTTAACTTTGTTGGTTAGGTGTCTCCACGCCTTTCTCCACCATGCTCACACTTCTATTTGTCTTTTGGTTACCGATGATGTAGTTCTCGAGTCTTTAAACTTTGTAGATTCTTTGACATTGACGAAGAATCATCTTAAACTTTGTGTTTCCTTTGATTTTGATGAGAACTTTCATGTGTTGTTGGTATGAGCATGTGGAGAATCTGCACGATCAATCCGCTCCGGAGATTCCATAAGAAGAAAACATAAAACAAGTTAGTAATAAGCGGTTCAAGACTTACAAGTTTGAATTTCGAGGTGTTAACGACATAGTGTGAAAACGCATCTCTAATTCTTACAAATGAGCTGAGTCCCACAAGTGAGATAACGCGATGTACCGAGGTACACCTACGATTCGGATGAGTCATTGAGGTACACCAAGCATCACCCCACTCATAGACCGTTTGAGACACATTAAGCGTAATCCACGGGAGTTACCGAAGTGACTGTTTGTCGAGGTCGCTTGATGTTGACCACAGCGGAGTTTCCATTCAATCATTAAAGATCACGGATGTGAAACTTCTCATAAATGTTACGGCATATTGCTAAGATCTACGTGGGACTCTAGAATATATCACTTTTGTCCTTATTGAAGAACAACAAGCGATGTCATGTCAAGTGTTCATATGAGATCTTTTGATGAATCTCGTGGCTCTAGACTCTATTAGTGCATTTGGTTTCCTAACCGGAGACTAGGGAGAGGTCTCCTTCTTCAATATCAACGATCTCTAGGAGAAAGTCGATAGATTATGTAGGGTTCGGTGAGAATGAAACAAATCCTTTTAAGAGGAATTGAGTGGCTAGAAGGTTTAGTGCGTTCGTCACTAGGTCCATGACGTGTTTGTCTTCAATACGAGTCATCTAAGTGACAACCAGAGCATATGTATTGAACCCGATTTACGCCTAAGGTTGATTATGGAGGGCTATTTCTTTTCACCCTTTTTCATTATATTTCTTTTTAATTCTTCAACCCCTTCTTTCTCCTTTCTCACATTACTCCTTTTTTCAATCATACATGAGGACTTCTAATACTAACTATTGGTGATGTCCTTGGGTAGATCCCTCCGGCTCTGGCGGATCATAGGATGAATTTCCTATCCTTAGTCACCTTATAACTCCATGACTGTTCCATGTTGCCATAAAACTATTTTTCTTGAAAATCTCTCAAAGTGTTTATGATTATCAAAACATTTTTGAAACACTCCGAGAGTTTTATATTTTCAGAAACACTCCCCTTCACATGTGCTTATATGTTTTGTGTAACGCACATAGAGGGTAGAGTTTGCACTTTTGAATTGATCGACTTTAAATGAGCTAGACCGATTCGAGACACGTTTACATCACTAGAGAACTAGCTTGAAATTATTACCCGTCCTGGTCAAGTCCATAGAAAGTTTCTCGAGATGGTACATTATTCCTTGTCAATTCATTGGTTTCAATTGAGTCGAGCTCTTTTGAGATTCAAACAACGATCATTAAACTTTTTGATCACATTTTAATCATGTCTCCTCCCCTTCAAAAATAGCATATACGTGATATTTTTGATATTAACGGATTAAACAATATTTTAGAATCTTTTGGGGAGACAAACGGATTTGATTTAAGCATGAATTTGGAACATTTTTGTTTTATACTCCCCCTGTGATAAAGCATAATCAATTAAAGGGTTTTAGAGGGAGTTATCTTGAGCACAAAATAATTTGAAAGATTTTGAAAATCTTTTTTGAACAATCTTGAAAAAGTGCTCAAGATGATGATGATTTCTCACCGATTTTAGATGTAGTGCCTTCAAGCGTACCTTGGTTTTTCTTTAAAAATACGAGTTTTGATTTGAAAAATAATCAAAAGTCATCACTTTTGTCCGGGTTTCGTACTGAAGTATACGAAAGCCATTTTTTGAAGAAAATTTGAGAAATGACATGTTTTAGAAAACATTTAAAGAACTCTTGCTCAAGCATCTGTACATGCCCGTATCATTGTTGAATGATATTTCTAGAAACGTACATAATATCGATTATACGAGAGACATGTCGTGAGAAGAATATTTTTGGATTTTGATTTTCTATTGTTTTTGTATTTTGAAAGTTTTATATTTTTATATTTTGCTTTGATGGTTTTCAAATTTTGTATTTTGTTTTCAAAAATATTTACTGCCAAGATTTTGGAAAATCATTTTCAAGAAGATTCGAGAAGACGTTCTAACTCCTCATGGGTTAGGCTTAGCATTCCAATTAAATCGAACTAAATCGTCAAACCTTTCTTTTGGAAGGGCTTTAGTAAATATATCGGCGAGTTGGTAATCTGTCTTCACGAAAAATAATTCAACGATACCTTCTTCCACATGTTCTTTTATGAGTGATAGCGTGCTACGATATGCTTAGTCTTTGAGTGATGAGCAGGATTGCATGATATGGCTATGGCACTTTTCGAGTCACAATACATAGGTATTTTATCGAAAGTAAAGCCATAATTTGTGAGTTGTGTTCTCATCCATAGAACTTGAGCACAACACGCAGATAGAGACACATACTCGGCTTGGTTGAAAGTGCGATGCAATCTTGTTTCTTTGAAGACCGACTTACTAACTTTTCACCCAAAAATTGTGCGCCTCTGATGTACTTTTGCGTAACTTGATCACTGCGTGATGCATCACGCTATCGAGCTTGCTTTAAACCATAGATTGCCTTTTTGAGTTTGTAGGCGTAGTATGGATGTTCCATGTCTATGAAGCCTTCAGGTGACTCACGTACACTTCTTCTTTTAGAGTTCCATTCGAGAACGCGGTCTTAATGTCCATCGATAAACCGTGATGTTTTGTGAGTGCATAGGCTAAGAATATCTGACGCCTCAAGTCTAGCTACCGCGAATGACTCTTCAAATTCATCCCTTCTTCCTGTCAGTATCCTTTGGCCACAAGGCGAGCTTTGTTGCAATTACGTCATCTCTTCATCCCTTTTGTTCTTCCATAACCATTTGAGATCAATGACGCGAATGTCAATTGGTCTTGGAACCATATCCCAAGAGTCATGTAGGCGGTATTGGAGAAGTTCCTCTGCGGCGCTTCTATCCATGCGGGTTCGCCATTGCCTCGCGAATGTTCTTTGGCTCTATATTGCTAGTTAAGCGGTAAATGCATAAGTCGCAATCGGTGGCAAGTTAGCGTCTCGTGCGAATTGGCCTTGAAGGTTCACCAATAACTTGTTCAATTGGGTGGTCTTTTGTCCACTTCGAGTGAAGGATATCGTATATTATCTGAAAAGTAGTTAGATGGTTCTCGTAAGCTTGAAGATGATTCGGTGATTACGTAGCAAACGGGTTTTCAAATAAGTCTTCATCTAACGTTGCATCGTTACGGTTTTGTGTAGGTTCTTCTTGAAATGATATGTTTTGGTTTTGCTCATCAGCTTCTTTGGTAAAACCTGTTTGAAGAATTGGAGTTCTTTGGAGTAGATGTAGATGATGTTGATGGAGTGGTGCATTGGTTTCGACCGTTGTAGATGCATCTTACATTGGTGGTGGTGGATGATTTTGGTGGTGCGGCGAATGATGGTTTGATGCATTTGTCGATGTTCCACCATAGTATTCATCGAACATTAACTCAAAGAATTTCTCCCATTCTTTTTCATGAGGTGTGTCAGCAAAAGTTGATGGAGCTCTTTGATGTACGAGTCCTGAACTGATATGTCCAGAAGTCTGATATCTGTTACCTTGGGTGAATTAGGGTGAAGTTCTGAATGAAACAAGCAGTGGCAACAGCATCAGCCCATAGAAATAACGGTGCACAAGAATAGATAAGCATTGTGCGAGCAGCTTCCATAAGAGTACGATTTCTTCTTTCAACTACCCCATTCTGCTGTGGAGTTCTAACAACTGATGTCTAATGTGCGATTCCAACATCTTCAAAATAAGCTCTTAACTGGCGATTAGTAAATTACATGCCATTATGCATTCTTACAACCCTTCGGAGCTTGAAGAAGTACTTGAATACGTTTCGGGAAGGTGATGATGATGCACAGTGCTTCGTCTTTGATCTCGAAAATCTAACCCATGTATATCTTTAATAGTCATCGACGATAACAAGAATATACTTTTCCCATTAATGCTTTCAACTCTCATTGGGCCACATAAGTCCATGTGCAACATATGCAACTTTGCTTCGAACTAGGTACGGATTTGGGTTTATATGATGCTTTTTGCTTTTTCCTTGTTCGCATGATGGACATAAGTGATCCTTGGTGTATTTGAACTTTGGAACTCCATTGACGATGTTGTCTTTGGCGGTTTGTTGATGGTGTCGAAATTGAGATGTGATAACCGTCTGCCACAACCAGGACTTTGTTCCGGATGCTCGTGTCATAAGACATATTGGTGATGAAGAGGCCATTTGGTTAATGTCGATAGCATACAAGTTTGTATCACGATTCCAGTTAAGAGATTAGTGACATTCAAGTTTCTAACAAGCAAGCATTTTCCTAAAAGCAACCTCTAAATCGCATCACGAATCGCCTGATCGAAACAAATTATTTCCCAACCCTTCGACATAGTAAACCCGAGTGATCAAATAATTTCCAAAGGTAGATCTCCATAACCCATGATAGTTTTACATGATCATTTCCAAACGTCGGTTCCCATGAATTTCAAACGAAATTGATCGTGACTTGAGACACACGGTCATGTGCTTGGAGCAACCCGAGTCGACGATCCAAAGACATATTTCGATAACTCGCCAATAACAGAAGAAGAAGATTTTGGAAACCGTTTTGATTTTGTTTCCTTTGTGTTAGAGGTAAAATTCTGATCACACTCATAGAAGTTATCTATTGGTTCATCACTCATTCTACCATTCGGGAGTGTGAAAGTTCTACCCGTGGGTTTCTAAATGTCATCCCTAAAGTAAACATTATGCTCCCTATCAGTAGTGTAAAGCCTAAGTCTCGCAACTAGTCTTCCTATTCGTTTAACATAAGTTCTTTTGGGAACATTCCTCTTAACAGGCTTAACAATCTCATTCTTAGAAACACAATCATCATGAACATTAGTTAGAGATTTCTTGCAAGTTAAACAAAGAGATTCAACACATTCATTAGACTTAGTAAGTTTTATAGGTTCATTACATTCAGATGAAATGTTTTTCTTATTACAAAGCGGTAAACTCCTAGGGTGTTCTTCTACTTTCTTCTCTTTATTCAAGCGACTACTCTTAGAGGCAAGCGAGACTCTATTGTTCCTTGTATTGCTCTTAGGATTTAGCCTGCTGCTCCTAGAGGTGCTTCCTAGTCCTGTAGAAGGTAAGGCACACTCATTAGGATTCACATTTATATCTAGAGAAGTGGTTTCAGCTTTCCTAGTGTCTTTGGAGTGCTTTTCTAAACTTATGTCGTTTGTTCCATATGGTTTAGATGTGGAGGCAGACGCATTAGTGGTACTCATCTTAAAAAGGCCAGAGCTAAAATTTTGGTTTCTCGATAACCGCTTTTCCTTTATCAACATTTTGTTTAGGCAAGGCGGTGGAGTGATCGCTTTTGATAAATCATTTTTCTCATTGACTTTTGGAGGAGGCATTGAAGCAGACATTTTGGTTTTAAAACCGGTTTGGGAACATTTGCTTTCTCCTCGTCAATGGTTTTGAAATCTTAGTATCCACCGCCTTTCCTTTTGACATTCCGGTTGAGCCCTCAAAGATCATTTTTGCTTTCATGTCATTGTAGGCACGCTCATCTGACGGTTTGTCATACTTGCATTCCTCGGTTTTACGATCAAGTTGTTTAAAATATGAGACATTTTCTTTTCAAGTTTCTCAAGTGTTTTTCATATTTTGAAACAATTTTGGAGGTCTCGATGGAGTCTTTCATGATCTTCAACGAAATATGTTTGTAAAATAATGGACATAATATCGGTAGTCGAACATCTTGAAGAGAGTCATTTAAATTTTCCAAAACTTTGATGTGTTCGACCCAATCATTAGCTTGCTTTACCGGGATTTATGGTCCTTGACAAAGTCAATGCTTCTTTCAAAACACTTGTTCAAAATGAATTACCCTTGAGTTGATGTTATTCAAATGAGGGCAATTTGAGTTTCAAAATACTTTTTATTTTCATTATCAAAACTATTAAACCGGATGTTTGTTGTTATATTGGTTTTAGTTTTAACGATTGTCTTGAAGATCTGCAATTCTAGTTTTCACATTTTCTAAAATACTTCTCGCATCACTTGTGTTAAAAGGATTGTTTGAAGACATTTGTTCAATGTTCGAAAGAGAATTTGAGACACCAACCGGTTTTGAAATGCAGTTTTGAAACATGTGTTGACTCTTTGTTTGAAACACTTGGTGTGATGGAAAAATTTGACTTTTCTTTTGATTAACAAAAGTAATTCCGTAAATTTTGTTCCATTTGTTATAGTTGATTGGTTTGATTTTCGGATGTTTTGTTTCATTCTTTCCTACTCTTCTTAGATAGTTCTAACGTTTCAACGAAATCACGAACAATAATGGGTTCATGTAAAACATTTCCATTGTTTAACACATTCGAGGTTTCGAGCTTTCTTGAGGAGCGAAGAAGGGTAGTTACCAAGTGCCATTCTATGATTAGTATGAAACGCGGATTTACTTGATTAGAAAGCATCTTGTTTGTTTGAGCGAAATGACCCGTTTAAGAAGAAAATTTTCCAAAGTTTGGATTTTTTCATTTTATCAAGAATTTCATCAAGAAGAAATCTTCTCGTTTTGAAAATCGATAATCAATCGCTTCTTCTCTTTTCAAGATCGAAAACATTTCTTTTGTTTAGAAAGTTGGTCATTTAAATCAGAAATTTCCTTGTTTAAAGATTTAATTTTCAAGTTCAAATTCACATCAAGTGTGTTATACTTGATTTGCAATAGTTGTTCTTTAGAAATCAAAATTTTATAACCAATTTCTAATTCCGATTCTTTGTTTTTATGAAATTCAAAGGCTTTTGCGTTCTCCTTGTAACTCTCAAGCTCAGCAGTCAATTTAGCATTCACGGCCTTAACTTCGCGATTGACCGTTCTAACTTTCTCGATTTCAATGCCACAATTATTGATTAATGATTCAAAATAAGCACGTGTTTCTCATCGGTCTCGGTGATTTTGTGCCACACGGTCTCCACTAGGATCCACATCCGGAGTCTCGAGTTAGTATTGCTACAACTCGGATTGTCGGTATGTATCATAAGTAGGTGCCGATGTCACGAATCTTGTTCGTCATGAGTAAACACATCAAATATGACATTGTTATAGCATGGATCGCTGATTGGTACCTCGACATCGCATTGGTGTCATAGGCAGGAGGTGCGTCGAGTCGATGTCGTACTTAGTCTCACGAAGATTTGCCATGAAGATGCGATTCGCATTGATTTCCTCGAGGTCTTCCAAATCATCCATAATAGCCATAAAGTCATGTTCCTCAAGACTCAATTGAAGTCCCGCATTTTCTTTTGTACCAACATGATAGCTTTACAAGATATGCAAGATCCTTCTTTTTCGGCTTAGTAGGACGGTTCCTTGCCATGCGACCCACTCCTTGACAGCTTGTAACACGTAACTCGATTACTCGATTCACATTTCCATAATTCCCAACGATTGGGCCGCAACATTCCCATTCTAATTACCTTTCGCTCTATTCCCAACATTCGACCCATCGATTTCCAACATTCGACCCAACCAGACACCTAATTCGAACCGCTGATTACCCATCCGAAATCCAGATAGCATATCCTGTGGGTTCGCAATAACTCAACCATTTGTCCTTGATGACCCATGTTCACACCTTACCGTGCAATTTGCTGTTGCGAGTGTTTGATGAAATCCTTTGGTTGTTGTTAGTTGGTGTGGAATAGTGACTTGAATGCTTTACCCAAAATGCAAATGCATGTAGCAAAGCTTGTTCTTGTTAAATTTCAAGATCGGTGATTCCTTGTTCCCGTAATGTTGTTGTTCGGTGGATAGATTTGTTATTGAGAGGTAATGACTTGTTGTTGTGGAATGTATTCTTGCAAGTTGTTGTTATTGGAAGATGATGAAGCTTGTTGTTGTGTATTCACCGGAGTTTGAGTCTTTGCAATGAGTGCCAATGGATCATGATTCTTTGCTAATCTTTCTTTCCGACTTCATTCACTTCGGTTTGGTTTTGTTTGAAAATCGTTGAGTTGATCAAAGTCCACTTGATGTAAGTCTTTTGTTTGGTTGACAATAGTGACATATCGTTCCCATTCTTCTAGTAGATTGTTTAGGAACTTGATGTTGCTCACGATAGTTCGGGTGTCAACTTGTTTCGATCACTCATTCATTAAAGTGCAAAACCTTCCATAGTAGGATTCAATTGATTCTCCCGGAGTAGATGTAAACTTCTCCCATGCGGTTAGCGACTTATTCTCCGTATCTTGTTGACCAATTTATGTTCCATGACATAGCCGTCTAACACGTTCCCACATATCGAAAGCGGTTTCAACCTGTCTCACAAAGAAAGATGTCTCTTGGTAAACCCGTTGGACAATATGAATTGCCATGTCATCTGCTTCAACTTGTTTCGATCCTCTTGATTATTCGATTCCTTTTGAACATGAAAGGATGGTGGGACGGAGGTGTTGCATCGGCATTTCGTGGTCTTGGACTTGTCGAGTATGAAGAGTCCATTCGTAATGGATTGAATCATCAATTTTCCATTTGGTTTGGTCTTAATGTAACGAAGCATACGACTTGTCCATTGAAGATAACCACCTTTTTCCAACATAGGAGGACGGTTTTCGACCGGTGCATGAATGTCTTGTTGAGTTGCCATTGATGAAGGTATGATATGATAAAGTCGATGTAGGATCGATTCAACGATAAAGGAGTTGTGTTTGATGAAGATTAAGCTCGGTTGTTGTTGTGAAAATTTGGTCTAAAGACTTAAAAACCTCAATAACTTCTTTTCAGAGCATTTTTAGGACTTGAAGGTTGACCCTTAGTTCATTTGGCGGTCTATTCTCCTCGTTCTCACGGTCGTTTTGATGAGTAAAACGCTGAAAACGGAGATACGGTTCAAAAGTTATAGCCGTTTGAAGTTTTGCACAAAATCTTACTCGTAAACCTGTTATTATGCGTAGGACTTGTTGCTTATGCGTAGGATTCTTATGCATAGAAAGCTTAGGCGTAGGATTCCTTATGCGTAAACAGTATCTTACGCGTAACCTTTAGGCTTAAGCGTAAGCTTATGCGTAAACAAAAATACTTAGTCGTAAAAACCTTACGCGTGAAGTGGTAGCTTAGGCGTGAGTATTACTAAATGGCGTTTATGCTTATGCATAAGTTTAGGTTTAAAACCAAAATCCTTCACACTTGTCCAAGCGTGAAAGATATCCACAAGTCGAAGTGTTCCACAAACTTATCCAAGTGAGGGAAGCACTGAGTAACCGTTGAAGCTCGAAGATGGTTCACCAAAAGCTTATGCATAAAATTCAAATCTTACGCGTAATACCTTATGCGTAGAAAACTAGGGTTTTGACTTTTCTTACGCGTAAAAAAAGGGTTTTGACCAAATGATACTTACGCGTAAAAGCGCGCTTTTGCAAAACACTAATTTTTCACCAAAACACGTTTCCAAACTATTTATTTTGCACAAACTTCTTTCAAAACACTTAAAGATCAATAAAGTCTACAATTTTAACCTTAAAACCACGTAAAAATCAAATCTTTATGCAAAAAGCCCAAGTTTTATAGAGAAAAACGCAACTTTATGTGTAAAGATCTAACCAAAAACGTAACACAACACTCCTAAACCATTGTTAGGCGATAGATACCAATTGTAGGACCTTACTTTTATCAACCTTATCACAAGATGAACACGTTAAACACGTTATGCGTAGAACACGTTAAACACAAACACAAACTATGCGTAAATAAGAGAGAAAAAAAGATTAAGAGAAAGATGGTGACTTGATGTTATAAAACCGTGTATGTAGAGAAAAAGATGAAAACAATATGTTGTATACTCAAAGGAAAACACACACACACACACACACTCAAGAACACCCCTCAAATGAGACTTTGAGGGGTATTTATAGTTCCTTACAAATGCCCTAATGGGCTTTGGGATGGGCTTCGTGGATATGGGTTGGACATGGATTGGATGACAACTTATACAAGGCTAGCTTAACATAACTTCTAGCCATTTAGCTTAGTCCAATCCACAAGCCCGTTGACTATTCTAATACAATATCTAACACACGTTACAAAGTTCCTAAACGAGAATGACCATCACTTCTAATAACAGCTATTAAGGCTAACAATAGTAATTTGGCAAGCTAGACCTGTAGCTTGACAATCACGGCTATAAGCCAAGACATATTGACTCACAATCAAGGCCGTAGTTAGGAATCGCGTCCTAAACAATGACGAGGTTGAATTATACACAATAATTCAGAGTATTGCTGAAACAACTGTTATTTTTGAAAGATGATTTATTCTTCTCAAGACTTGGTGAAAGTTGATGGCAGCCTTGATCAAACGGGCCCAATCCAGGACACCATTCACACACAATGAGCCATAGAGCCCAAGTAAGCTTCGTTTCCAATTGTAAGAAAAAGATCATCAGCTATCGACCTTTGTCCATTCATGACTGTATCATCCCCTCCTCTTTTAAAAGTAATTGACCTTAATTCAGCAAGGCCATCATCATCAAGATAAGGTGAGAGATCACCCACATTGAAGGTAGCATGGACGTCATAATCTCCCGGAAGTTCGATTCTGTATGCATTGTCATTCACACGAGCAATTACTTTGTATGGCCCTTCAGCTCGAGGCATAAGCTTGTTCTTGCGTTTGTTTGGAAAACGCTCCTTCCTTAAATGAAGCCATACCAAGTCCCCTTCAACAAACACTCGAGTTTTCCGATTCTTATTAGATTTCCGTTTATAAGCTGCATTAACGGATTCAATACGATCAAGAACTTGCTAATGCAACTTCATCATGGACTTCAACTTAGCTTCGGCATCCTGGTGAACCAACTCGTCTTTTGGCATTGGGACCAGATCTAATGGCAAGTATGGGTTAACTCCATATACAACTTCAAATGGGGAATGACCCGTCGCATAAGTAGGAGAGCAATTTTAAGCAAACTCGGCGTGAGCAAGCTTGACATCCCAATCTTTCTGGGTCTTACTTACCAACCCCCGCAACAACGTCCCCAAGGTCCGGTTTGTAACCTCTGTTTGTCCATCCGTTTGAGGGTGATGCGACGTGCTAAACAGCAGCTTGGTTCCCACCTTCCTCCATAATGTATTCCAAAAGTAACTCAAAAACTTAGAGTCCCGATCCGAAACAATGGTCTTGGGAATCCCATGTAAACGCACAATCTCCTGGTAATATAATTCTACAATATTACAAGCAACATCGGCTTTTTGGAAAGCAACAAAGTGAGCCATCTTCGAAAATCTATCCACCACAACCATGATAGCGTCCTTACCCCTTTGAGTACGCGACAAAGCTACTATAAAATCCATGGACACATCTTCCCAGGGACGAACCGGAACCGGTAATAGCGAGTACAAACCAGGCTTGAATGAAATCTTGGCCATACGACAGGTCACACACTTTCCAACAATGTTTGTCATATCCCCTAACATCTTAGGCCAAAAGAAGTGTTCCTTCAATACTTCCTCGCGCACTAGTAGCTCACGAACTGAGTGTTTGGGAATACAAAGATGGTTACCCTTAAAGAGAAACCCATCTTATATCATGTACTTTCCATATGCACCAGTTGTGCATCTCTCAAATACAACTCCAAAATCAACATCATCACGATAGTAATCTGTGGAAAACTAGAAGGGGGGGTTGAATAGTTTTACCGATTAAAACATGGTTTTATACTATTTAGATCAACTTATGTCAATCTATTAAATGTGTATGTTGGATGTTGATAGATAAGTACGTAAGTAAATAATGCAAAGATAAAGAGTAAGAAGACAAACCACAACGCGAGTATTTATAGTGGTTCGGCTACAAGGACACCTTCCTTGCCCTACTCCACTCCCCGAGTCACCTACTCGAGAGTTTGTAATCACTACACAACACCGACTCCTTATGGTGGAGAAACCTTCACAACGTTGCCTACTCTTTTTCCGGTACTAGGCTAACCACCGGGTTCTTTCACACCAAGGTGAACCACACCTACCACAACGTCGCCTACCTTTTATCCGGTACTAGGCTAAGTACTGAGTTCCATTACAATGGAGGAACTACAACCCAACACTACACCAACGACTAATCCCAAAGGAGACCAACTCCTTATTACAACATCATCAAGGATATCAATATCCTTGGATCTAATGCTAATCTATCTTGTACATCGAAACACACCATATCGAATGTACATCTTAGGCACCTTTCACTAATGCCTTTAACTAGATCTTCAAGACACCCTTCACTAATGTCTTGTGACTTGACTTCTAGGCACCCTTCACTAATGTCTTCGTCTTGACACTTGAGACATCTTTCACTAATGTCTCCAACACTATACTTCTTAGAAGAAAGAAAAATGAATCATCAACAAGAGGAATTCAGTAGTCTTGATGATGAGGAAGCATGGCAACTCATGGACTTGAGCTTGCTCGACTTCAAAGGTGGTGATCTCGCCTTTAAGAGGAACCTAGAGAATCACACAAACACAAAACTACAAACATAGATCACTTGGATCTGGGGATAGAGAGTTTTTAACTCAAGGGGAAAGTATGTTAGAAAGGGGTGAGAAACAATGAAGAAATGGCTCACTATTTATAGAAGAAAAATTCTCATTCCCGGATCCCACGGATCCCTCCCACAAGGATTAGTCTAGCGTAAAGCTAGGGATCCGTGAGACTCCTCTTACCCATGGGTATTTTTGTTCATGGGTCATGGGTTATGGGCTGATCCATAGGTCTTATACTAGATAGAATGTATCTTTTGAGTGCAATGCACCTAGTCACATGGGTATGGGTCAATACCATAGGTTATGGATATTATCCATATATGATATAAGCATGATGTCATGCAATGGGTTATGGGTCAAGCTCCATGGGTCATGGAATTTGGGTTGTAACCAACTACATTCAATGTATTTGGTCAATGGGTTGTGATACTTAAGTTTCTACCCATTTATATTACCCAATATACTACATACTAATTATGTGTATATTTTACCCAAATATGTAAACACTAGTTGTTGTACATATGTAATACTAAATCATAAAATCACTTATACTTGTTTTAGTGTTTTATGTGAAAACGTAAGTGTGTTAAAAACTATTAGTTCAAACTAATTACGTATTTTATTTGTTTCATTAAAATGATTTTACGTTTGTTATCGACAAAACGTTAGAAGATCGTAAAATATAAATAAATGTTTTTACCGTTTATTTGTATTAACAATCTCACCCTTTTTGTTGATGACAAAACATAAAATTATTTTAAGGAAAAGCTAAAATTCTTAAAAGTTTGAATTTGTAGTTTTTACTTTCTTCTCCCCTTTTTTGTCGAAACAAAAAGAGCTTCGAAAGGAAACTAACACATTGTTTTAGGAAAAACATGTGAAAGGAAAAGAAATAGAGAGCAAGTAACGGGAAAGGATCTCGTCTTTACTCCTCCATGATGAGTCCATCCCTATGTGAGGGCGTCAAGAGAAAAATAATACTAAGCTAGTTCATTTGCAACTAAGTTTGCAAAAGATATCGTCAATGTGACGAATGTGCTCCCCCTTAATGATTGCAATTTTGCAAAGGGACGTCATAGAATGTAATCCTAATATTGCAAGTAATTTTGCAATGCATTGCTTTGACACAAAGCTCCCCCTAGCTTTAGGGTGTCAAACTCTTCATGTGTAAATTGAATAACTACAAAACAATGGTTAGAAAACAAGTATAATGCATAATTTCCTGCAAATATGGTCCAAGTTAGTAGAAAGATAGTTTTCTGTATCACGGATCCCACGGTTCCCTCCTTGTAGGGATCCGTCTAGGCAAATACAAGGGATCCGTCTGGCTGATGATCAATTTCAGCAATGGTGATATAACACAATATGTTAATATCAAAGTGAGATATGTATTATATAACATAATCATATACTCAGACATATAGCAAGTAGCATGTATTTTCATTTAATAAAACTAGAGATATGATATACATGACTCTAAAAACTAAGAAAATGATGGATACATAACTTGGAACTACTAGACTTATCTAGGTAACGCTTGAAACTAGGACACCACTAAAATCCTCTAGCTCAAGTTTGTTTAGGTTTAATCTCATCGAAACGTTCGAGGAGGTGATAGAACATGAAACGTTGGTCTTCTCGTACTTCATGTATCAAACTTTCAACATGTTGACAATGATAACAATCTTTGTCATGGCTAGGTAGTGGTGGTGGAAGAAATGAAATTGCTTGATGCGAAGGATCAAGTGAAGCGGCTTAGGAGCCTCAAACGACGGGGGATTGGTGGGGCGCATTTGAATATGGCTCGACCAAGAATGATGGTGGTGGTAGAGAAGTGTCAACTTCCATATGGTCGGGTGGTTGACTTTGATAATTTCTCATAATCCAAATTGGATTATATGATGGTGACGGCAAAAAGGAAGCCGGAGCTAATGTTGACTCAACACCTTGATTATGTACCATTATTCCTCCTAATGAGGAGAATGTTGCCGGCGGAGGAGGATGAGACGGCCTAGGAGGAAAATCCTCTAAATTGTAGAGGTGTGGTGACGATAGTGGAGTTGTAAATGAGATAGCTCTAGGAACCAATGGTGATGGTTTAGTGGAGATGATATTGTTTGTCCTAGGAGGTATGGTGGTGTTTGGTATAGGTAGTTTTGTGGGTACAATCCTTTTAGGAACTGGTTTGATTGGTTGAGAAGAAATCCTTGCATTTGGCTTGACCGGAGATGATTCGGTTGAAGAGATTTCGTGTACAACACGAGCAATTTTCTTGGGTGGTTCTTTTGTGGATAATTTGCTGCTTGGGGTTTTCCTCATTATGAGATGATTCAAAGAGGTTTGTAAAGGTTTCTAAGTGCTGAAAATGAGGATGAAGATGATGACTTTAAGAGTCCTAACAATGTGGTTTATAAAGCAAGAGATTTGGCAAGTGCATTCAAGACTTAAGCCACTAAGATTTCTTGGAATGTGATGATTAGCATGCACAAGAGTCAACTTCAGAGTTGTACTGATCTAGGAACTTAATTAAGATGAGATGGAGTGTTCAAGTTAGCAAGAGGAGCTTGAAATGATGGTTTTAGCTAGAGTTGACATGAAACTGTCATACGAATCCCACGGTTTCCTCAAATGAGGAATCCGTCTAGGCTAATCCTAGGGATCCGGCTCTCGTGACTAGGAAAGAATAAAAATGATGTTTCTAAGATCTAAGGCCTATACCATCTTGAGTGTTTCAGTCCTCCTAAGTATCTTAAATGAAAGGGTACTTAAATGTTTAAGGGCAATGAGTTATGTAGCTAATGATTGCCATTTATGGAAGAAATTAGAACTTTTATAAGTACCAATGAATGAAAAAAGATGACACTAAAAACTTGAGAGTGTCAAATGAGGCTAAATGGTCCTAGAGACCAGATAGTAACTTAAGATAATGTTTTGGAGGTTATCCTAAAAGCTTAAGATGGAAAAGCTAGAATTTGACCCATTTCGACCTATTTTGAGGTAAGGATGACTACGATCAATTTGCTAAAATTGAAAGATTTCTAAAGCTAGATGTATTAACATGTGAGGGATCATGTGTGAGTATAAGAGCGGAGATATGGTGAGTTTTGGTGAAATGATAAATCAAAAACACCTTGAAAATGATCCTAAGTTATCTATGAGTGAGTGTGACACCTACTGAGCTTGAGGAAGACATAAATGATCTTAAGATATCATGTTTAGCTAGTATGAGAAGGTCTGGAAGGTTAGATTAATGCAAGGAAGCAAGAAATGCAGTTCTGTCCACCCGGATCCCACGGATCCTTCACTTGAGGGATTCGGCTAGTTATAGCCCAGGGATCCGGCATCTGAGACAATTCATATGATAAGATTGCAACATTTTGTTCAAAGTATTGAAATTAGAAACTAATGATCTCTACAGTAAGCATGCATGTATATAAGTAAAACATACTAAGTATAGCATGTAGAAATAGCACATAAGCAATCAAATGAGATCGAGCTCACAAATAACACACATGTTAAACAAACTTTTAGCAAGCGCTATTCAAGAAGCTCAAAATCGATTTATGATCTAGATTAGTAAATTGTTTGTATTAACAATGGCGTGCAAGGTATATGTCAAGAAATAAAAGAGTACATGATGGTGTTCAAGACAATAAAGTTGTGAGGTGCTAGTTCAGGACAATCATAGACTTCATTTGGAAGGTGGAGTTGTTGTTTTGGTTTAGTGAAGGTAATGAAGTAAGTATAGTTATTACGGATGGTGATTAGCGTATAATGAGTTTCTTCCATGAAGTCATGTAGCTCTTCTCGATCAAATCAAGATAATCGCTTGATGAGGCAAGTGTTTGTGATTAACTAAATGAAAAATCCATTTTACAACTTGTTTGATTTGTAATCTTATGACAATGCAAAGTATTTCCATTGTAAACTTACTTTAGGAAAACATAGGAGTATAGATTTCTCGAGTGAGAGATTGAATATGAGACTATTACTAGCGGTGCTCACTTACGGCTAAACACGACCATTTTTACGGGCGATTCCACATACCCAACTTCTATCAAGGAAGCAATTCAACCGTTAGGTCAAATTGAGTTTCTAGTGCAATAAGTTATCCAATATTCATTCTCAAGTTAGGAAAATTTATATTCCTATAATGGCCTATCGAAGAGTAACAATGATGATACTTTGCTTTATTTTTATTAATATTATACTTGAAACATCTATGGTGACGAAGGTGAAAAAAAAATAAAAGTTGTCCATATGGTGAACAAAAAAAAAATGGTTGGATGAGCTAGTTCAACATATGTTGTTGGAAAGCTTGAGTTTGGACTTTTGGATATGAACAATTATATTTGCGTTGCAAAATAATTTACTTGAGTATATCGGATGAAATGATCAAGTTGTCAATCCTACTATGAAGCTTGGAAGCGATCATGAAAAGGAAAGCGGAGAGTACATCATTAATACAAGTGTAGGTTATGATTCGATGTACATTCTTGTTGTTTTAAAAAGCGATACAATAAAATATGAAATCAAGAAATCATATAAGCACACAAAACATTTATGTTGCACATGACAAACTCAATAAGAAGCCATTTAGTATATTACATGTTTTAAACATTTTTCAACTTATATGACTTATCTAAGTATTTAAACTAACATTTTCGACACACCTAGATGTCAAAGCACATTGATTAGAAAAATATTACTAACTCGACAAACAAGAGAATGAATAGCAAGGTGAGGAAACCACATATGTTATGTTAATACAAATAAACCGTAAAAACGTTTATTAATATTTTGCGATCTCTTTGTGTTTTGTTGATAACAAATATAATGTTATCTTAAGTATAATTATAAGGATACATGTTATTTTTGTAAAGCATTTACATATAGCCATTTAAATACAAAAATGTAGTAATTAAGCATTTGTTGTAATAGTTTATTAGGATGGGTAAAAACCATAACCCATGGACCATAACCCATGGATCTTAACCCATACCCAATTTGGCTAGATACAATGTATACTTAGATACATTGAATCTAAAGAAAACCCATGGACCAACCCATAACCCATGACCCATAACCAAAAACCCATGGGCAAGAGGAGCATTCCACGGATCCTAGGATTACACTAGACGGATCCCAGTGGAAGGATCCGTGGGATCCCATGACGGTGAAGATTTTTGCCTATAAATGAGAGCCATTTCTTCATTCTAACTCACCCTCTTCTTACTAAATATCTCATACACTCTCATTCTCTTCTAACATATAGATCACTTGATCTAGAGAGTTGTTCTTCTTTCTTTCTATTGTGATCCTCATATAGGTCCTTCTCTAAGGCGAGATCACGAGCATTCTAAAGTCATCCAAGCAAGGGTCCTTGATTGATTTGTCACTCCATAAGATTTACAGAGCAAAGATCTTGTATTTGATATTTCACATATTTGTTGTGTAATAGTCGTGTTGGTTTGGTCCACCGTGCTACGGACTCGGTATTTAGCTTTGTACGGAAAAGTGTAAGCAACGTTGTGAAGGCTTCTCCGCCAAGTGAAGAAGTTTGTTGACATAGTGCTTGAACTCTCGAGTAGGTGACTCGGGAGTGGAGTAGGGAAGGAAGGTGTCCTTGTAGCGAACCACTATACACCGGTTGTGTCTTTCTTTCCCTTCGCTTTACTTTATTTACTTGCTTTATCATTAGATCTATACTTTCTACATCCATAAGATCTCACATATTAACGAATCTAAAAGTTTTGAAACTAAAGTAAAATCGGAAAACTATTCAACCCCCTTCTAGTTTTCCACCATTGGCATCAAGAGCTAAGTTTATAAAAGTTTTAAAGTAAAATTGTATTTTAAAAACTTTTCGATCACTATGGGTTCTGAAAATTATAAGGAAGGGCAATCTATGCAACGACCACCACTACTTGAAACTAATGGATTTATATATTGGAAAAATAGATTCGAAACATATGTGAAGTCTAAATATATTGATCTTTGGTACATTATTGTTGAAGGTGATTTTGAGGCTACCTCAAATGATGATAAAGGAAATTTAGTTAACATACCTCATGATAAACTAAACGATGAAATGAAGAAAAAGCTTTCTAAAAATAGTGAAGCAAAAATGCTTTTATATAATGCTTTACGAAATAGAATTGAAAGAATTTCTATGCTTAAAACCTCTAAAGAAATTTGGAATTCTTTAGTTGTAACTCATCAAGGCAACCAACAAGTTAAAATAATAAAATTGATTTATTTGTTCAACAATATGAACAACTTTCAATATCGGATGAGGAAACTATAGATCATTCATTTGCTAATTTTAATACTATTATTACATCTTTACAAGCACTTGATGAATCTTTTCTAGTCTGTAACCATGTTAGGAGATATCTAAGGGCACTTCCATCGAAGTGGAGATCCAAGGTGACGCGGATCGAAGAGTCAAAAGATTTGACAATCCTCACCCTCGATGAACTCATAGGCAACCTAAAAGTCTATGAGCTTGTCCTTCTAAAGACTCAAGCCTCAAAGGTGAAAGACAAACACAAATCTCTTGCCCTTAAAGCCAAAAGGCTTGGCGATGAAGAGAACTCCTCTTGAGTAGTGACGACGAGAGTGCGCTATGGCCGTAAGGGACTTTAAAAGTTCTTTAGAAGAAAGGAAGATCGTCAAACAACCGTATGACGATAAGAAAGGCTTTCGGAAAAGCAAAGAGGACGAGAAGCCAAAATATGATCGTACTTGCTTTAAATGTGGTGTAGGATCGATATATTATTGTGTTGATGATTCGGGTGGTCTTGGATGATGAAAATACATGTTTGCCATAGTTAGAGAGTTAGAGAGAAAGGGAGTTTCTTGGTAGAGACTTGCTTCACAAATAAAATGTTAGATTGAATGAGAAGCTCCACCCCTTCCATGGATGGAAGGGGTATTTATAGTAACATACAAATACGTCCTCCCGTCGGAATGTGGATCAGGCATACAGTGGGTAAAGACCCGTCCTTCCTCCACGGTGTTACTCTAAACTAAACTACGCTACAAACTAACTAATAAACTGCTAAATAACGTAACTAACGATATGTCTACGAGCTAACTTATGCTAGATAATATTTGGGGTGACCGATACTTTACAAATGGAATTTCCAATTCCTAACAATCTCCCCCTAAGAGAGGTCACCCCATGATTTACATTTTGAATCCTAGCATTCTATTTAATCTTCAGTCTTGAGCTCGTAGACATTAATTCTTCAACATCTGCATCTTTGTGCTTTAGCGATGATTCTTTAAAGTCCATAGTTTGTACTTTCGGTGGAGGTCTTTGGGCGATCCACATCCCGATGATCTTGAGCTTTATTTGAGATCATCGACCACGCAATCTCTGGATCACCCTTTATTGTGTTGCCATCATGTGAAGTTGTGACTTTCGGACCGACATGCTCACACTTTTGGATCATGACATCTTTTCATCGAGTAGCGGAAGCTTTCTTTGGTTCACGATATTTGCGGAAGCGAAGCATAGTTTAAAAATATCGAGCCAGTTACGTAGATATGCACCGGTCATGATTTCTTCAATTAAGTGTGGATCTTTGTGAGCATGCGGCTTTGGATTGACTCCTCAATTCGATCACCGCAACCGTCAAATGTACCGCAAACAAAAGTTAGCGATAAAACACAAAAGTGCCTTTGATCACTTCGTTGAATTGAGGTACATGGCCCACGGTTCCCCATTGATCGATTACAAATCTTGCCTGTGATCGGGTAGAATTCAAGAATCTCCTTGACGGGGTTTTGCACTGTTTCTAGTTGTTCTCAAGCGGAGCGTCTCAAAGAAGACAACACTGGTCGGTGAACCGGTGAATTGAGATTCACTAATTGATGAAAAATGATTTAAAACAATCGGCGTATTGCTTAGAAGAAAGAGTTTTGCAATACGACGAAGGTTTTATGAGAAAGATCAATTTTCAATCAAAAATACTTTTTGTATTTGAAAAGAGAATACACATTCGACGTGCTAGAGAAGAGAAGAGATCCGCACATCAAACGGTTTTTCCAAAAGTATTTTTTTCAATTAGAGATACTTTTTGTGTTTGAAAACATAAGTACACATTCGACGTGCTAGAGAAAAGAAGGTTTGCACATCGAATGGTTTTTCCAAAAGTATTCGTCAATTCAATTCCTGGACCAAGATTGATTCAAGAGTGAATCGCCCCATTGTTTCTATCCAGTTGTCACAAGCTTGATCTTTGGAAAAGATCTCACATGTCACCCACCAAGAGCTTGTTAGATGTTGGCTCTAGAAGGATTTTCATCTTCATCGTGAATATTTGGCGGTCTATTCTCCTCGTTCTCACGGTCGTTTTGATGGGTAAAACGCTAAAAACGGAGTTACGGTTCAAAAGTTATAGCCGTTTGAAGTTTTGCACAAAATCTTACTCGTAAACCTGTTATTATGCTTAGGACTTGTTGCTTATGCGTAGGATTGCTTATGCGTAGGATTCTTATGCATAGAAAGCTTAGGCTTAGGATTCCTTATGCGTAAACAGTATCTTACGCGTAACCTTTAGGCTTAAGCGTAGCTTATGCGTAAACAAAAATACTTAGTCGTAAAAACCTTACGCGTAAGTGGTAGCTTAGGCGTGAGTATTACTAAATGGCGTTTATGCTTATGCGTAAGTTTAGGTTTAAAACCAAAATCCTTCACACTTGTCCAAGCGTGAAAGATATCCACAAGTCGAAGTGTTCCACAAACTTATCCAAGTGAGGGAAGCACTGAGTAACCGTTGAAGCTCGAAGATGGTTCACCAAAAGCTTATGTGTAAAATTCAAATCTTACGCGTAATACCTTACGCGTAGAAAACTAGGGTTTTGACTTTTCTTACGCGTAAAAAAAGGGTGTTGACCAAATGATACTTACGCGTAAAAGCGCGGTTTGCAAAAACACGAATTTTCACCAAAACACGTTTCCAAACGATTTATTTTGCACAAACTTCTTTCAAAACACTTAAAGATCAATAAAGTCTATAATTTTAACCTTAAAACCACATAAAAATCAAATCTTTATGCAAAAAGCCCAAGTATTATAGAGAAAAACGCAACTTTATGTGTAAAGATCTAACCAAAAACGTAACACAACACTCCTAAACCATTGTTAGGCGATAGATACCAATTGTAGGACCTTACTTTTATCAACCTTATCACAAGATGAACACGTTAAACACATTATGCGTAGAACACGTGAAACACAAACACAAACTATGCGTAAATAAGAGAGAAACAAAGATTAAGAGAAAGATGGTGACTTGATGTTATAAAACCGTGTATGTAGAGAGAAAGATGAAAACAATATGTTGTATATTCAAAGGAAAACACACACACACACACACTCAAGCACACCCCTCAAATGAGACTTTTAGGGGTATTTATAGTTCCTTACAAATGCCCTAATGGGCTTTGGGATGGGCTTCGTGGATATGGGTTGGACATGGATTGGATGACAACTTATACAAGGCTAGCTTAACATAACTTCTAGCCATTTAGCTTAGTCCAATCCACAAGCCCGTTGACTATTCTAATACAATATCTAACACACGTTACAAAGTTACTAAACGAGAATGACCATCACTTCTAATAACAGCTATTAAGGCTAACAATAGTAATTTGGCAAGCTAGACCTGTAGCTTGACAATCACGACTATAAGCCAAGACATATTGACTCACAATCAAGGCCGTAGTTAGGAATCGCGTCCTAAACAATGACGAGGTTGAATTATACACAATAATTCAGAGTATTGCTGAAACAACTGTTATTTTTGAAAGATGATTTATTCTTCTCAAGATAAAAAATGGCCATAAATAGCCCAAGCGATCAGCCATAAGAGGTGTTACAAGAAGCTCAAAAGTTGGTAGAAAGTGAAAGGACTTTTTAACTAAATGGGGTATTACATCTGTTGCCCCTTTATTAACTTTATTTAATAACAGAAATACCTTAAAGACTTGGTGAAAGTTGATGGCAGCCTTGATCAAACGGGCCCAATCCAGGACACCATTCACACACAATGAGCCATAGAGCCCAAGTAAGCTTCGTTTCCAATTGTAAGAAAAAGATCATCAGCTATCGACCTTTGTCCATTCAAGACTGTATCATCCCCTCCTCTTTTAAAAGTAATTGACCTCAATTCAGCAAGGCCATCATCATCAAGATAAGGTGAGAGATCACCCACATTGAAGGTAGCATGGACGTCATAATCTCCCGGAAGTTCGATTCTGTATGCATTGTCATTCACACGCGCAATTACTTTGTATGGCCCTTCAGATCGAGGCATAAGCTTGTTCTTGCGTTTGTTTGGAAAACGCTCCTTCCTTAAATGAAGCCATACCAAGTCCCCTTCAACAAACACTCGAGTTTTCGATTCTTATTAGATTTCCGTTTATAAGTCGCATTAGCAGTTCAATACGATCAAGAACTTGCGATGCAACTTCATCATGGACTTCAACTTAGCTTGGCGTCTGGTGAACCAACTCGTCTTTTGGCATTGGGACCAGATCTAATGGCAAGTATGGGTTAACTCCATATACAACTTCAAATGGGGAATGACCTGTCGCATAAGTAGGAGAGCAATTTTAAGCAAACTCGGCGTGAGCAAGCTTGACATCCCAATCTTTCTGGGTCTTACTTACCAACCCCCGCAGCAACGTCCCCAAGGTCCGGTTTGTAACCTATGTTTGTCCATCTGTTTGAGGGTGATGCAACATGCTAAACATCAGCTTGTTTCCCACCTTCCTCCATAATGTATTCCAAAAGTAACTCAAAAACTTAGAGTCCCGATCCGAAACAATGGTCTTGGGAATCCCATGTAAATGCACAATCTCCTGGTAATATAATTCTACAATATTACAAGCAACATCGGCTTTTTGGAAAGCAACAAAGTGAGCCATCTTCGAAAATCTATCCACCACAACCATGATAGCGTCCTTACCCCTTTTAGTGCGCGACAAAGCTACTATAAAATCCATGGACACATCTTCCCAGGGACGAACCGCAACCGGTAATAGCGAGTACAAACCAGGCTTGAATGAAATCTTGGCCATACGACAGGTCACACACTTTCCAACAATGTTTGTCATATCCCCTAACATCTTAGGCCAAAAGTGTTCCTTCAATACTTCCTCATGCACTAGTAGCTCACTGAACCGAGTGTTTAGGAATACAAAGATGGTTACCCTTAAAGAGAAACCCATCTTATATCATGTACTTTCCATATGCACCGGTTGTGCATCTCTCAAATACAACTCAAAATCAACATCATCACGATAGTAACTGTGGAAAACTAGAAGGGGGTTGAATAGTTTTACCGATTAAAACATGGTTTTAAACTATTTAGATCAACTTATGTCAATCTATTAAATGTGTATGTTGGATGTTGATAGATAAATACGTAAGTAAATAATGCAAAGATAAAGAGTAAGAAGACAAACCACAACGCAGTATTTATAGTGGTTCGCTACAAGGACACCTTCCTTGCCTACTCCACTCCCGAGTCACCTACTCGAGTTTGTAATCACTACACAACAACGACTCCTTATGGTGGAGAAACCTTCATAACGTTGCCTACTCTTTTTCGGTACTAGGCTAACCACGGGTTCTTTCACACCAAGATGAACCACACCTACCACAACGTCGCCTACCTTTTATCCGGTACTAGGCTAAATCGAGTTCCATTACAATGGAGGAACTACAACCCAACACTACACCAACGACTAATCCCAAAGGAGACCAACTCCTTATTACAACATCATCAAGGATATCAATATCCTTGGATCTAATGCTAATCTATCTTGTACATCAAACACACCATATCGAATGTACATCTTAGGCACCTTTCACTAATGCCTTTAACTAGATCTTCAAGACACCCTTCACTAATGTCTTGTGACTTGACTTCTAGGCACCCTTCACTAATGTCTTCGTCTTGACACTTGAGACATCTTTCACTAATGTCTCCAACACTATACTTCTTAGAAGAAAGAAAATGAATCATCAACAAGAGGAATTCAGTAGTCTTGATGATGAGGAAGCATGGCAACTCATGGACTTGAGCTTGCTCGACTTCAAAGGTGGTGATCTCGCCTTTAAGAGGAACCTAGAGAATCACACAAACACAAAACTACAAACATAGATCACTTGGATCTGGGGATAGAGAGTTTTTAACTCAAGGGGAAAGTATGTTAGAAAGGGGTGAGAAACAATGAAGAAATGGCTCACTATTTATAGAAGAAAAATTCTACTGTTCCCCGGATCCCACGGATCCCTCCCACAAGGGATCCGTCTAGCGTAAAGCTAGGGATCCGTGGGACGCTCCTCTTTACCCATGGGTATTTTTGGTCATGGGTCATGGGTTATGGGCTGATCCATAGGTCTTATACTAGATAGAATGTATCTTTTGAGTGCAATGCACCTAGTCACATGGGTATGGGTCAATACCATAGGTTATGGATATTATCCATATATGATATAAGCATGATGTCATGCAATGGGTTATGGGTCAAGCTCCATGGGTCATGGACTTTGGGTTGTAACCAACTACATTCAATGTATTTGGTCAATGGGTTGTGATACTTAAGTTTCTACCCATTTATATTACCCAATATACTACATACTAATTATGTGTATATTTTACCCAAATATGTAAACACTAGTTGTTGTACATATGTAATACTAAATCATAAAATCACTTATACTTGTTTTAGTGTTTTATGTGAAAACGTAAGTGTGTTAGAAACAATTAGTTCAAACTAATTACGTATTTTATTTGTTTCATTAAAATGATTTTACGTTTGTTATCGACAAAACATTAGAAGATCATAAAATATAAATAAATGTTTTTACCGTTTATTTGTATTAACAATCTCCCTTTTGTTGATGACAAAACATAAAATTATTTTAAGGAAAAGCTAAAATTGTAAAAGTTTGAATTTGTAGTTTTACTTTCTTCTCCCCTTTTGTCGAAACAAAAGAGCTTCGAAAGGAAACTAACACATTGTTTTAGGAAAAACATGTGAAAGGAAAAGAAATAGAGAGCAAGTAACGGGAAAGGATCTCGTCTTTACTCCTCCTTGACGAGTCCATCCCTATGTGAGGGCGTCAAGAGAAAAATAATACTAAGCTAGTTCATTTGCAACTAAGTTTGCAAAAGATTTCGTCAATGTGACGAATGTGCTCCCCCTTAATGATTGCAATTTTGCAAAGGGACGTCATAGAATGTAATACTAATATTGCAAGTAATTTTGCAATGCATTGCTTTGACACAAAGCTCCCCTAGCTTTAGGGTGTCAAACTCTTCATGTGTAAATTGAATAACTACAAAACAAAGGTTAGAAAACAAGTATAATGCATAATTTCCTGCAAATATGGTCCAAGTTAGTAGAAAGATAGTTTTATGTATCACGGATCCCACGGTTCCCTCCTTGTAGGGATCCGTCTAGGCAAATACAAGGGATCCGTCTGGCTGATGATCAATTTCAGCAATGGTGATATAACACAATATGTTAATATCAAAGTGAGATATGTATTATAACATAATCATATACTCAGACATATAGCAAGTAGCATGTATTTTCATTTAATAAAACTAGAGATATGATATACATGACTCTAAAACTAAGAAAATGATGGATACATAACTTGGAACTACTAGACTTATCTAGGTAACGCTTGAAACTAGGACACCACTAAAATCCTCTAGCTCAAGTTTGTTTAGGTTTAATCTCGTCGAAACATTCGAGGAGGTGATAGAACATGAAACGTTGGTCTTCTCGTACTTCATGTATCAAACTTTCAACATGTTGACAATGATAACAATCTTTGTCATGGCTAGGTAGTGGTGGTGGAAGAAATGAAATTGCTTGATGCGAAGGATCAAGTGAAGCGGCTTGTGGAGCCTCAAACGACGGGATTGGTGGAGCGCATTTGAAGATGGCTCGACCAAGAATGATGGTGGTGGTAGAAGTGTCAACTTCCATATGGTCGGGTGGTTGACTTTGATAATTTCTCATAATCCAAATTGGATTATATGATGGTGACGGAAAAAAGGAAGCCGGAGCTAATGTTGACTCAACACCTTGATTATGTACCATTATTCCTCCTAATGAGGAGAATGTTGCCGGCGGAGGAGGATGAGACGGCCTAGGAGGAAAATCCTCTAAATTGTAGAGGTGTGGTGACGATAGTGAAGTTGTAAACGAGATAGCTCTAGGAACCAATGGTGATGGTTTAGTGGAGATGATATTGTTTGTCCTAGGAGGTACGGTGGTGTTTGGTATAGGTAGTTTTGTGGGTACAATCCTTTTAGGAACTGGTTTGATTGGTTGAGAAGAAATCCTTGCATTTGGCTTGACCGGAGATGATTCGGTTGAAGAGATTTCGTGTACAACACGAGCAATTTTCTTGGGTGGTTCTTTTGTGGATAATTTGCTACTTGGAGTTTTCCTCATTATGAGATGTGATGAGTCTCTAAATACTCATCATTTTTGTACTATCTAGACTGCAAAATCATCTGAAAATACTCAGAAACACATCAAAATGATCAAAATATCACAAATCAGTGTTTTATGTGTTTCAAATGCAAAATATCAAAGTCGGATGAAAAAGCGTATCAAATTTGCAAAATGGCGCTTTAGTCCCCAAGTTTCAAAAGTTGTCAAAAGCAGGTCCTGGTATATCAAAATAAAGAAAATGTCATTTAAGGTCCATGGGATTCAAAAGTTGTTAAACAAACCCTTCAAAGTTTAAAATTTGTAAAATTACAACTTTGGTCCCTCAAGTTTCAAATTTGGCAAAAATGGCCCCTGGAAAATTGAAAAATGGCAAGATTGGTCCTTGTATTATGAAAGCTTGTCACTTTTAACCCTTGAAGCAACTTTTCAGAATTGGCAGCTTAGGTCCCTCACTATTCGTAAATTACAAATGAGCCCTTGTCATTAATACCTTATACCCATTTGCCTTGTCAAAACTATTTGGACCCCAATCATTTAACCACCTTTGACCCCCGCCAAGTCTAATATCCGGTCACCGGTCAAACACCCACCCACTTGGCGCCAATCTTTCTTCCACCTCCCAACCGCTTCTGCAACACCATCCATGTCACCTCAACCCCCCTCCTCTCCATATCACTTTCCTTGTCCCCCCACCTCAACACAACTCCAAGAAACATTAATGATCCCTCACCCCATTCACTCAATCTCTCCAACTGGCTTATACCAATTTGGCGCCAAAATGCAATCTAAGGCCAAGATTCACTTCAAGTCATCCTATGGTCTCAAAAGGAAGTGGGATTTTCTCAGTGGACAAGTGGAAGAAATATGGAAGTATAAATAAGTGAAGAAAGAGAAGAAATAAAGAGAGTAGTGTAGTGTAGTATTTTTCCCTTTAAATTTAGTTTAAGTTTACTGTAATTTAAGCTTTCCAGTAATGTTTTCTTAAAGTTTTTGTAATCTCAGTTCTTTCTTGTACTCTCATTTTCAGTTTCAATAAAAGTTTTTAAGTTTAATTCTTGTCTTGCATTTCACATATTGAAAACTAAAGAAATTGTTTTAAAATTGAAATTAGCTCATATAAGTTGTTTATAGCTTTGTGAGTTTATTTGTTGCTTACTTTGGTATTTCACCATTCACATTCACAAAACTCTCGATCAACTAAAGTCAATCGGTTCACTCATTTGGTTGAAATGGAAAAGGGAGATGCAGAGGTTGATTTGGGGTTGTATTAGAGTAGGTTAGAGTAGTTCTTGGGTTTGGTTTGGTCTCAAAACCACCGGACACATGTGAGTGTATATCTCGCTTTAAATTTTATTCATTTACATTTTGAGTTTGTATTTGTATTTGTATTTGTGGTTAGATAAGGTTTAAGCTGTTTAATTATTTGTATTTAGGTAATTTGAACTTAGTTTAATCATTAAAATTAGCTAGATTAGAGTTAGCTCATTTAAATATGCAAGCGAAGTTTAAAGGAGTGTTTGGATTGCTTGTTTAACGTGTTAGAGGTGATTATAGTGGATGAGATCGGTTGCTTTAGTCCTTCTATAGTTTATTACACTCATAATTGCCCTTGTTTTGAATCAATGTCCATGTTAAGTCAACTTTTCATATCAACCGATCTTATATCCATATCTCAGGAAATCGAATGATGAATCGAGTTCACATAGGCTTAGAATTTGTTAAACAAGGTTGTTAAAGTTTCATTTCATCATCATTCATCCATATCACCATCATTTGATCTTAAAACTCATTTTGGTCAAACTTCTCTCTGCTTTTAAAAGTCAAAAGACCGTGTCGATCTAGTTTTGCAGAACTTGCGGATGATGCATAATGATCATTTCAAGTAATTAGGGTTTGATTTTTGGTTTAGATATAGTCGATAGGTGTTCTTCAAATCCACATTTTCGCTTTAGCTTTAGCTTATTGAATTGGCTTATAGAGTAGCTCAAACTTGGTACCAAGTAACTCAGATTCGCACTTCATGAGTCATGTCCCATTTGGCCGCTTTATTTTGATCTCGTAGTTTCTTCATCTCTAGTCCTTAGGAGTGAAACTTTGGATATACACTCTTTGCCGGTGGCCTTTAGATCTCCACCTTTTGTTTTCTGTTAGCTTATTGGATAAGGTGATGTAATCGCTAAAGTGGGACCCGAGCCACTGTGTTTGCTATATTGGCGGTTAGCTAATCCTTGGTTAGATGCTCATTAGGTGTTAGGATTAGATGTAGAGCAGTTGCCTTAGAGTAGTTTCACTATACTTTAGCTTATATAATCAGTTGGTGCCTTGTCTTGCTTATTAGCTTATATTAAAGTGCTTATTTCCTTTTAGATTACACTACGCCCTTGTTTCTTCCATATAAGCTCTTGTTTTTATATTTTTTATAACTTTAGGATATCATTTTAGATTTTTCCTGAAATTTTCATAATTTTTAGACACTGTTTAGTATTTTTCTTATTTAAATTCAGTTTTTAATCATTTTTAATTAGCTTTTATTGCATAAAATTAAGAAAAAGTTCCAAAAAATAATTTTTCAATTTTAACAGTTTAAGATAAATGTAAAAAGCCTAAAAAGTATTTTTCCATAATTTTCTTAGTTTAAAAAGTATTTTCTAGCATTTTAATTAGTTTTAAATAGTTTTTAATTAATAATAAATACATAAAAAGTCTAAAAAATATATTTTTAGTTTTAAAATTAGTTTTATCATATTTTAGATTTTTCTAAGTCTTAATTTTATTTTTCTAGTCTTATTTCATATTTTCTTTCATTTTAGAGTATTTAATAAATAGTTAAAATAGTTTTTAATTAATAATAATTAATTAAATAGTAATAAAAATAATTTTCTTTTTCTATAAATTTTCTTTTATCATTAGGTTTGTAAAAATGTATTTTCATATTTTTAGGACCTTTATTTCTTAGATCTCACTTTTTATTTTATGCGTTACGTAGTTTTAATTTAAACGTCGTTTTAGGTTTTAAACGTTCATCACTTTAAATATAGTGATAGCGTTTATTTAATATCTTTATCTTTTAATTTTCTTAATTTTCATTTAAGTCATTGTTATTTTATAACTTTTTCGAGAGTGTAATATTCAATCCTAATCCTTTCTGATCGCTATCATTAGTGATCATTTTATCGTCTGAATCAATGTTTGCACACCATTGAGTCTCCGTGGGACATAACGACCCGGGAATTCATTGTATTCTCGATCTTCATTGCATTTGTGCTTAAGCATTTTTAAGTCTGTTTAGACTTGACGGTTTAGCACAGATCAAATTTTATACCGCCGGAGGCTTTAGCGTGTGTTTAGCCTTTTCGATCCATTCTTGCACATATTCCATCTTTTGTAAAAGTTTTTGTAAAGTTATCGAAAATCCTAAAAGTTCATTAACACTTTTCCCAAAGTGTTATCAACACCAAAAATATTTTCATTCTTTGTTTTTGCAAGATGTTTTCAAAAATCCAAAATATCCATCCTTTATCCTCCAACTGCTTTAATTCTACATTTCCTTACCCTCTAACTGCTTAATTCTTCATTCCTTATCTTCTTTAACCGCTTAATTCTTCATCTCTTATTCCTCTTATCCGCTTAATTCTTTATGTCATGGTATTTGACATGTTCACAGTGTGGAGGTCCATTTAATGGTGGAAATTGTCGGCGATGTACCAATGTGGGTTTCGGAGACAAGTTTGTCGATAATCCCGATCCCATTTCAAATGATACACCCGATTTTTCCTACCCCTCCACAACCCCAATACGAATCCTACTATGCGAGTTTTGTGGGAATGATTCTCATTACGGTTTTGATTGTCCACCGCTGGTCCCGCTTGTCTATGAGCGAGAACCATGTTACAATCGAACTTTGGTGAAAGTTATTTTCCCAATTATCTCATTGTGCAGTGCGGGGTCCTCATGCGACTTTTGAATGTCAACCGATGAATCAAAATTTTCACAATTCCAATTCTCCGGTTTTGACAATTTCCAACCCCACAAGATTCCATCACCATCGACTTCGAGCCTTCACATCATTTCAATGATTACGAGGAGTGTAATCTTCCTCAAAGTTCGAAGAAATACGCATTCGAAAGAAACGCAAATGAAAAGAATGGTGTGTAGCTTCAATGATGAATATAAGAATCGATATGATGACGATGATGATGAGGATAGTATTCAAATGAAGGAATACTATGATTACGACGAGGAGAGTGTTATTCAATTGAACGATCTTATTTCTCAACTCCCTCGGTCCTATTGCTATCACACCTATCTTACCTATTATTGCTTCCAAAGACTCTCTCATAATGGAGGATGATCATCTCAAGACTATTTCGGAAGCGGAATCATCAAGTGTTGAGGATCTTGTCCCAATCCCAAGTGAGTCCGAGGATATATCCGATAGTGATTGTGATTTGCCTTTTGTGATTCTCTCGACATTTCGAGGTTACTTCGGGATTTTCTCAAATCCTCTTTTGAATTTGATAATGACTACACTTTTGGGAAAGTAAATCCTCTTTCGATGAAATGTCTCGAGGCCGATACAGAGACCATCACGAAGTGGTGGAAATTGCTAGCTCTCGAGCACACCACTTGTCCCACCTCTCAGTATTCTATCTTATCTCTTCCATCATGTGATGATGATTCTATCCTCATCGATGAGATTCATGATCCAAAATCATGAATTCTCCTTACGATAATGAGGAATTAGTCATGATCATCATCATGACTCTCCTTCTTTTCTTCACATACGGTGTGAATTCTCCATGTCTTAACTCCTTCGGGAATGAGGACACTAATTTTGATCCCGGCATTTTCAATTATCATTTTTGAGCCGGTTCTCTCTATATCTCATCGGTGTGGAACTTTCACGTGCTTCGAATGTTTATCCAAACATCTTGAATGAAAGTCCGATGGAGATTGTTTCTTCCACTTTGCTTCCCCATGAACCAATGAATGCGGGGTCGAGTCAAGCTAGCGACTCGGAAATCAAAAACATTAGCACGCATCATATGGGTTTTCACCCATAATTCTATCTTCTTACCCCCTTTCTACCACCCTAGTGTGGGGGAGTTTCCCAACACTGTTGTATATTCTCATTCTTTCTAAAAAAATCTTCTTCTAAATAAATGGCGTAATATTTTCCTTTTACGTTCTTTGTTTCGACATAACCGCTTAAGGTACTTTGAATATTGAGGAAATATTCATTTCTAAGTGTGGGGAATTCTCACGAATTTCATATATTATACTACCCAATTCCCGTGCTTGGCCAAAATTTTTTTGGAGTAAGTGTTTTACACTTTCTCATTTGGTTATCGATCCTTATCTCAGTAAGACTAAAGGATTAGCTAATCCAGAGCAAACGGCTCTTGGTAAAGATATCTCAAATCCGCTTATATGGCTTGCAATTTGCCCAAAATTGTATGGTTCTCAACTCACCATATCCTAAAAAGTGAAGAGTTGGCTAGCCCGCAAGGTTATGGCTTGTGGTAAAGGCGATGGAAAATCCATAATTAGTATTCACTCACCAAAGATAATTCGATAATTTATCTAAGAGTTGGCTAGTCCGTAAGGGTACGGCTTCGTAAAGACAAATCAAATCCGCTTCTGACTTATGATTTGCTCAAAATCATTTGGTTATCAGTGTACCAAGGTTCTTACTTGAATCTGAAACATTTGGCTACTCGAAGTAATGGCTTTTGTAAAGAGATTCAAATCCATTATGTTTTCTCAAAACATTGCTAGGGACTAGCAATATCTTAGTGTGGGGATTGATGAGTCTCTAAATACTCATCATTTTGTACTATCTAGACGCAAAATCATCGAAAATACTCGAAACACGTCAAAATGATCAAAATATCACAAATCGGTGTTTTATGTGTTTCAAATGCAAACTATCAAAATCGGATGAAAACGATCAAATTTGCAAAATGGCGCTTTAGTCCCCAAGTTTCAAAAGTTGTCAAAAACAGGTCCACGGTATATCAAAATAAAGAAAAATGTCATTTAAGGTCCATGGATTCAAAAGTTGTTAAACAAACCCTTCAAAGTTTAAAATTTATAAAATTACAACTTTGGTCCTCAAGTTTCAAATTTGGCAAAATGGCCCTGAAAATTGAAAAATGGCAAGATTGGTCCTTGTATTATGAAAGCTTGTCACTTTTAACCCTTGAAGCAACATTTCAGAATTGGCAGCTTAGGTCCCTCACTATTCAGAAATTACAAATGAGCCCCTTGTCATTAATACCCTTATACCCATTTGGCCTTGTCAAAACTATTTGGACCCCCTGTCATTTAACCACCTTTGACCCCCATGCCAAGTCTAATATCTGGTCAGCCCTGGTCAAACACCCACCCACTTGGCGCCAATCTTTCTTCCACCTCCCAACCGCTCTGCAACACCATCCATGTCACCTCAACCCCTCCTCTCCATATCACTTTCCTTGTCCCCACCTCAACACAACTCAAGAAACATTAATGATCCTCACCCCATTCACTCAATCTCTCCAACTGGCTTATACCAATTTGGCGCAAAATGCAATCTAAGGCCAAGATTCACTTCAAGTCATCCTATGGTCTCAAAAGGAAGTGGATTTTCTCGATTGGACAAGTGGAAGCAATATGGAAGTATAAATAAGTGAAGAAGAGAAGAAATAAAGAGAGTAGTGTAGTGTAGTATTTTTCCCTTTAAATTTAGTTTAAGTTTCTTGTAATTTAAGCTTTCCAAAGAATGTTTTCTTAAAGTTTTTGTAATCTCAGCTTCTTTCGGTACTCTCATTTCGGTTTGAATAAAAGTTTTAAGTTTAATTCTTGTCTTGCATTTCACATATTGAAAACTAAAGAAATTGTTTTAAAATTGAAATAAGCTCATATAAGTCATTTTATAGCTTTTGTGAGTTTATTTGTTGCTTACTTTGGTATTTCACATTCACATTCACAAAAACTCGATCCAACGAAAGTCAACCGGTTCACTCATTTGGTTCGAAATGGAAAAGGAGATGAGAGGTTGATTTGGGGTTGTATTAGAGTAGGTTAGAGTAGTTCTTGGGTTTGGTTTTGGTCTGCAAACCAGCTGGACACATGTGAGTGTATATCTCAGTTTAAATTTTTATTCAGTTTACATTTTGAGTTTGTATTTGTATTTGTGGTTAGATAAGGTTTAAGCCTGTTTAATTATTTGTATTTAGGTAATTTGAACTTAGTTTAATCATTAAAATTAGCTAGATTAAGTTAGCTCATTTAAATATGCAAATGAAGTTTAAAGGTGTTTGGATTGCTTGTTTAACTGTGTTAGAGGTGATTATAGTGGATGAGATCAGTTGCTTTAGTCCTTCTATAGTTTATTACACTCATAATTGCCCTTGTTTTGAATCAATGTCCATGTTAAGTCAACTTTTCATATCAACTGATCTTATATCCATATCTGTGGAAATCAGTGACAGCAATCAGTTCACATAGGCTTAGAATTTGTTAAACAAGGTTGTTAAAGTTTCATTTCATCATCATTCATCCATATCAGTCCACCATTTGATCTTAAAACTCATTTTGGTCAAACTTCTTATCTGTTTTAAAAAGTCAAAAAGACCAGGTCTGATCTAGTTTTGCAGAACTTGCAGATGATGCATAATGATCATTTCAAGTAATTAGGGTTTGATTTTTGGTTTAGATATAGTCTGATAGGTGTTCTTCAAATCCACATTTTTAGTTTTAGCTTTAGCTTATTGAATTGGCTTATAGAGTAGCTCAAACTTGGTACCTGTTAACTGTATCTGCACTTCAGTAGTCATGTCCCATTTGGCCAGTTTTATTTTGATCTGTAGTTTCTTCATCTCTAGTCCTTAGGAGCTGAAACTTTGGATATACACTCTTTGCCAGGTGGCCTTTAGATCTCCACCTTTTGTTTTCCTAGTAGCTTATTGGATAAGCTGATGTAACTGCTTAAAGTGGGGACCTGAGCCACTGTTTTGCTTATATTGGCAGTTAGCTAATCCTTGGTTAGATGCTCATTAGGTGTTAGGATTAGATGTAGACAGTTGCCTTAGAGTAGTTTCACTATACTTTAGCTTATATAATCAGTTGGTGCCTTGTCTTGCTTATTAGCTTATATTAAAGTTCTTATTTCTTTTTAGATTACACTACAGCCCTTGTTTCTTCCATATAAGCTCTTGTTTTTATATTTTTTATAACTTTAGGATAACATTTTAGATGTTTCCTGAAATTTTCATAATTTTTAGACACTGTTTAGTATTTTTCTTATTTAAATTCGCTTTTAATCATTTTTAATTAGCTTTTATTGCATAAAATTAAGAAAAGTTCCAAAAATAATTTTCAATTTTAACAGTTTAAGATAAATGTAAAAAGCCTAAAAGTATTTTTCCATAATTTTCTTAGTTTAAAAAGTATTTTCTAGCATTTTAATTAGTTTTAAATAGTTTTAAATTAATAATAAATACATAAAAGTCTAAAAATATATTTTTAGTTTTAAAATTAGTTTTATCATATTTTAGATTTTCTAAGTCTTAATTTTATTTTTCTAGTCTTATTTCATATTTTCTTTCATTTTAGAGTATTTAATAAATAGTTAAAATAGTTTTTAATTAATAATAATTAATTAAATAGTAATAAAATAATTTTCTTTTTCTATAAATTTTATTTTATCATTAGGTTTGTAAAATGTATTTTCATATTTTTAGGACCTTTATTTCTTAGATCTCACTTTTATTTTGTGCGTTACGTAGTTTTAATTTAAGCGTCGTTTTAGGTTTTAAACGTTCATCACTTTAAATATAGTGATAGCGTTTATTTAATATCTTTATCTTTTAATTTTCTTAATTTGCATTTAAGTCATTTGTTATTTTATAACTTTTTCAAGAGTGTAATATTGATCCTAATCCTTTCTGATCGCTATCATTAGTGATCATTTTATCGTCTGAATCAATGTTTGCACACCATTGAGTCTCCGTGGGACATAACGACCCGGGAATTCATTGTATTCTCTGATCTTCATTGCATTTGTGCTTAAGTTGTTTTAAGTCTGTTTAGACTTGACGGTTTAGCACAGATCAAGATGATTCAAAGAGGTTTGTAAAGGTTTCTAAGTGCTGAAAATGAGGATGAAGATGATGACTTTAAGAGTCCTAACAATGTGGTTTATAAAGCAAGAGATTTGGCAAGTGCATTCAAGACTTAAGCCACTAAGATTTCTTGGAATGTGATGATTAGCATGCACAAGAGTCAACTTCATAGTTGTACTGATCTAGGAACTTAATTAAGATGAGATGGAGTGTTCAAGTTAGCAATATGAGCTTGAAATGATGGTTTTAGCTAGAGTTGACATGAAACTGTCATACGGATCCCACGGTTTCCTCAAATGAGGGATCCGTCTAGGCTAATCCTAGGGATCCGGCTCTCAGCAGCTAGGAAAGAATAAAAATGATGTTTCTAAGATCTAAGGCCTATACCATCTTGAGTGTTTCAGTCCTCCTAAGTATCTTAAATGAAAGGGTACTTAAATGTTTAAGGGCAATGAGTTATGTAGCTAATGATTGCCATTTATGGAAGAAATTGGAACTTTTATAAGTACCAATGAATGAAAAAAGATGACACTAAAAACTTGAGAGTGTCAAATGAGGCTAAATGGTCCTAGAGACCAGATAGTAACTTAAGATAATGTTTTGGAGGTTATCCTAAAAGCTTAAGATGGAAAAGCTAGAATTTGACCCATTTCGACCTATTTTGACGTAAGGATGATTACGATCAATTTGCTAAAATTGAAAGATTTCTAAAGCTAGATGTATTAACATGTGAGGGATCATGTGTGAGTATAAGAGCGAAGATATGGTGAGTTTTGGTGAAATGATAAATCAAAAACACCTTGAAAATGATCCTAAGTTATCTATGAGTGAGTGTGACACCTACTGAGCTTGAGGAAGACATAAATGATCTTAAGATATCATGTTTAGCTAGTATGAGAAGGTGCGAAGGTTAGATTAATGCAAGGAAGCAAGAAATGCGATTACATCACCGGATCCTTCACTTGAGGGATCCGGCTAGTTATAGCCTGGGATCCGCATCAGAGACAGATTCTTAATGATGAAGATTGCAACATTTTTTCTAAGTATTGAAATTAGAAACTAATGATCTCTGATGAAGCATGCATGTATACAAGTAAAACATACTAAGTATAGCATGTAGAAATAGCACATAAGCAATCAAATGAGATCGAGCTCACAAATAACACATGTTAAACAAACTTTTAGCAAGCGCTATTCAAGAAGCTCAAAATCGATTTATGATCTAGATTAGTAAATTGTTTGTATTAACAATGGCGTGCAAGGTATATGTCAAGAAATAAAAGAGTACATGATGGTGTTCAAGACAATAAAGTTGTGAGGTGCTAGTTCAGGACAATCCTAGACTTCATTTAGAAGGTGGAGTTGTTGTTTTGGTTTAGTGAAGGTAATGAACTAAGTATAGTTATTACGGATGGTGATTAGCGTATAATGAGCTTCGTCCATGAAGTCATGTAGCTCTTCTCGATCAAATCAAGATAATCGCTTGATGAGGCAAGTGGTTGTGATTAACTAAAAGAAAAATCCATTTTACAACTTGTTTGATTTGTAATCTTATGACAATGCAAAGTATTTCCATTGTAAACTTACTTTAGGAAAACATAGGAGCATAGATTTCTCAAGTGAGAGATTGAATATGAGACTATTACTAGCGGTGCTCACTTACGGCTAAACACGACCATTTTTACGGGCGATTCCACATACCCAACTTCTATCAAGGAAGCAATTCAACCGTTAGGTCAAATTGAGTTTCTAGTGCAATAAGTTATCCAGTATTCATTCATAAGTTAGGAAAATTTATATTCCTATAATGGCCTATCGAAGAGTAACAATGATGATACTTTGCTTTATTTTTATTAATATTATACTTGAAACATCTATGGTGACGAAGGTGAAAAAAAAATAAAAGTTGTCCATATGGTGAACAAAAAAAATGGTTGGATGAGCTAGTTCAACAGATGTTGTTGGAAAGCTTGAGTTTGGACTTTTGGATATGAACAATTATATTTGCGTTGCAAAATAATTTACTTGAGTATATCGGATGAAATGATCAAGTTGTCAATCCTACTATGAAGCTTGGAGAGCGATCATGAAAAGGAAAGCGGGAGAGTACATCATTAATACAAGTGTAGGTTATGATTCGATGTACATTCTTGTTGTTTTTAGAAAACGATACAAGAAAATATGAAATCAAGAAATCATATAAGCACACAAAACATTTATGTTGCACACATGACAAACTCAATAAGAAGCCATTTAGTATATTACACGTTTTAAACATTTTTCAACTTATATGACTTATCTAAGTATTTAAACTAACATTTTCGACACACCTAGATGTCAAAGCACATTGATTAGAAAAATATTACTAACTCGACAAACAAGAGAATGAATAGCAAGGTGAGGAAACCACATATGTTATGTTAATACAAATAAACCGTAAAAACGTTTATTAATATTTTGCGATCTCTTTGTGTTTTGTTGATAACAAATATAATGTTATCTTAAGTATAGTTATAAGGATACATGTTATTTTGTAAAGCATTTACATATAGTCATTTAAATACAAAATGTAGTAATTAAGCATTTGTTGTAATAGTTTATTAGGATGGTAAAACCATAACCCATGGATCTTAACCCATACCCAAGTTGGCTTGATACAATGTATACTTAGATACATTGAATCTAAAGAAAACCCATGGACCAACCCATAACCCATGACCCATAACCAAAAACCCATGGGCAAAGAGGAGCGTTCACGGATCCCTAGGATTACACTAGACGGATCCCAGTGGAAGGGATCCGTGGGATCCGGCGACGGTGAAGATTTTGCCTATAAATGAGAGCCATTTCTTCATTCTAACTCACCCTCTTCTTACTTAATCTCTCATACACTCTCATTCTCTTCTAACATATAGATCGCTTGATCTAGAGAGTTGTTCTTCTTTCTTTCTATTGTGATCCTCATATAGGTCCTTCTCTAAGGCGAGATCACGAGCATTCTACAAGTCATCCAAGCAAGGGTCCTTGATTGATTTGTCACTCATAAGATTTACGTAGCAAAGATCTTGTATTTGATATTTCACATATTTGTTGTATAATAGTCGTGTTAGTTTGGTCCACCGTACTACGGACTCGGTATTTAGCTTTGTACCGAAAAAGTGTAAGCAACGTTGTGAAGGCTTCTCCGCCAAGTGAAGAAGTTTGTTGACATTGTGCTTGAACTCTCGAGTAGGTGACTCGGGAGTGGAGTAGGGAAGGAAGGTGTCCTTGTGGCGAACCACTATACACCGGTTGTGTCTTTTCTTTCCTTCGCTTTACTTTTTTACTTGCTTTATCATTAGATCTATACTTTCTACATCCATAAGATCTCACATATTAACGAATCTAAAAGTTTTGAAACTAAAGTAAAATCGGCAAAACTATTCAACCCCTTCTAGTTTTCCACAATTGGCATCAAGAACTAAGTTTATAAAAGTTTTAAAGTAAATTTGTATTTTAAAAACTTTTCGATCACTATGGGTTCTGAAAATTATAAGGAAGGGCAATCTATGCAACGACCACCACTACTTGAAACTAATGGATTTATATATTGGAAAAATAGATTCTAAACATATGTGAAGTCTAAATATATTGATCTTTGGTACATTATTGTTGAAGGTGATTTTGAGGCTACCTCAAATGATGATAAAGGAAATTTAGTTAACATACCTCGTGATAAACTAAACGATGAAATGAAGAAAAAGCTTTCTAAAAATAGTGAAGCAAAAATGCTTTTATATAATGCTTTACCGAAATAGAATTCGAAAGAATTTCTATGCTTAAAACCTCTAAAGAAATTTGGAATTCTTTAGTTGTAACTCATCAAGGCAACCAACAAGTTAAAAATAATAAAATTGATTTATTTGTTCAACAATATGAACAACTTTCAATATTGGATGAGGAAACTATAGATCATTCATTTGCTAATTTTAATACTATTATTACATCTTTACAAGCACTTGATGAATCTTTTTCTAGCCGTAACCATGTTAGGAGATATCTAAGGGCACTTCCATCGAAGTGGAGATCCAAGGTGATGACGATCGAAGAGTCAAAAGATTTGACAATCCTCACCTCGATGAACTCATAGGCAACCTAAAAGTCTATGAGCTTGTCCTTGCTAAAGACTCAAGCCTCAAAGGTGAAAGAGAAACACAAATCTCTTGCCCTTAAAGCCAAAAAGGCTTGACGATGAAGAGAACTCCTCTTGAGTAGTGACGACGAGGAGTACGCTATGGCCGTAAGGGACTTTAAAAGTTCTTTAGAAGAAAGGAAGATACGTCAAACAACCGTATGACGATAAGAAAACTTCGGAAAAGCAAAGAGGACGAAAGCCAAAAGATGATCGTACTTGCATTAAATGTGGTGTAGGATCGATATATTATTGTGTTGATGATTCGGTGGTCTTGGATGATGAAAATACATGTTTGCCATAGTTAGAGAGTTAGAGAAAGGAGTTTCTTGGTAGAGACTTGCTTCACAAATAAAATGTTAGATTGAATGAGCTCCACCCTTCCATGGATGGAAGGGTATTTATAATAACATACAAATCGTCCTCCGTCGGACTATGGATCGGGCATACTGATGGGTAAAGACCGTCCTTCCTCCACGGTGTTACTCTAAACTAAACTACGCTACGAACTAACTAATAAACTGCTAAATAACGTAACTAACGATATGTCTATGAGCTAACTTATGCTAGATAATATTTGGGGTGACCGATACTTTACATATGGAATTTCCAATTCCTAACAATCTCCCCCTAAGAGAGGTCACCCCATGATTTATATTTTGAATCCTAGCATTCTATTTAATCTTCAGTCTTGAGCTCGTAGACATTAATTCTTCAACATCTGCATCTTTGTGCTTTAGCAGTGATTCTTTAAAGTCCGCATAGTTTGTACTTTCAGTGGAGGTCTTTGAACTGATCCACATCCTGATGATCTTCGAGCTTTATTTGAGATCATCGGCCACAGCAAATCTCTGGATCACCCTTTATTGTGTTGCCATCATGTGAAGTTGTGACTTTCGGACCGACATGCTCACACTTTTGGATCATGACATCTTTTCATTAGAGTAGCGGAAGCTTTTACTGGTTCAAGATATTTGCGTGCGTGCGAAGCATAGTTTAAAAATATCCGAGCCGGGTTCTATAGATATGCACCGTCATGATTTCTTCAATTAAGTGTGGATCTTTGTGAGCATGCGGCTTTGGATTGACTCCTCAATTCGATCGGTAACCGTCCAAATGTACCGCAAATAACAGTTAGCAATAAAACACAAAAAGTGCCTTTGATCACTTCGTTGAATTGAGGTACATGGCCCATAGTTCCCCATTGATCGAGACAAGTCTTGCACGTGATCGGTAGAATTCGAAGAATCTCCTTGATGGGGTTTTGCACTGTTCTAGTTGTTCTCAAACTGGAACGTCTCAAAGAAGACAACATGGAGTGAGTGAACCAAATGAATTTATATGCATTTTGCCTAAAAGAATCGCGTATTGCTTAGAAGAAAGAGTTTTGCAACTGACGAAGGTTTTATGAGAAGATCAATTTTCAATCAAAATACTTTTGTATTTGAAAAGAGAATACACATTCGACGTGCTAGAGAAAGAAGAGATCCGCACATCGAACGGTTTTCCAAAAGTATTTTTTCAATCGAGATACTTTTTGTGTTTGAAAACATAAATACACATTCGACGTGCTAGAGAAAGAAGGTTTGCACATCGAATGGTTTTCCAAAAGTATTCGTCAAGTCCATTCTGGACCAAGGTTGATTCAAGAGTGAATCGCCCATTGTTTCTATCCGGTTTTCACAAGCTTGATCTTTGGAAAGATCTCACATGTCACCCACCAAGAGCTTGTTAGATGTTGGCTCTAGAAGGATTTCCATCTTCATCGTGAATATTTTCATATCACTCGGATGTTACGGCAATACCACAAGGATAATGCGTGGGACTCTTAATATATATTTACTTTCCACATTGTGTGAAACAACAAGTCTTTATTAATTTAGTGTCCTAATGAGATATTGTGGATGATCTCTTGGCTCTAGACTCAATCGTGCATATTTGGTTCCTATCTTGGGAGACTAGGGAGAGGTCTCCTTCTTCAATATCAACAATTTCTAAGAGAAAGTCGATAGATTATGTCGGTTCCCGTGAGAATGAAACAAGCCCTTTTAAGAGGAACTTGAGTAGCTTGGGAAGTTTAGTGCGGTGCGTCCTTTGGGTCCATGACGTCTTGTCTTCAATTCCAGTGTTACCTTAGTAAACACCGGTAGCATATGTATTGAACCCGGTTTACGCCCTAAAGGTTGAATTATTGGAGGCTATTTCTTTTCACCCTTTTCACATTCAATTCTTTTCATTCTTCAACCCCTTGATTGCTTACCGAGACGTCATAACTAGAACCTTGTTGGGTTAATTCCATACTAGCTCTGCCTCATCCGCACTCTTCCCATATTCTCATTTTCTCCTTTTTCATCATACCTAAGGACTTCTACACTATCTAGTGGATTGTCCTGGGTAGATCCCTCCGGTTCTTCTTTGGATCGTGGAACAAATACCTAACCTAACCATCCATATAACTCCATACATAAAGTAAAATGGTCGGTCTTTTGGTACAGTTCATTTCTTCCTTGAAACCAATTGAAAAATCATTTGGAAAAACAATCAAGGTACTTGTGATACGAGATCAAAGCATTTTGTACCTTAATAGTTTTGATCATTTAGAAAACCTCCCCTCAACATGTGCATATGATTTATAAATTGTTTAGCACATGGAGGCAAGAGGACTTTGAAATATTTTCTTTGATCACTATTTTCATAGAAAAAGCCATTTGATTTTCTTTGGTAAATTCTCCCCCTCAATATGTGCATAGGATTTTTTAAATCATTTTATCACATAGAGGCAAGAGGTTTTTGAAGAACTTCCACGATTGTATTTCCATACAGAAAACCATTAGAAAGTCAATCAAGGTACTTTATGTTGAAACATAGAATCTTTTGTACCTTGAAAGTTTGTTTTCTTTTGAAATGCTCCCCCTCAATATGTGCTTCGAGATTCGAAAACGTTTAGCACATATGGGAAAGCAGAATGCACATTTGAATCAAATCGATCATCATTTATCAGATTTCATTATTAAATCACAAATTCTCCCCCGATCAAAATATCAAACCCTTTGAGATTTTGGATCCCAAGTGATTTAATAAGGTTTAGAAAACATGGAATAATATGTGCATGGTTTAAATACTCATCTGGTTTTTTTGGTTAAATGCTCCTCCACTATCATGTGCATTATGTATTTCAAATCGTTTGGCACATGAAGGAAGGAGTGCTTTAGAAACAATTACCCTTTTTAAAACCGATTTGAGATTTAAATCACGATCTCTCCCCTGATCAAATATTTCAAACCAATTGAGATTTTGGATCCCGATTGATTTAAATCATTTGAAATTTTTTGGGGAAAGACGTGGCTTGATTTAATTTTTGAAATCGACAGATAAGGACCATTTTAAGACATTAAAGATTGTTAGTGTCGGTATGATTGTTTTAAGAGATCTTTTAGTAAAATAAAACAATTTCACAATCAAACAAACGAGAAAAACTTTCATTTTGATGATCTTTGAGTTCTAAAGAAAATCATACCATGACATAACATTAAATATTTAGATCACCACATTTTAACGTACAAACGGACTTTTATGAAGAAATATTGTTTGAAAATAATTTATTTTAAATCACTCTCCCCCTCAATCGATGACCGTAGTCGTTGATTGAGTGACTTAGGTTTTGATAAAAATGAAGTCCGGTGATTTTCAAAATTAAGTCCAGTTAATTTTCAAAACAATATTTTTCCATTTTTCAAAACAATATTATTTAAAAAATTGTTTAGAAAATGGTATCATCACTATTATCCTGCGCAAAGATCGTTAGGTGGTTGAGAAGCTTTTGTTGTTGTTCTTTGAGGGTTGGAAGAAAAACCGTGCGCAAATGCGGTGAGACTTCTTACGTTGCATTTTAATGCCAACGAGGTCAAATTAAGCTCGTTTCTTCAATCACTTAGAAGAAAACCATCTGGCGATGCGGTGACACCTCTTACGTTGCATTTATGCCAACTCTCCATTGAAGTCCAATTGAGCTCCGTTTCTTCATTTGTCAACCCAAGATATAGTTACCCTTTCCTTTTGGCATCCAATCATCATATTATGTGGGATCCGGATCGGGAACATACTTATATACCAATATACCTGCATATGTTAGTGGACACAAACAGATATATGGTGGTCAACATCACCCAAACAGCAATCGATTAATAAAAGTCAATCCAACATAACAATCAGTTCTTATAAGGTATGGGATTTATGTGTTTATCAAACTCTAATCATCTAATCCTAACAATCATATCCTGGGCACCTAGTCATTCAACGTAGGTTAACATCATTTTTAATTAAGCATATAGGATAATTAAGAAAGCCCGTTAGATGATGTAAATTTGAAAACATTCTCCCCTCAATCAATGACTTATTTTCTTGAAAAGTTTAAAAGCGTGAAGTCATTGATTGAGTTTTCAATATTATAAAACTATGAAGCGATTGATTTACAAGCAACTCATTTACCACCATTTTTAAAACAACAAATATTTTTTGAAGAATTTATAGAAAGAAAAACATTTGTGTAGGAACAATGATCCTTCGACATACTTTCCTCACATTGTTTTTAGGATAAGTGCACGAAATTTTTGAAAATTTGGTTAGCGCAAAGACTTTCCTTCCTTGAAGAGCGGGTTGCTATCGAAATAATAGCAAACCATGGTTTAAGCACAGTTCTGATCAAGTAGCGCAAGCCATAGTTTAAGTCCGGTTCTGATCGAAATAAGCGTAACCATATTTGAACATGTTTTGGAAAGAATATTTACACCTCCTACTCGAACTTCATCTATGGTCCCGTGCCATTATTGAATGACATTTCTAAGACCGCAGATGTTATCGATACCAGAAGACATGTCTTAGAAAAACAATTGTTAGGAATTAGAAATTCCAGGTATTAAAGAGTCGGCACCTCAAGTATATGTAATCGTTAGAAAGCTCGTAGTCGTAGTTCCTTTAAGTTAAATATTATTTATTTTAGTAACACCGTGGAGGACAGACGGGTCTTTACCTTGTATGCACGATCCACGACCCGTTGTGTGGCGTTTATTGTAAGACTATAAATACTCTACCTTCCAAGGTAGAGTTGGAGCTCATAATAAGAATTTTCTTTCTCTCACTAAAGTTCCCTAAACCTCTAACATTCTCTCTCTAAAACATATGATACGCCTACTTGTGCTTATGGTTTAGTGTGTTTGTGAAATCCAATATCCTACAATTGGTATCAAGAGCCATGGTTTGATCATCTCTTACATATCTTTGGATTTCTAGTGGTTTTTAGGTGGTTTTAGAGTTTGAAAAAGTTTAGTGGTTTTTGCATCATTTGGGTGATTTCTAGTGTTAAAGTTTGGATTTTGATAGTACTTTTGTGTTTAGAATCATCTCAAGTGTTTAGGTTTTGATTTTGAAGGTTTGAATCATTGTGGTTGGGTTGTTTTTGGATTGAAAAGTGGTGTTTTTTGTGTTTTTCTTGCTAGCGACTTGAGCCTCGGATAAATATTCTTGGTAGCGACTTGCTTTGTTATTTGGTAGCAAGTTGTTGTTTAATGCCTTAGCGAGTTGAGCTAGTGACTTGTCTATTGAGACAAGACGACAAAAAGTACAGTTAGTGGATTCCCCACTATGAGTAGCGACTTGGTTTAAGTTAGCGACTTGTACTTTATATTGTTTGCGACTTGGTGTTAGCGAGTTGGTACCTAGCGAGTTGCTATTTAGCGACTTGAATATTTAGCGACTTGGTGCTTAGCGAATTGCTGCCAAAATTTTGTTAACGACTTGGTTTGTAGCGAGTTGTTATATAGCGACTTGGAACTCTAGCGACTTAGCACTTAGCGACTTGGTTCACTATTTTTCCTAGCGACTTGGGTGATTTCCTTTGAATACGGTTTTCTCTTGATTCAGTAAAATCCTGTGAAAGATTCTATTTCTCGGTTTAATCATAGAGTTTTAAAATCCCGTTTAATCTGCTAACATGTCTTCCAACGTTCCTACAATCATTTCCATCGTTGCCGAGGATGTTCAAGCGGTGGCTCGGATACTAGTCCACCGATGCTTGATGAACCGACTACGACTCTTGGGCTCAACGTGTCGATTCTCTTGTCTTGGAATGGACCTTATCTAGTTGAGACTACTAGAGACATAATTGATACATCGAAGATGGAACAATGATCTATGGAATGGATAGACCTAAGATGTATGATGAGCTCAATGATAAGGAGAAAAGAGATTCGATGTTGATATCGGGGCTTCAAATATTATTCTTCAAGGTCTTCCAAAGACATCTATAAACTTATCAATCACAACACGAAGCAAAAGTCATGTGGGATAATGTCAAGATGCTTCTCTCGGTTCGAGCTAGCTGTTGAAGATCGAGAATCACAGTTGTATGATGAATTTGAGCACTTCATGATGAAACCGGATGAGAGTGTCTATGAGTACTATGTGAGGTTTCACAAGCTTGTGAATGATATGAGAAATATTAAGATGACAATGCCGAACATTCAATTGAACTCAAAGTTTGTGAACAATATGAATCCGAATGGCACAAGTTCGTTATACGTGAAGCTTACCAAAGGTTTGAAGAATACAAACTATGAGCAACTCTATGCCTTCCTTCTTCAAAATAGAGACATGCCATGTTTGAAAAAGGATTCTTGATCGCTCAAAACCAACCGAGGAGAGACAAGCTCATCGAATGATTCAACGACTTTCTACTCAAACATCGGAATCACAACCAAAGCCTCACAAGTCATACCTATGGGTAATGGTAATCATAAACTCATTCACGATCCTATGTTCAAACAAGTCGATGTTGATGCACACGTGGGAAACTTCATTAATCAACTAGCTCTTACGATTAGTCAAAACATGAACTCTCTTCCACACACCAACAACAATCTCGAACGCTTCCAATCTACATAATCAAGCCACCGCCGGAGATGGGAAGGTTATGGTGCGGCCAGTTCAAAACGACGATGACGAACAAGCAAGAGGTGGAGGCTGGTAGATGTTATCTTGCAAATTAGAATAGAGGAAGGAATGGAAATCGGGGTCAAACAAAGCCAATAAAATGTTATACTTGTGGAGGTGAGGACACATTGCAAGAACTACACATCACCAAAACGCCTCGAATGACGAGTATTTCGGGATAAGATGTTGCTTGTGCAAGCTCGGGATAATGGTGCGGCTTTAGATGAAGAGGAGTTGTTGTTCTTGGTCGAGGGAAATGCTAAGACATATGATGCATATGTGGATGAGCAACCAATTCGGAGACAGCCATAATCATCGAATACCTTTCAAGTAGTCGATTGTGATGCATACGACTACGATGTTGATGAAGAATCCACCGACAAACCATCTTCATGGCTAGCATTTCTCCAATGGTCTCTCTAAAGTCTCTTCATTACCACAAGCTAGTCCATCCAAAGACAAACTCATCTACGAGGTATTAAAATTATATGATATTGTTGATGAGCAAAAGATGCATAATGAAGTACAATCTCTTGAGACTTTTGAATCGAGATGTTGGTGATGTGGACAATAACAACAACTCTCATATGATCAACATGTGATGCAAAGTGAAAGTGAGGCTGTACCAAGTAATGCACCTTGCGATCAATAATGACTATGTTTTGATGAATTCACTTGCATGCTCTGATGATTCTATTGCATCAGGCGAATGCTTATAAAGAGCGTGTTGCGATTTATGAACAACGTGCTAAATTTGAGTTGACCACCGTGAGCGGAAATGGATGACCAAATGCGTACAATCATTAGAAAAAGTAAGTTTAAAGAAGAAGTATTAAAACAAGAGTTAAATTCCTTACAAGAAAAGCTTTCTAAAACTGCTAAGCAAAAACAAGAACTTCAGGAAAATGTAAAAATGCTTAAGCAAGAATTTAATGCTAAGGAATCAAAACTTTTGAAAGACTTTTCTAATCTGAAAACTTTGAAAAACAAGCTTGAAAACAAGTTGTACGTACAAGGTAACACCATTTAGACTGCTCATATGATCAATAAGCATAGAGTCTTAAGCGACAAACATAGTGTCCCCATTATTAAGGAATCCAATCCTGAGTATGTTAAGAAAGCTAAAGAAGCCCAAAAGGTAATCTATGATGGAAATGAAATCTTTAAACCTAGACAAAAACCTAGTTGCACTGAGAGCACTGAAGAAGATAAGCAATTAGAAGATGTCACTAAAAAGAAATTGGATGAAAAACTTAAGAGCCCTTCTTGCATAGATAAAAGAATCGACTATAAAGCACCCAACTACTCTAAGGAAAATTGGATTGCCTTTAACAAGTTTAAGCCTCAAGCGCATTGACACTGAACAAGTGTTACGGAAAATAGACTTAGATAAGCGAGAAAGCGAGAAAATATTGTTGCAACAAACCCTCCCCTTAGGAAAATGCCTAAAACAGCGTGTATCCTCCCAACACACCAATGCATCTAGTCCCTAGAACTATTGCCACTAAAAGCAAGACCTTAATCGGTCAATATGTTATCTTTCAACTATTTATTGATTTTGAGAAAACTTGCAAGAAAAGGATCACACCATTGGCATAAGCGAAGGAGAAAGGGTTTTGAGCAAACCAAAGAATGTTATTTAACGAAGTCATGCTTTTCTTTAAACAATTAAAAGATCAATTTGAGAGTCTTAAAAGGAATGAATCTGAGACATTAAAGAAATGGAAAAGGAATTTGATGCAATGATAGTTGAGGTTAGTGATTATGAGCGAGCATTAAAATATAATGAGATTGAGAGGAAGAACTTGCATACACCGAATGAGAATCGATTTACGAATGTATTGCTCAAGATGTGTTTTCAACGCTACAAATTGTTCCATTAATGCTTCTCAATTTCATGAATTATCTGTTGCTCGAAAGTCTCCCATGATCGTGTCATTGAGAATGAAAAGACTAATGCTAAACTAAGCGAGAAAATTGAGCGGATGATCATGATAATTTGGTGAAACATTTTTCTAAACTAGAAGTTGATCATTTTGATCTACAACTAAAATATCAACATCTTAAAGAAAATGTTAAAACCTCAAACATCAAGACATCCTCAGATGCTCCTGAGTTTGATGCAGTTTTTTAATTAAACAAACGTGATGAACAGATTCAGGCTCATTGTAACATGATCATAAAGTTGAAAGCCCAAATCTCTCAATTAAAGGGCGAAAAGAACAATGTGACTGGTTCCCAAGAGCCTCCTCTTTTAGATTATCAGAATTCACAAACGTTCCATCTTCAAAACTTAGTAAATTCATTACAAAAGGAAAACAAAAGTTTTCTAGAAGAAAATGAAAAGGTTAAACGTCATTTCAATGAGTTATTTGAATCAATAAAGGTTACTCGTAACAAAAACAACGAACAAATAGCTTCATTGCAAAAGGAATTTGAGAATCGAAGAGCGGTAAAAGGAAAATGCCAATGACCAATGGGGAGAATGGTGTATCAAAGGTTCACTCTAGTAGTAAATATGCCTGTGCGTGAAATATGTTCCCCTCATCTCGTGAATAACAAACTTGCTACTCAAACATATTTCTCATGCCTTAAGGATTGTCTAGAATGTCTACGTGAGATTGTTGAAGAGGATAAATTAGAAAACCACTTGACAATGCAATTGGGCATGCATGTTTATATGCTAAGCGATCTCAAGAAATTCTAGAATGCTTAATTACAATATGCCCTAAGTCCATAGGGTGAGAGTTAATCCTTTGATTCGTGTTCGATGCCTAGTGCCAAGTATAATATCCATTCGATGCACGATGTTTTGAATGTGAACCTTAGTGTGCCTTCAAGTAGTTCGATTCGGATCTGTTAAAGCCAAGAAAGAGAACTCTTGTGTGCCTTCTAGAATTACAAATCCCAAAGACTTTTAGTGTTAAGAAAGTGAACCTTAGTGTGCTGCATGTAGTTCGGATCCCAAGACATCTAAGCAGAGAAGAAAAGAGTAGCAAAACCAACTAATGTTCCCATTCCCTCTGGGAGTAATCGGTGACATTAAAGCAAGCGGTCAAAGTCTCAAGACATTACAAGGAATGACACGACCGCATAGCTAAGAATGTGCATTGGAAGAGTAGAAGACCAACCTAGGAACTTTAAGTTTGAGCCGAATAAAGCGAATCGTGTTGATTCTAGTATTAGCCATAGGGTACCGTAATTAATTCAATTTTGATACTATTTGCAAACCTTGTATTGATGTCTGCTTGAATTGTTTCTAATCATGAATGTGGTGTTAATGTTTTGCCTAATGATGTTAATTGTCCAATTAATATTGTTAATGCTAAAAATCATGCTAAGAAGGCTAAAAGGCAAAACGAAGAAAGTTAGAAAAGCAATTGAAACCCACGGAAGAACATTACGTAAGATAGGACATAGATGGATACCGGTTGGCCGTAAGGTTAATCGAGACAATGCCCACTAGAAAATGGATGCCTCTTGGTAGAACTATTCCCTTAAGAAGTGGACATACTTTGAATAGGAAAATCTGGACACTAATCTTGCATCTATTTATAATGATTCCATTGCTTCAATATCGATATGGACGTTTCTATTTTTGATGTGGGTGTTCCAATTTCTATTTCTAACAAATGGAACCCATTCTTGCATGGGGATCCCAATTATCCGATTATCCACTCTTATGCATGTTTAGCTGCGAGATCGTTCAAATCGTTACGTGGTACCGGACTCAGTTGTTCCAAGCATATGACTCATGTGACGGTCATGCTCATGAACCGTGAGCAAATTCATCGAGACGATTAGATTCGGAATGATCATTTCGGTGCTATTATGGGTTATGGAGATTATGTTGTCGGTAAAAGTGTTATCTCCGTGGTTTACTATGTAGAAGGTCTTGGTCATAACTTGTTCTCTGTTGGTCAATTCTGCGATTCGATCTAGAAGTAGCCTTGAAAACATACTGTTTGTTAGAGAACTTGATGGTAAGGAAATTTTAAGAGGTTCACGTGGTTCAAATCTATACACTAACTCTATCGAAGATATGATGAAGTCTTCTCCAATTTGCTTGTCACAAAGGCTTCTAAAACAAAGTCATGGTTATGGCATCGTCGTCTCAATCACTTGAACTTGGCACCATCAATGATCTCTCCAGAAAGGACTTAGTTGTGGGTTTACCTAGACTCAGTATGAAAAGGATCATCATTGTTCGACATGTCATATGGGAAAAAGCAAAAGTATGCCCATAAACCCAAACCTACTAACTCATGTCACGAAGTTCTTCATACAATTCATATGGTTTATGTGGACCAATGAGAGTCGAGAATATCTTTGGGAAGAAATATGTGTTAGTTGTGGTTGATGATTACTCTAGATTCACACAGGTCAAGTTCTTAAGGACAAAGGATGAAACTCGATATCATCATCAAACTCATCAAGCAGTGAGTTCGACTTAACAAAACCGTCGAATTATCCGAGCGGACAATGGGCGAGTTTGTTAACAAACAACTTAGTGAATTTTATGAAGCGTTGGAATCAACCATCAAAGAAGTGTTCCACGAACTCCTCAACGAATGGTGTAGTTGAAAGATGAAATCAAACTCTTGTAGAAGCCGCTAGAACAATGTTGATTTACTCAAAGGTTCCAATGTTTCTCGGTTGAAGCTATTGCCACCGCATGCTACCACAAAATAGTTCCACGATTCACCTTGTTCATGGAAAAACTCCATATGAACTTGTCCACATGAAAACCTAATCTCTCTTTCCTTCGTGTGTTTGGTGCATTGTGTTATCCAACTAATGAGGTCAAGACTTAGGCAAACTTAGAGCTAAAGCGGACATTGGAGTATTTTTAGGGTATGCACCAAACAAAAGGGATACGAATCTATAACAAAAGAACCCGAAATATCATGGAAACAATTCACGTTACGTTTGATGGTGACCGGTCAAGCGGCTCTGGACAATCCAGTTTAGGACCCGCGCTTCAAATCGGTCCCATTGGTTCATCCCTTGTTCCAAACTCTTCTCAAGAAACTCCATATGTACCTCCATCGAAGATGATTTAAAGAAATTGTTTGATCCCATGTTTGATGAGCAGTATGAGCCAAGTGCTAATGAACCGCGATTCCAATAGCGGGCTGCTCGCATCCACGAGAATGAAGTCAATCCACGGTCTCAATATCGTTAAGTCAAGCGCTGCTGCGATCACTCGATCTCATCAACAAATCATCGGTCTTGAATATCATGGAACTGTTTTTGGCATCAATGATGAAGTTAATCCTTTGCTACTCCACGAAGATGCTCCATTTGAAAACATATTTGCTCACAATCTTCATCGAACCATCTTCTTGAAAGACATCAACTCTGCTACTTGGTCCCCCCAACCGCCACATGAACACCTCAGAAAATGGACTCATGATCATCCATTAGATAACATCATTGGAAATCCTTCTCGTCCAGTATCAACACGGAAACAACTTGCAACCGATGTCTTGTGGTGCTTCTTCAACTCCGTACTCTCTAAGATCGAACCAAAAGATGTTAAAACAGCCATGAATGAAGATAGTTGGTTCAATGCCATGCAAGAAGAAATTCATGAGTTTGATCGACTTGATGTATGTGAGTTAGTACCTGCTCCAGATTGTGCTATGATTATTGCTCTAAAATGGATCTTCAAAGTGAAACTTGATGAGCATGGTGATGTGTTAAAGAACAAGGCTCGATTAGTTGCTAAAGGATACCGTCAAGAGGAGGTATAGACTTTGAAGAATCTTTTGCTCTGTTGCTCGAATCGAGACAATCATAATCTTTTTGGCTAATCTTTGCTAGTAAGAACATGGTAGTCTATCGGATGGACGTGAAGACGGCATTCCTAAACGGAGATCTTATAAGTCGTCTATGTCGGCCAACTGAAGGCTTTGTGAATCGAGCATCCTACCCACGTTTATCGTTTGAAGAAGGCTTTGTATGGTTTAAAGCAAGCTCCAAGGGCATGGTATGATCGCTTTCAAAGTTTCTTCTATCTACGGATTCACAAAGGAGTAGTTGATCCAACATAGTTCAACGGTCGTCAAACATTTAATTCATGTTCAAATTTATGTTGATGATATCATTTTTGCCTCGATGACCCCAATAAGTGTTACCGTTTTCAAATGAAATGAGTTCAAAATTTCAAATGTCAATGATGGGACAAATGTCATTTTCTTGGGATTACAAATTTCACAAAGTCCGGAGGCATTTTCATAAATCAATCTAAATATGCAACCGAGATCTTAAAGAAATTTGGATTTGATTCAAGTGACCTGTTGACACACCCATGATTGATCGAACCAAACTAGATGAGGACCTCTCGGGGATCATGGTAGACCAAACAAAATATCGTAGTATGATTGGATCTCGGATGTACCTCACGGCTAGTAGACCGAGACATCTTGTTCATTGTTGCATGTGTGCTAGATACCGGCTAAGCCTACTAAAAGCACCTTGAGGCGGTTAAGCGGGTCTTCGGTATCTCAAGGAACCATCAATATGGGACTTTGGTGCCCGAAAGACACCGATATCACTAACGACATATGCGGATCTGAGATCATGCGGTGTCAAGATACTCGTCAAGTAATGCGTGAGGTGCTCGGTTTTGGGCGATAAGCTTGTGGTGGTCTTCAAAAAGCAAATGAGTACTTCTATTTCCTCTGAGGGTGAATACATAGCCATGTCATCTTGTTGTGATCAAATCCTATGGATGAGATCCCATTATCGACTATGGCTTTGAATTTAACAAAATCCTCTCATCTTGTGATAATAAAAGTGCTATTGCTCTCTCATGCAACAACGTACAACACTCGGGAGCAAAGCACATCGACATTCGACATCATTTCATCGGGGAACAAGTGGAAAAAGGTGTGGTGGAACTCTATTTTGAGAGGGCCGAATATCGGTTAGCGACATCTTCACCAGCTCTTCCAAGAGAGCGTTTTGAGTTTATTCTTCCACGTCTTGGCTTGAAAAGCCTTCAACGAATACACTCAAGCGTCTTCGAGAGGAAGGCGAGGAGTAAAGGTCTATCTTCATCTTTCTTGTATATATCTATTCGAAAAGCAAAATACAAAATTATAAAACCCTCAAAAATCAAATAGAAAAATACAAAACCTTTAAAATCCATAAAAATCTGTAAATTCAAAATCTTCAAAAATATTGTCAATTTGTTATGTTTTCTCGGTTCGACATTATCTACGGTCTTTGTCTTTGTCATTCAAAGAATGACACGGACTTCTAGATGTTGTTCAATTCTTATTAAAAATAATAATAATAATAATAATAATAATAATAATAATAATAATAATAATAATAATAATAATAATAATCAAAAATCAAAAATTATTTTTGGGAGAAGAGAAACAATGGTTTATTGTCATTTCGAGACGATAACCCGCTTTTCAAAGAAAACACGACACATACTTTATCATATTTTCAAAATTCCATGCTCGATTCTATAAACATTTATCTGTGAAAACTAACGCCTTGAAAAATTAACTCGGTCTCTATTTTTATAATCATCGGACTTATTTGTCAAAATATCTATCTCTCAATCAACAACCTATGTCATTGATTGAGGGAGAATAATTTCAATTAAATTAAAAAGTTATTTAGCGGTCGATTGTTTTCAAAAGATATTGATGCATGTTTTACCAATGGAGTTTAAAGTCTTAATATCCGATTCTTGTAAGCTAAAAGCGTTTTCATAATCAAGTCACAATTCTCCTTTAAAAGCTTTCAAAATCACTTTAAATCTCTGAGATCACAAATCTCAAATGATTTGATAATTGTGATCGGGGAGAATTTGTGATTTAAATTAATTTAAAGCGATAATTCGGTAATTGGCTTTATAAGGATGTACAAGCTCTCCTTCCCACATGTGACAAACGATTTCAAATTTTCCATGCACATGTTGAGGGGAGCATCTATCTTAAACCAAAAATATTTAAAACGTGATCAACTTATCTCAATGTGCAGTCTTTTCCTAATATGTGCAAAACATTTTCAAATATCTATGCACATATTGAGGAACAAGCTTATGAAAACCTCATCCTCCCATAACATGCTTTATCTACTCGTTTTGATCGGGAAGTGATGTTGATATCTTTTAGAAAATGGTAATCAAAGAAGTTAATTCTTTCTCTTGCCTCCGTGTGCAAAACGATTTCAAACATTTGATGCACATGTTGAGGGGAGCACTTGTTCTAAAAATATCAAAATAATTCGGTACAAAATGCTTTGATAATATCACAAGTATCCGGATTGATTTTCAAATGGTTTTCAATTGGTTCAAATGGCGGATGAACAATACGAGATAGACCGACCTAATTTACTTTATGTGCGGTGATATAAAGATGATAAGGTTAGGTATTTGTTCCCATGATCCGCCCGAACGAGGAGGATCTACCGAGGACAATCCACTAGGTAGTGTAGAAGTCCTTAGGTATGATGATAAAAGGAGAAAAATGAGATATGGGAAGGGTGCGGATGAGGCCGAGCTAATCTTGGAATAAACCCAACAAGGTTCTTGCTATGATGTCTCGGTAAGCTTGAAGGGTGAAGAATGAAAAGAATTGAATGAGAAAAGGGTGAAAACAAATAGCCTCCATATATTCAACCTTAGGCGAAACGGGTTCAATTCATATACTCTTGGCGGTAACATCGGTATTGAAGACAAGGCGTCATGGACCCGATGGACGCACCGCACTTCAACTTTCCAAACCACTCAAGTTCCTCTTAAAAGGACTTGTTTCATTCTCACGGGAACCGACATTATCTATTGACTTTCTCTTAGAGATTGTTGATATTGAAGAGAGACCCTCTCCCTAGTCTCCCACACGAGAACCAAATATGCACATCTGAGTCTAGAGCCACAAGATCATCTATAAATCTCATTAGGACACTTTCAATGAAGACTCTCTGTTTCACACAGCGTGGAAAGGCAGATTATATCTTGAGTCCCACGCATTATCCTTGTGGTATTGCGGAGCATCCGAGTGATATGCAAACATACTCACAATGAAGATGGAAAGCCTACGGAGCCAACATCAAACAAGCTCACGGTGGGTGGCATGTGAGATCTATTATATAGATCAACCATGTGACAAGCGAACATAAACAATGGGGCGATTCAATCTCTTGAATCAATCTCAGTTCGAGTTATGGATTGACGGATACCTTTGAAAAACCGGTCTTTGTGCTTAAAAACACTTTTCTTTTGCACGTCGACCGTGTACTAATTTTCAAATCAAAAGGTGTTTTATGATTGATAATTGATTTTCAATAAAACCTTCGTTGTATTGCAAAACAATTTCTATTGAGTAATACGATTGTTTTTCAAATCTCTTTTCATCAATCGGTGGACTTAAATTAGCTAGTTCACTCACTCCGTGTTGTCTTCTTTGAGGCGTTACGGTTTGAGAACGACTAGAGCATTGCGAAACCCTATCAAGGAAATTCTTAGGAATTATATCGATCACAGGCGGTACATGTCTTGATCAGCGAGGAACCGTGGGCGTGTACCTCAATTCAACCAAAGTGATCAAAGACACTTTCGTCGCTTTATTGCTAATCATTGTATGCGGGTGCGCCCCACGTTCTGCGACCGATCGTAATGATGCGGTCAATCCTTAACAGCGTGCTCACACCACACATTCATCTCGAAAGAAATCATGATCGTGCTTCAATGACTCGATATTTTCACTTCATGCTTCGCTTCTGCTGCGCCAATATCATGAATCAGCGAAAGCTTTCGCTACTACGATAAGAAGATGTCATGATCCGAATGTGAGCATGTCGGTCCGAAAGTCACAACATCACATAATACCAACACCACAATGGATGTCTCGGAGATTTTAGTTAGTGATGATCTCAAAAGGTGGCTTAAAATTATTATCACGTGGATCGGTAAAGACCTCCACTGGATTAACCAAACATGCAATGAGTGGAATCAATGACTACGAGCTTGAACAAAGTACTACATCAAGAATGCAAGAACAATTGTTAATGTAATATCTGTTTGTATTCAATGTAATTTTAGTATATGTTTGAGGTGACCTCAGTTAGGAGATTGTTAGGAATTAGAAATTCGGTATTAAAGAGTCGGTCACCTCAAGTATATGTAATCGTTAAAAGCTCGTAATCGTAGTTCCTTTAAGTTAAGTAGTATTTAGTTTAGTAACACCGTGGAGGACTGACGGGTCTTTACCCACCGTATGCACGATCCACACCCGTTGTGTAGCGTTTTATTCTAAGACTATAAATACTCTCTACCTTCCAAGGTAGAGTTGGAGCTCATAATAAGAATTTTCTTTCTCTCACTAAAGTTCCCTAAACCTCTAACTTTCTCTCTCTAAAACATATGATACGCCTACTTGTGCTTATGGTTTAGTGTGTTTGTGAAATCCAATATCCTACAATAATATTTTTGGAATTTTTATTATTTATTTTTTTTTTTAATTTTTATGGGTTTTTGTTGGTTTTATATTTTTCTATTTTCTTTTTGTTGGTTTTATATTTTTGTATTTTGTTTTCGATAAATATATACAAAGATAGAAGATGATATAGTTTGAGAGAATGATGATCTGAGTACCGAGATAAGGATATCGAGCGACACGTCGTAGAAGATAGAGTTAGTCATCTCTTAAACTTCCACCACCAAAGCTTAGGGCTCCGAATAGAAGATAGAACATGAGCCTTTGAGAGAAAGAGACTTTGGCGACTTCCCCAAACGAGAAAATCCTTTAGTGGCGATTCAAAGCTTTCTTTCAAGCTTCCAATAGCCAGTGCACAAAGAAAGCATACCATTATCATTGATCCCATTGCTCCATTTTAAGAGCGATAATCGAGGATCTCCATCCGGGTAATATCATCAACAAAACGACAACGTATCATCCCACTCTTTAAATTTCTTCTCATATTTCATTACCACTGAAGTCTAAAGCAATCCATTCCAAAAAGTTGTCAAGAGACCACTTCCCGTGTAGTTGAAATGATGCGATCTGTCTCTTAGTATAATGCTCAAGAACTCTCCCGAATACACTTCATTAGGGAATGAAGAACACCTTCCATGTTCACATTTTCTTTCACGATGAGCGTGTATGAAGTTCAAGAACCAAGTACACCAATATCCAAGAACTCTCCGAATACACATCATGCCCGAGAGAAAACACCACCCCAATGTTTGTGGTAAACAATGGCTTTCTTCCCTTATGATCGTGTATGAATCTCAAGGACCAAGTACACACATTCCGCAAAGAGAGAACAACCGATAACATTAAAAGCGGGCGAATCGCGATTATCTCGTGGATGACAATCTGCGGATGTCAACTCGGAATAAGTGATTATATCTACGAATCATGATTAAGCCCTCAGTGAGGCGGTGGCGCCCCAATGTACACAATTCTCTCTCACGATGATTTTGATAACATCAAGATCATCACACATAATATTACCTCTTATATCTTGAAACTTTCTCTAACATCACTTCCCCACATAGTTGGAATAGTAACACTAAACGCCTTGATGAGTAAAACCTTGAGTTTCTCTGCGGTCATGACATACGTCTTCCGGGATATCTTCAATCACTTATAAAATTAAGTTCATCAAGTTTACTCGCCATGAGTCAAACCTTGAGTTTCTCTGGTAATAACATTTGTCTTCGGGATATCTTCAATTAATTAGAAGTATTAAGTTCATCAAGTTTACTCGCGTTTAGGTGCTTGTCTCCTTCCCCACTGCTGGTTTGATACTTCATAATCGACAACACACTATAAGCCCGTATACTAGAAATCATTGAGAAGAACACTTGAAAGTCTTTGTGAGAATCAACTTCTTTGAAGAATGTGAGCAAGTCTAATTGGGGATTAATCGGACATTTCACCCTCCCCAATTAGTGCTCTCCTTAAACCGACAATCTTTATGATGAATGCTTGAATAAGAAGAAGTCTTTAGATAATCAAATGCAACTCGTCTTTAGTCTTCTAACATGTAGCGAGAAAATGTAGAATCGATAGACTCGACCTTCTTCAAGATTTTCCGGTTGGGAATAGATAGTTAACATCTTCAACTCACCAAAAGCATCCCAATTAACTTACCTCTTGTAAATCCCTTAACACAAATCCTCCCAATCAAACAAGAACGAAAGATGTCCATCAAGGAAATCGACAATCGACCCATAGCGAACACATTAAATGGAAACACCAAACTACCAATCACATCAAACAAGAACGAGAGATTGTTCGGAATCATCATGTTGATGTGTCGTGAAGCATTAACGGAAACACTTTGTCAATAAACTCACTAGTCCGTATGAAGATGTCAACCAACGACTCTAAGAATAAACTCCATGAAGATGACCCGATAAGAAGAAGCTCGGTTCTTACATGAGTTAGGAGCCGTATGACCATATATTCTCATAAATCAATCAACCATGCAGTAAATTCACACTTCTTCTCCCCTCAAAAATTGCATACGGAGTTGCCATTCTTGATTAAACAAGTGATTATCATCTAAATGTAGTCTATTCACACTTCTCCCCATAAAATTAGCACATGATGTCGCCATCGTCATTCTGAGTTGAGCAAGTGGAATAAGAAAATAATCATCGGTAGTTCGGTTCACTTGATGAATTAGCGCATGGAAAAGTATGAAGCATGTTGATAAGAATGGTCATAATAGAAGATTTCTCTTCTTAGAAGATAATCTTGTGAAACGTACACATTTATTTTCTATAGAGTACGAGGCATGAGCTGTTGTGTTCATCGTCATAAATCTCTCTTTTTCAATCTCTCTTGGCAAAACATGTAATCAACCCATTATCATTGATGGGCTCTTTGTTGTGACGGTGATGGAGAAATCCCAATATGATGAATTTGACCACAAGTAAACTAACTTGAACTCGTGACTTAAACTTGCACATATGTAACAAAGAAGCGGTGCGAGACTTCATCCTCCATTGAATCTCTTAGTACTCTATACTCTTCATCCAACCAACCATCAAGTATAAGGCGTACATCACCTATTGAAAATCCACAATTGAATGTGACCTTTGAGCACTACAACGTAACTCCTTAAAGTGATAGTTGATTTGTGGTGGTATGAGCCCAATTCCCCAAGTGGTAAAAGAAAAGGTAAAAGACACCCAACAATAACTAGATTTCCAAGTCTTACGTTTTGATAATAAGCTCGAACAAGGATCTTGAAGAATCTTCATCCAACCATCCCGATACCTTGGATACTAAGTACACTCGCTCATGATATTTCACTTCAACCTCAAATAAATAATCTTGAATTAACGCCCGTTGTCACATCTTACGGTTAAAAACTCAAATCTAGCCTCCTTTGGCGTTTTGAGTGAACTATGATAATGGTTTTCATCCCGACCATGGTTAAAAGCACATAACCCGTAAAACCTTGAAGTAACCAAACCGCCATGACGAATATCAACGCACATCAATTCATGAAGTACACCTTTATCCTTCTTCAAGCGAAAACCGTAGCACCGGCATCAAATGAGATCGAAATACACTTTCCTTTCTCCGGGATGGTTCCATCATTACGGGATTTTATAACTCTATGGTTTAAACAGAAATAGTTTCTTCAAGGATTTTACAAGAACCAAGAATAAACCGTAATATAGATCCGAAAATGCACCTTACTATTATCGGGATGTTTCCATTGTTACGGATTTTACAAGTCTATGATTTAAACCGAGAAATAGGTTCTTTCGGGATTTTACAAAATCAAGACAAAACCGTAAACAATGTCGACTTGAATATGTTATGACAACTTTGGTTTGGTGAATATCTCGTTTTAGGGAACATGCGGCGGTTCATCGGTTCATTATCCAACATCAACAATATCATCAACCATCCAATAAATACTTTGGTAAACACATCATTCACGCATTATGTCGGCTATTGCAGTGACAACATGGAGAAGTAAACCCGATATGCCAAACTTGACCATGAAGAGAAATTCCCTAGATTTGTTACTTAAACTTGTACTAATCCTTGTGAAGAAGAAACGGTGTACCCAATGTACAAAACCTCTTGACGTATCCTCAATTGTGTGAGACACTGAAGTGATAGCTAAGTTGTGTGTAAAGTGAGAAAGAATCACAATCGTAACTAAATAGCCAAGTCTTTATCACATTCTGTAAATTCCCAAACAAGTGACGAAATAAGTAAACACGCCCGGAAGACCTCACTTCAAATCCAAATGAGAAATATCGTACAAACAACCCCGTAGTCACCCTAGTTCCAATAACAATTCAAGCCGTGACAAAAATAATTTTCCATGAAGATGTATACACCATATTGCCAAACCTCATAACGAATCTCATCATCCCATCAACTCACATCATCAAATCTCATTATCAAACCTCATCATTCGCGTGTATCAAATCTCATTTATTTCATAGACCAAATCTAAATATACGATCCAATTTATGAAAGCCCATCAATTCAATATACACAAATATGCTTCAAGCCCGTAATCAAAATGAAATCGGTCCTATGTTATATTGAGGCACAGTAAGATCATATACCGATTCGCCCATAATGTGTCTCATGGTTGAGTCCCAAGCCCATTCGGTTTCAACACGGTCCTCGTGAGATAAATATTATCAAAACCCAAGTCGAATAACAGTTACCCGATCAAACACACTCAAATATTAGTAACGGGTTATATAAACATGGTACCTAATTTCTAGTCATTTCATAACCCTAATCACCTACCTTGTTTTATCCGCCACTCTCCTAAACTTTCTCACCAATCTTAGCTTATCATCTAGTTAATATACTTCCATTGCAAACCAAACTCAAACTCAATATCATACGCTAACCGATCACTTCACGGTCATATATTGTTGCTCGGTTTAATTCTCATAAACAACACTTGAGAGAAACTCCTTTGAATAAAGACATGAATCACGACTTCAAGATCTTTATAAAAGAGGTCTCGGTAGGTATCATCGAGTGTGATGATAATCGTTATAAATTGTTTTGTTTTATTTCCAATTAAGCGAATCAAAGGATGAGGCTAACATTCTTGTTATACCTCAATCTTTATAATTTCGGATATGGAAAGAAGCCTAGTCTTCAAAACGGATCTATGATGGTTAAGTTTCAAACAAAAATTCTTTGAAAGATTTGCGAAATCGTTGAAACAATACTGAGATCTTATGTTAATAGAGTATATATTAGTTTAGAGTAATGATTGAGAGTTGGGGAGTGACTTGTGAGGGTTCTTGAAGTGAGTCTAGAGTAGGATTGGTTTATGGTTTTTTTGATTGTGATGAGATTTTTTGACCATATTCTGCTCGTTTACATCTGCTCGTACAAGAACAGATGTTGGTTGTTATAAACTGAAGTCGAGTGATGTTGGTATATGGTATAGTGGTCAAGGTCAATGCTCAATATCTTCTTCATCCTTTCTGTCTGTCAAGTCGCTATGATTGAGTCAAGTTGCTACATCAGTGACAAGTCGCTATGTTTATGACAAGTTGCTAGCCTTATTACAAGTCGCTAACATTTCAGTTTGACTCAAAAGTCAAACCGTCACCAAGTCGCTACTACTTTTTCAAGATACAAGTCGCTACTTTATGCACAAGTCGCTAATGACCTGAGTTTGACTCAAGAGTCAACTCGCTATAAACAGAAGTGACAACTCGCTAGCAGGAATTTCACATATTTCCGGCGTTTTATTCTGACTGAAAAAACATTCAGCTTCAAAGTTACCCAGAAAAAGTATATGGTTTTCTTCATTTATGCCCAGTTTGACCAAGGTATGACCACAGCTTGAATCTGACCATATGACCACTACTTATACTGAAATGGTACCAAAAGTAAAAAAAATGATATGAGATAACTACTGTTTGGATAAGTGATGCAAAGCAGACTTATGAAAGCTGTATAAAAGCTAGGACTTTTGGACCAAAAGATTACTAAAAACATGAGTGAACAGTCAAACCACTGATGGACATGGACTAAATAAAAGGATGCAAAACTTGTGAAAACAGTTGACCACAATAAACAGAAAAAAATATTTTCCGATCAAAAAGTACAAATAACAGTTAACACAAGATTCAAAAACCACGAACAAATCATCAAAACCTTGGCTTTGGTACCAATTGTAGGATCGATATATTATTGTGTTGATGATTCGGTGGTCTTGGATGATGAAAATACATGTTTGCCATAGTTAGAGAGTTAGAGAAAGGGAGTTTCTTGGTAGAGACTTGCTTCACAAATAAAATGTTAGATTGAATGAAGCTCCACCCGCTTCCATGGATGGAAGGGGTATTTATAATAACATACAAATCGTCCTCACGCCGGACGTGGATCGAGCATCTGATGGGTAAAGACCCGTCCTTCCTCCACGGTGTTACTCTAAACTAAACTACGCTACAAACTAACTAATAAACTGCTAAATAACGTAACTTACGATATGTCTACCAGCTAACTTATGCTAGATAATATTTGGGGTGACCGATACTTTACATATGGAATTTCCAATTCCTAACATGTGGGGACCCAAACCACTTTATTAGTAAGTGTCCCAAATGGGATGATCAAAAGGCTTTCGTAAGCGGCACGTGGGGAATGAGCGACGAGGAGGACGAAGAAATTTGTCTCATGGCAAATGACGAGGTATGTCACGAATACTATAGTAGTTCATCACTTGATGACGACTCATTGCATAATGAATATGATAAACTATGCAATATTAGCTTAAAACTAGTTAACAAAAACAAGCTTTTAAAGAGTAAAAAACAACGTTTAGACAAAGAAGTCATAGAACTAAAAGCAAAACTAAAAAGTTTAGAAAAGGGCAAAATAACAAGTGGTGAATGTGAACTTTGCGTTCAACTTCAAACACTAGTTGATCATCTAGATTCTAAAATTGCTAGAATGAGTACGAATACTTTAGATACGATATTAGATGGTGTTAAAACCGGTAACAACCAAAAAGGTTTAGGTGTTCAACAACTTGATCCATCAACTAGTGAAAATAAAGAAACAAAATTTGTTAAGGCACTAGAAAAACCGAGACAACATTGTGGCGGATCCCACGGATCCTTTGATAAGGGAACCGCTAGTGTACGACCGAGGATCCGTGGATCTGTAGTAGCAAGCGATGTAGCAATAACGTAGCTTCTTCATCTAGAACCGATTTTGTTATCATTAATAGGAAGAAACCAACTCGCGTCACCACTAGACAACCACCTCCAAAATATAATCCTACTTTTGCAAGAAACAAAGCTCCATCTTTTTCAAAACCTAATTCATTTAGGAGACCTAATAACGTTTATCCAAGAAGTAACCATCAAATAGGATGGAACCCAAATATGCAAAACGGTTTTCCTTTTCAAAACTTGGCTCCATGGAATGCATACTCATCTTATCCATACATGTCTAACATGAATGGAATGTTTAACACTAATGGACCCATGAACAAATGGGGACCAAACTTTCGAGTTTATTATGTTTTAGGTGTTCTTAAAGGTCGACCTAGACTCCGGTGAATGGGTCAAGGATAGCGGGTGCACGAGGCACATGACCGGCAATAGGGATCTATTCTCCACATATGATTCCATAAATGGAGGTAATGTGGTGTTTGGAAATAGCAAAAGTAGAATCATCGGTAAAGGTATGATTTCTAACAAATCTCTAACCATTAACGATGTGTGTCACATAGAAAACCTAAACTTTAACCTCTTAAGTATAGGACAAATATGTGATAAAAAGTGCAATGTACTTTTTACCGAAACCGGTAGTAAGATACTAAGAAATGGCATAACCATAGGAAGAGGAATTAGGAAACATGGAGTCTATGTCATTAAAAGCGGTAATGAACCTAAAGACAAACTATGTCTCAACTCTATGGATGATACTTCGACCTTATGGCATCGAAGATTGGGTCACGCCAACATGCGACTTCTTCAATCGCTATCATCCAAAGATCTAGTAAGAGATCTACCTAAGTTAAAATATGAACATCATTTTTGTGATGCTTGTAATGTAGGAAAACAAGCTCATTCTAGTCATAAAGCTAAAAACATGGTGTCTACAACTAGGTGTCTAGAATTACTACATATGGATTTATTTGGTCCATCCGCTATCCAAAGTTATGGAGGCAACTACTACACTTTAGTCATAGTGGATGACTACTCTAGGTATGCATGGACAAAATTTTTAAAGAACCAAACGGAAACCTTTAATAATTTTGAAATATTAACAAAAGATCCAAAGACAACTAGGAAGTCCTATAGTGTCCATTAGGACGGATCATGGTAGGGAATTCGATAATGAAGTGCAATTTGGAGCCTTTTGTGGCTAATGGTATTACTCACAACTTCTCGGCTCCACGCACTCCACAATCGAATGGGGTAGTAAAAGAAATAATAGAACCCTACAAGAAATGAGTCGAACCATGCTTAATGAACAATCCATACCTCAAAAGTTTTGGCGTAATGCGTTGATACTTCAAAGTACATACTCAATCGAGTCTTAATTAGACCAATCTTAGGTAAAACTCCATATGAGTTACTCAGGGGCAAAAAGCCTCGTTAAATCACTTTAGAGTCTTTGGAAGCAAATGTTTTATTCTTAACACTAAAGATTACCTTACAAAATTTGATCCTAAATCAACGAAGGTATCTTTCTATGTTATTAGCCAAAGAGCAAAGCTTACGTCATATTAAACAAAGAAACAATGAAGAAGAGTCATTAAATATAAATTTGATGAAAGTCCACCCAAACCCTCTCCACTCTTGTCGATGGCGAGATCATAGAAAGTGATGCTATAGTAATAAAGAAAAGATAAATGAAGAAGAAGAACCTTTAAATGATGAAATCATAAACATTAAAGTTCAAAGATCACCCGTGGATAAAGTCATAGGAAAGCTAAGCGAACAAACATTAAGGTCTCAAGTTCAAAAACAAAGTAGCTTGTTTTGTTTCGTTTCAACCATAGAACCTAGGAATACACGAAGCCATAAAAGATGAGAGTTGGGTAATGGCTATGCAAGAAGAACTAAATCAATTCGTTTCTAATGATGTTTGGACGCTTGTCCCTCCACCTAGTAATCAAACCATAATAGGAACCAAATGGGTTTATAAAACAAATTAGATACAAGCGGGTAGTGTCTAGGAACAAGGCTAGACTCGTTGCCCAAGGTATAACCAACAAGAAGGAATAGACTTTGATGAGACCTATGCCCCGTGGCTAGATTAGAGTCTATAAGAATACTTCTTATGTATGCTTGTGCTAATGATCTAAAGCTTTATCAAATGGATGTCAAAAGCGCTTTTCTAAATGGTTTCATTAATGAAGAAGTATCGTAGCTCAACCTCCGGGCTTCATCGATTTTAAAAACCCAAACATGTATATAAATTAAAGAAAGCCCTTTACGGTCTTAAACAAGCTCCAAAATCTTGGTATGATAGACTCAAGTCATTTTAATTAAACAAAACTATACCATGGGGTTAGTTGACAACACGCTTTTACTAAGAAAAGAGTCATATAATCATAGTGCAAATATATGTAGATGATATTATATTCGGATCCACTTGTCCAAGACATGTGTGATGATTTCTCTAAAATCATGCATAGCGAGTTCGAGATGAGTATGATGGGAGAACTTAGTTTCTTTCTTGGTCTACAAATTAAACAAGTAGAAGATGGCATCTTCTTTAATCAATCTAAATACATAAAGGAGATGTTAAATAAATTCGGTCTAGAAGAGTCGAAACCAATTAGGACACCAATGTCATCCGACACCAAACTCACAAAAGATGAAGGCAGCCGAATCCGTAGATAATCCTAAATATCGTGGCATGATAGGTAGTCTTCTCTACCTCATGAGTAAGTAGGCGGATATCATGTTTAGTGTTTGCTTATGTGCTAGGTTTCAAGAAGACCTAAAACATCACACCTAGAAGCCGTAAAAGGATATTTAGATACATTAAGGGTTTTAACACAATTAGGATTATGGTATCCTAAGGGGCAGGAGTAGAAACAATTGTATATGCGATTCGACCATGCGGTGATTACGTTGATAGAAAAGTACAAGTGGGGTATGTACTTTCATGGGATGTTGTTTAACGTCTTGGTTTCTAAGAAACAAACGGCACTAGCTATATCAACAAGCGAAGCCGAGTCGTCTCCGGTGGCAAAGCATGCCAACAAGCACTATAGATGAAACAAGCGTTAGTCGACTCGACATTCATCTAAGCGACATAGCCATCTTATGTGACAACAAAGGTGCCATCGACTTAAGCAAGAATCCGGTGTGCATTCTCGCACAAAGCATATAGAGATTCGACATCACTTCTTAAGAGACAATGTTCAAAAGGAGAACATATCTATTGAGAAGGTAGCATCCGAAGACAACATAGCCGACGTCCTCACCAAACCGTTGAAGCGGGAACAATTCAACCTACTTCGTCTTGGTCTTGGTCTAATGGAACAAACATCGTAACTTATTTGACTCTACATGGTATGTAAACACTAGCCTTCTTCTTTCTGAGTCTAGGATCTCTATTTCACGCACAACTCACAAATAATACGGGAATTTTCAAAACCCAAGATAAGTTTTCCACTTATAGCTTTCTTATTTTTTTTTCTTTCAAATACATACACATTTTCAAAGAAAACCTCTTTTCAAAATGTTTTCTAAAAGGATGATACCTTCCCGTATCAATTTCACAAAAGCAATTTCTCATGTTTAGGAAAAATCGATTTTTCATTATTAATACAAATTAAAAACCCGTTTTTCATTGCATCTCATGTCTTTTGAATGCTAAAGGCGACACATAACTAATATGTGTTTTTGGGTACATTTATTTAAGCAAAAATGAATTAGGAGCATTGATAACACTAAATTATGTACTTATGTACTAAATATGTGTTTTCGGGTTATCTCAATAGGATGCTTTTCTACTTCTAGTTTATTTTCTTTTTCTTTTTGGGGTTCGAGATAACCGCAACTCCAAATAGTTTGCATATAGGCACACTAGGAAAAAATGTTTCCAAAAGGAAAATTTTGTCTTTTGAATCACTGACCGGATCCCGGCCTTCATCTTGGACGGATCCCTCGAGGAAGGATCCGTGGGATCCGTGAGACGAATCGTTTTTACCTTCTAGTTTTCTCACTTTGGATGAAAAATCCACATTTGTTTTATTTTAGGGAGTATGTTCTTTAGTGCTTGTGTTCTCATGATCACATGCCTTAAATTCATATCTAATCATTAGATTTTAATTCACATTTTGGGTCAAGCATTCATTACAATGATTTGTTTTTCTATATATATAACTCCCAAAATATTCCGGATGTTGATCCATTTTTTCCTATTTTTCCACCACATCTTCCGCATAACTCAAATCAAAACAACCCGGAAAACTTCCGCACTCATTACCCACATCATTTACATTGTGAACATTGCCAATCCACTAGGGAAATTGCAATAGAAGTTAGGGAAGAAATGCGTTTCATACTCAACCTCATCCTTGATCGCATCAATACCATCACTCCACAAAACCTCCATCCATAACCTTATGCAAGCATGGAAGGAATCACTGCTACTATTTTCTATTTTTAGTACTTTTTCTTTTGAAGTCATTTTCAAGAACAAGTCTTGTTCTTCTTTTTACATGCTTGTAAGTGGCAAAAATACCACTATAATTTGTTGTTTTATTACAAGGCCTTGTTTACATACCTTGGCTCCCAATCTTGATTCTCGGCAATCACAAGATTATCTAAGCATGTTACAAACTTTTCTTTTGTAGGATTTTATTTTTTTCTTCATTGGCCCCGAACAAGGGGAGCTACCATGAGGGAGTTAGCGTTATTTCTTCAAGGTTAACTTTTGTTTCGACAAAAGGGGAGAAGAAGTAAAACTTAGGGGCTTTCAAAATTACATCTATTCTTAAGTTTTACTCATCATAACATTATGTTTTGTCATCAACAAAGGGAAGATTGTTAATACAAATAAACCGTAAAACGTTTATTAATATTTTGCGATCTCTTTGTGTTTTGTTGATAACAAATATAATGTTATCTTAAGTATAATTATAAGGATACATGTTATTTTTGTAAAGCATTTACATATAGCCATTTAAATACAAAAATGTAGTAATTAAGCATTTGTTCTAATAGTTTATTAGGATGGGTAAAAACCATAACCCATGGACCATAACCCATACCCAAGTTGGCTAGATACAATGTATACTTAGATACATTGAATCTAAAAAACCCATGGACCAACCCATAACCCATGACCCATAACCAAAAACCCATGAGCAAGAGGGCGTTCCACGGATCCCTAGGATTACACTAGGCGGATCCCAGTAGAAGGGATCCGTGGGATCCGGGGAGCAGTGAAGATTTTGCCTATAAATAGAGAGTCATTTCTTCATTCTAACTCACCCTCTTCTTACTAAATCTCTCATACACTCTCATTCTCTTCTAACATATAGATCACTTGATCTAGAGAGTTGTTCTTCTTTCTTTCTATTGTGATCCTCATATAGGTCCTTCTCTAAGGCGAGATCACGAGCATTCTACAAGTCATCCAAGCAAGGGGTCCTTGATTGATTTGTCCTCCGCAATATTTACGTGCAAAGATCTTGTATTTGATATTTCACATATTTGTTGTGTAATAGTCATGTTGGTTTGGTCCACCGTGCTACGGACTCGGTATTTAACTTTGTACGGAAAAAGTGTAAGCAACGTTGTGAAGGCTTCTCCATGAGTGAAGGTGTTTGTTGACATAGTGCTTGAACTCTCGAGTAGGTGACTTGGGGAGTGGAGTAGGGCAAGGAAGGTGTCCTTGTAGCCGAACCACTATACATCGGTTGTGTCTTTTCTTTCCCTTCGCTTTACTTTATTTACTTGCATTATCATTAGATCTATACTTTCTCTACATCCATAAGATCTCACATATTAACGAATCTAAAAGTTTTTGAAACTAAAGTAAAATTGGCAAAACTATTCAACCCCCCCCCCCCTTCTAGTTTTCCACATGTTATTCAAACAAACAAGCACAAAAACTATTTGAGATAAGCAAATAATCAAGTAATGTAAGGCAAGACAATTAATCATTTAGCATAGCAAACGAAAGTTCTTTTCATCGCTTTGTATTAAATATAAACATGTATACCAATCTTGATTAGTTTCTTTTATAATTATGATAAAAACCTTAATTTTGAAAGAGGATACATTGTTATTCAAAGATGAAAACATCCGTCTCCAATTAAATCAAAAGTTTGTGCAAAAGTTATGACAAAAAATGACTTTCTATTATAAATCAATGATTACGTAAATTTTGTTTTGAATCGGTTTATGAAATCATTTTAAATGAAATCATTCTAACGACTTACGGTTAATTAGTTATGAATTTTGAAATTGGACAAAAGCATCTTCGCACCACGGATCCCTTGCTTGAGGATCCAGCGGATCTGTTCAAATTCACAAAAATACATATTTTGACCGAAGAAAAGGTTTAACCTTTGTAGACTTTTTAGTGAGGTTATATTTGTAGCGCCCGTGATACTTGTTAGGAATTAGAAATTCCGGTATTAAAGAGTCGGTCACCTCAAGTATATGTAATCGTTAAGCTCGTAGTCGTAGTTCTTTTAAGCTAAGTAGTATTTAGTTAAGTAACACCGTGGAGACACGGACGGGTCTTTACCTTCTTATGTATGCGATCCACGACCCGTTGTGTGGCGTTTCATATGTAAGACTATAAATACTCTCTACCTTCCAAGGTAGAGAGTTGGAGCTCATAATAAGATTTTCTTTCTCTCACTAAAGTTCCCTAAACCTCTAACTTTCTCTCTAGAACTCTTTGTCGCCTACTTTGTGTTTGGTTTGATGTGTATGTGAAATCAATATCTTACAATTGGTATCAAGAGCCATGGTTTGATCATCTCTTACATATCTTTGGATTTCTAGTGACTTTTAGGTGGTTTTAGAGTTTGAAAAAGTTTAGTGGTTTTGCATCATTTGGATCATTTCTAGTGTTAAAGTTTGAAACTTGAGTGTAGTTTTGTGTTTAGAATCATTGTATGTGCTTGGGTTTTGATTTGTTAAGCTTGAATCATCGTGGTTGGGTTGTTTTGGATTGAAAAGTGATGTTTATGTATTTTTCTTGCTAGCGACTTAAGCCACGGACAAGTTTTCTTGGTAGCGACTTGCTTTGTAATTTGATAGCGAGTTGTAGTTGAAAGCCTTAGCGAGTTGAGCTAGCGACTTGTCTATTGAGACAAGCCGACAAACAGTACACTTAGTGGAGTCTCCACTACGGGTAGCGACTTGGTGAAAGTTAGCGACTTGTACTTAAATTTGTTAGCGAGTTGGTGTTAGCGAGTTGGTTCTTAGCGAGTTGCTCTTTAGCGACTTGACAACTTAGCGACTTGGTGCTTAGCGACTTGCTGTCAAAATTTTGCTAGCGATTTGGTGCTTAGCGAGTTGTTCTTTAGCGACTTGACAACTTAGCGACTTGGTGCTTAGTGACTTCTTTGTCAAAATTTTACTAGCGACTTGGTGCCTAGCGACTTGGTTTTTTCTTAGCGACTTGGTGACTACATGCATGTCTGGTTTTCTCTTGATTTAGTAAAATCCGTGAAAGAATCTATTTCCGGTTTAATCATAGAGTTATAAAATCCGTTTAATCATCATCATGTCTACCAGCGTTCCTACAATCATCTCCACTTTGTTGAGGATGTTCAAGCGGTGGTTCGGATACTCGTCCACCCATGCTTGACAGAGCGACTACGACTCTTGGGCTCAACGAATCAGTTGTCTTGTCTTGGAAAGGAAAATGGAGTCAACATTCTCAAATCCATTGATGAAGGACCGTATCGGGTTGAGACTACTAGAGACTTAATTGATCTGGTGAAGATGGAACAATGATCTATGGAATTGACGGACCAAAGACATATGATGAGCTCGATGATAAGGAGAAAAAGAGATTCGATCTTGATATCGGGGCTTAACATCGTACTTCAAGGTCTTCAAAAGATATCTACAAGGCGATCAATCACAACACGAAGCCAAGGCGGTGTGGGATAATGTCAAGATGCTTCTCTCGGGTTACGAATTAACTATGGAAGGCAGAGAATCACAACTCTATGATGAATTTGAACACTTCAAGATGAAACCGGATGAGAGTGTCTATGAGTACTATGTGAGATTCCACAAGCTTGTTAATGATATGAGGAACATCGAATGACTATGCCAAACATTAATTTGAACTCAAAGTTTGTGAACAACATGAATCCCGAATGGCACAAGTTTGTCACCTCTGTAAAGCTAACCAAAGTTGAAGAATACAAACTATGAGCAACTCTATGCCTTCCTCCTTGAGAATGAGAGACATGCTATGTTTGAAAAAGTTCTTAATCGGTTCAAAACCAACCGAGGAGAGACAAGCTCATCAAATGATTCAAGCGCCTTCTACTCAAACATCGGAATCACAACCAAAGCCTCACAAGTCATACCCATGGGTAATGGTAATCACAAACTCATTCACGATCCTATGTTCAAACAAGGCGATCTTTGATGCACACGTGGAAACTTCATTAATCAATGGCTCTCTGATTAGTCAAAACATGAACTCTCTTCCACACCAACAACAATCTCGAGCGCATCCAATCCACACAATCAAGCCACCGTCGGAGATGGGAAGGTTATGGTGCGACTGTCCAAGAAAGGCAGTGCGAACAAGCAAGAGGTGGGTGGTAGAGGTTATCTTTGCAAATCGAAATAGGGAAGGAATGGAAACGAGGTCAAGCAAAGCCAATCAAATGTTACAATTGTGGAGGTGAGGACACATTGCAAGGCTGCACATCACCAAAATGCCCTCGAATCAGTACTTGAGGATAAGATGTTGCTTGTGCAAGCTCGGGATAATGGTGCGACTTTGGATGAAGAGGAGTTGTTGTTTTGGTGAAGGAAATGCTAAGACATATGATGCGAGATGTGGATGAGCAACCAATTCGGAGATAGGCCATAATCATCGAATGCCTTTCAAGTAGGCGATTGTGATGCATACGACTCGATGTTGATGAAGAACCCTTTGCACAAACCATTTTCATGGCTAGCATTTCTCCAATGGTCTCTCTAAAGTCTCTTCATCACCACAAGTTGGTCCATCCAAAGACAAAATCATTTACGAGGTATTAAAATTATACGATGAAGTTGATGAGCAAAAGATACATAACAGTACAATCAATGTATTTATTGAATCGGATATTGAAAATATGGGTAATATCAATGTTGTCCCATATGATCAATATGTGAAACAAAGTGAAAGTGAGATTGTACCAAGTGATGCATCTTCTGCGATCAATAATGATTATGTTTTGATGAATTCACTTGCATGTGCCCACGATGATTCTGTCATCTCTGAGGCGAATGCCTATAAAGAGCGTGTTGCTATTTATGAACAACGTGCAAAATTTGAGTTGACCACCCGTGAGCGGAAATGGATGACCAAATGCGTACAACTATTAGAAAAAGTAGGTTTAGAGAAGAAGTATTAAAACAAGAGTTAAACTCCTTACAAGAAAAGCTTTCTAAAGCGCTAAGCAAAAACAAGAACTTCAAGAAAATGTTAAAATGCTTAAGCAAGAATTGATGCTAAGGAATCAAAACTTTTGAATGATTTTCTAATCTAAAACCTTGAAAAACAAGCTTGAAAATAAGTTATGCGTACAAGGAAATACCATTGATTGCTCACTTAATCACTAAGCATAGAGTCTTAGCGATAAGCATAGCATTCCCTTGTTGAGGAACCAAATCCGAGGTCATTAAAAGGCTAGAAATGCTCATAAGGTTCTTTATGATGGCAATGAAATCCTTAAACCTAGGCGAAACCTAGTTGCGTTGAGTGCAGGAGAAGATAAGAAATCGGATGAAGTCACTAGGAAAAGATGAACAAGAAATTAGATGATCCTAAATGTAAAGAGAAAAAATAAATATCACACCCCATGATTACAAGAAGGAGAATTGGATTTCCTTGAACATGTTTAAGCCTCGAGACGTTGTTAACACCCGAACAAGTGTTACGGAAAAATGATTTAGATAAGCAAAAGCGAGAGAATCTTGTTGTAACGAACCCTCCCTTTAGGAAAATGCCTTGACGTTATGTATCCTCCAAATACACCAATGCATTTAGTACCTAGGACTATTGCCACTAAAAGCAAGACCTTAATCGGTCAATATGTTATTTTTCAACTATTTGTTGATTTTGAGAAAACTTGTAAGAAAAGGATCACACCCATTTGGTATAGCGAAGGGAAAGGGGTTTGAGCAAACAAAAGAATGTTATTTAAGCGAAGTCATGCCTTTCTTTAAACAACTAAAAGATCATTTTGAAAGTCTTAAAAGGGAATGAACTTAGACATTAAAGAAATGGAAAAGGAGTTTGATGCAATGATAGTTGAGGTTAGTGACTATGAGCGAGCACTAAAATATAATGAGATTGAGAGGAAGAACTTGCATACATTGAATGAGACTCTTATTTACGAATGTATTACTCAAGATGTGTTTTCAACTGCTACTAATTGTTCCATTAATGCTTCTCAATTTCATGAATTATCTGTTGCCACGAAAGTCTCCCATGATCGTGTCATTGAGCTTGAAAAGACTAATTCTAAACTAAATGAGAAAATTGAGCTGGATGATCACGACAATTTGGTTAAACATTTCTCTAAACTAGAGGTTGAGCATTTTAATTTACAACTAAAATATCAACATCTTAAAGAAAATGTCAAAACTTCAAATATCAAGACATCCTCGGATGCTCGAGTTTGATCGAGTTTTCAAATTAACAAGCGTGATGAACGATTCAAGCTCATTGTAACACGATCGAGAAAATTGAAAGCCCAAATCTCTCAATTAAAGGGTCAAAAGAACAATGTGACAGCTCCCAAATGCCTCCTCCTTTAGATTCTCGAAATTCTCAAGCGTTTCATCTTCAAAACTTAGTAAATGCATTACAAAGGAAAGCGAAAGTTTTCTAGAAGAAAATGAAAAGGTTAAACGTCATTTCAATGAGTTATTTGAATCAATAAAGGTCACTCGTAACAAAAACAACGAACAAATAGCTTCATTGCAAAAGGAAATTGAGAATCGAAGAGCCGGGTAAAGGGAAAATGCCAATGACCAATGGGGAGAATGGTGTATCAAAGGTTCACTCTTGTAATAAATATGCTTTATGCGTGAAATATGTTCCCCTCATCTCGGGAATAACAAACTTGCTATTCAAACATATTTCTCATCCCTTAAGGATTGTCTAGAATGTCTCCGTGAGATTGTTGAAGAGGATAAGTTAGAGAAACCACTTGACAATGCAATTGGGCATGCATGCTTATATGCCAAACGATCTCAAGAAATTCTAGAATGCTTAATCACAATATGCCCAAAGTCCTTAGGTGAGAGAGTTAATCCTTTGATTCCATGTTCTATGCCTAGTGCCAAGTATGATATCCATTCGATGCCCAATGTTTTGAATGTGAACCTTAGTGTGCCTTCAAGTAGTTGATTCGGATCATTAATGCTAAGAAAGCGAACTCTAGTGTGCCTTCTAGGAGTACAAATCCCAGCACTTCTAGTGTTAAGAAAGTGAACCTTAGTGTGCTGCATGTAATTGGATCCCGAACATCTAAGCAGGAGATGCAAAGAGTAGCAAAACCAACTAATGTTCCCATTCCTCTACAGAGTGTCGGTGACATTAAAGCGGCGGTCAAAGTCTCAAGACAATACAAGGAATGATAGGACCTCATGAAGCTAAGAATGTGCATTGGAAGAGTAGAAGACCAACCTAGGAACTTTAAGCTTGAGTCGAATAAAGCGAATCGTGTTGATTCTAGTATTAGCCATAGGCGTCTTGTAATTAATTGAATTACGATACTATTTGCATACCTTGTAATGATGTGCTTGAATTACATTTCTAATCATGAATGTGGTGTGAATGTTTTGTCTAATCTTTGTCATACCCCGTTAACATTACTAATGCAAAAATCATGTTAAAAAGGCTAAAAGGCAAAGGCGAAGAGAGTTAAAAAGCAGTGGAAACCCACAGGAAGAACATTTAGTAAGATAGGTTATCAATGGATACACATGGGCCATAAGGTTAATCGAGCAACGCCCACTAGAAAATGGATGCCTCTTGGTAGAACTATTCCCTTAAGTGAGCACACTTTGAATAGGGCAAATCTGAGACACTAATCTTGCATCTATTCATAATGATTCCATTGCATCAATTTACGATATGAATGCCTCTATTTACGATGTGGGTGTTCCAACCATTGTTACTAACCAAATGGAACCCATTCTTGCATGGGGATCCCAATTATCGATTATCCATTCTTGTGCATGTTCAGCTGCGGATCGTTCAAATCGTTACGTGGTACTGGACTCGAGTTGTTCCAAGCATATGACTTGGCGACGGTCGCGGCTCATGAACCGTGAGCAAATTCATCGGAGACGATTAGATTCGGGAATGATCATTTCGGTGCAATTATGGGTTATGGAGATTATGTTGTTGGTAAAGTGTTATCTCCGGGTATATTATGTAGAAGGTCTTGGTCATAACTTTGTTCTCTGTTGGTCAATTCTGCGATTACGATCTAAAGTAGCCTTGAGAAAACATACTTGTTTCGTTAGAGAACTTGATGGTAAGGAACTTTTAAGAGGTTCACGTGGTTCAAATCTATACACCATCTCTATCGAAGATATGATGAAGTCTTCTCAATTTGCTTGTTGTCAAAGGCTTCTAAAACAAAGTCATGGTTATGGCATCGTCGTCTCAATCACTTGAACTTGGCACCATCAATGATCTCTCGAGAAAGGACTTAGTTGTAGGTTTACCTAGACTTAAGTATGAAAAGGATCATCTTTGTTCGACATGCCAATTGGGAAAAAGCAAAGTATGCCCATAAACCCAAACCTACTAACTCATCACGAAGTTCTTCATACAATTCACATGGACTTATGTGGACCCATGAGAGTCTGAGAATATCTTTGGGAAGAAATATGTGTTAGTTGTGGTTGATGATTTCTCTAGATTCACACGGGTAAAGTTCTTAAAGACAAAGGATGAAACTCGGATATCATCATCAAACTCATCAAACAATTGCGAGTTCGTCTTAACAAAGCGGTCGAATCATCCGAGCAGACAATGGGCGGGTTTGTTAACAAACAACTTAGTGAGTTTTATGAAAGTATTGGAATCGGTCATCAAAGAAGTGTTCCTCGAACTCCTCAACGAGCGGTGTAGTTGAAAGGCAAAATCGAACTCTTGTGGAAGCCGCAAGGACAATCTTGATTTACTCAAAGTTCCAATGTTTCTACGGGGTGAAGCCATCGCCCTGCATGCTACACCCAAAATCGATCCACGATTCACCTTGCTCATGGAAAAACTCCATATGAACTTGTCCACAACATGAAAACCTAATCTTTCATTCCTTCGTGTGTTCGGTGCATTGTGTTATCCAACTAATGAGGGCCAAGATTTAGGCAAACTTAAAGCTAAAGCGGACATTGGAGTATTTGTAGGTTATGCACCAAGCAGAAAAGGATACCGAATCTACAACAAGAGAACCGAAATATCATGGAAACAATTCACGTCACGTTTGATGGTGACCGGTCAAATGGCTCTGGACAATCCGATTCGGGACCCGCACTTCAAAACAGTCCCATTGGTTCATCCTTTGTACCAAATTCTTCTCCAATGACTCCATATGTACCTCCATCGAAGATGATTTAAAGAAATTGTTTGATCCTATGTTTGATGAACTCTATGAGCCAAGTGCTAATGAGCTGTCAATTCCCACAACAGAGCGCTCATATCCACGAGAATGAAGTCAATCCTTGGTCTCAATATCATTAAGTCAAGCGCTGCTGCTGCGATCCTCGATCTCATCAACAAATCATCAATCTTGAATGTACATCATGGAGCCATTTACGGCATCAATGATGAAGTTAATCCCTTTGCTACTCACGAAGATGCTCCATTTGAAAACATATTTGCTCACGAATCATCATCGAACCATCTTCTTGGGAGACATCGACTCTGCTACCTCGGTCCCTCAACAAGCGCCACATGAACACCTTAGAAAATGGACTCACGATCATCCATTAGACAACATCATTGGAAATCCCTCTCGTCCGGTATCCACGGAAACAACTTGCAACCGATGCCTTATGGTGCTTCTTCACTCCGTACTCTCTAAGATCGAACCAAAAGATGTTAAAACCGCCATGAATGAAGATAGCTGGTTCCATGCCATGCAAGAAGAAATTCATGAGTTTGATCGACTTGATGTATGGGAGTTAGTACACTGCTCCAGTTGTGCTATGATTATTGCTCTAAAATGGATCTTCAAAGTAAAACTTGATGAGCATGGTGATGTATTGAAGAACAAGGCTCGATTAGTTGCTAAAGGATACCGTCGAGGAGGGTATTGACTTTGAAGAATCTTTTGCTCCTGTTGCTCGAATCGAGGCAATCGGAATCTTTTGGCTAATCTTTGCGGTAAGAACATGGTAGTCTATCGGATGGATGTAAAGGCGGCATTTACGAGCGGAGATCTTAAAGAAGTCGTCTCGTCGATAACCGGAAGGATTTGTGAATCAAGAGCATCCTACTCACGTTTATCGTTTGAAGAAGGCTCTTTACGGTTTAAAGCAAGCTCCAAGGGCATGGTATGATCGCTATCAAAGTTTCTTCTATCTACGGATTTAGCAAAGGAGCGATTGATCCAACATTGTTCACCGGGAGTCGAGCAAACATTTAATTCATGTTCAAATTTATGTTGATGATATCATCTTTGCCTCGGTGACCCCAATGAGTGTGACCGTTTTCAAATGAAATGGGTTCAAAATTTCAAATGTCAATGATGGGACAAATGTCATTTTCTTGGGATTACAAATTTCACAAAGTCCGGAGGCATCTTCATAAATCAATCTAAATATGCAAATGAGATTTTAAAGAAATTTGGATTTGATTCAAGTGACCTGTTGACACTCCATGATTGAGCGAACTAAACTAGATGAGGACCACTCGGGGATCATGGTAGACCAAACGAAATATCGTAGTATGATTGGATCACGATGTACCTCACGACTAGTAGACCGGACATCTTGTTCATTTGTTTGCATGTGTGCTAGATACCGAGCTAAGCCTACTAAAAAGCACCTTGAAGCGGTTAAGCGGGTCTTCGGTATCTCCAAGGAACCATCAATATGGGTCTTTGGTACCGAAGGACACCGGTATGTCACTAACGACATATCGAGATCACGGATCATGCGGTGTCAAGATACTCGTCGAAATAAATGCGGAGGTGCTCGGTTTTGGGTGATAAGCTTGTGAGTGGTCTTCAAAAAGCAAATGAGTACTTCTATTTCCTCTGAGAGGTGAATACATAGCCATGTCATCTTGTTGTGCTCAAATCCTATGGATGAGATCCCATTATCGACTATGGCTTTGAATTTAACAAAATCCCTGTCTTGTGATAATAAAAGTGCTATTGCTCTCTCATGCAACAACGTACAACACTCAAGAGCAAAGCACATCGACATTCGACATCATTTCATCGAGAACAAGTGGAAAAAGGTGTGGTGGAACTCTATTTTGTGAGGACCGAATACCGGTTAGCGAGACATATTCACCAAAGCTCTTCCAAGAGAGCGTTTTGAGTTTATTCTTCCACGACTTGGCTTGAAAAGCCTTCAACGAAAACACTCAAACGTCTTGAGGAGGAAGGCGAGGAGTAAAGGTCTATCTTCATCTATCTCTTGTATATATCTATTCGAAAAACAAAATAGAAAACTATAAAACTCCAAAAAAAAAAAAAAATAAAAAAAAAAAAAAAAAAAAATTTGAAAAATTGAAAAATCTTCAAAAATATTGTCATTTTGTCATGTCTTTCTCGATTCGATAATATCTACGGTCTTTGTCTTTGTCATTCAAAGAATGACACGGGACTTTAGATATTGTTCAATTTTATTAAAATAAATAAATAAATAAATAAAATAAAATAAAATTTTTTGGGAGAAAGAGAAATGATGGTTTATTGTCATCTCGAGCGATAACCGCTTTTTAAAGAAAGAACGAGCCATACTTTATCATGTTTTCAAAATTCCATGCTCGATTCTATAAACATTTATCTCTGAAAACTAAGCGCTTTGAAAAATAACTCGGTCTCTATTTTTGATAATCATCTGGACTTATTTGTCAAAATATCTATCTCTCGATCAACAACCTATGTCATTGATTGAGGGAGAATGATTTCAATTAAATTAAAGGTTATTTGTCATTCAATTGTTTTCAAAAGATATTCATGCATGTTTAATCAATGGAGTTTAAAGTCTTAAAATCCGATCCTTATCAGTTAAAACGCTTTGAAAATCAAGTCACAATTCTCCTTAAAAGCTTTCAAAATCAATTTAAATCTACAAGAGATCACAAATCTCAAATGATTTGATAATTGTGATCGGGGGAGAATTTGTGATTTAAATTGATAATTCGGTAAATGGTTTTATAAAGATGTACAAGCTCTCCTTCCCACATGTGCCAAACGATTTCAAATTTTCCATGCACATGTTGAGGGGCATCTATCTTAAACCACAATGATTTGAAGCGTGATCATTTATCTCAATGTGCGGGTTCCTCTAGTATGTGCAAAACTCTTTTCAAACCTCGAGGCACATATTGAGGGAGCAAAATTATGAAAACCTCATCCTTCCCAAAATGCTTTATCTACTTGATTTGATCGGGGAAGTGATGTTGATATCTTTAGAAAATGGTAATCAAAGTTAATTCTTCCTCTTGCCTCCATGTGCAAAACAATTTCAAATACATGATGCACATGTTGAGGGAGCTCTTCTTCTAAAAATATCAAAAACAATTCGGTACAAAATGCTTTGATAATATATCACAAGTATCTGGATTGATTTTCAAATGGTTTTCAATTGGTTCCAATGGCGGATGAACAATACCAAATAGACCGACCAACTTTACTTTATGTATGGTGATATAAGGATGATAAGGTTAGGTATTTGTTCCCATGATCCGCCGAGAACGGAGGGATCTACCGAGGACAATCCACTAGTTAGTGTAGAAGTCCTTAGGTATGATGATAAAAGGAGAAAAATGAGATATGGGAAGAGTGCGGATGAGGCGAGCTAGTCTTGGAACAAACCCAACAAGGTTCTAGCTATGAAGTCTCGGTAAGCTTGAAGGGTTGAAGAATGAAAAAGAATTGAATGAGAAAGGGTGAAAAGAAATAGCCCTCCATTTATTCAACCATAGGGCGAAACCGGGTTCAATTCATATACTCTTGATGGTAACATTGGTATTGAAGACAAGGCGTCATGGACCCGGTGGCGCTCTGCACTACAACTTCCCAAACCACTCAAGTTCCTCTTATAAGGGCTTGTTTCATTCTCACGGGGAACCTACATAATCTATCGACTTTCTCTTAGAGATTGTTGATATTGAAGAAGGAGACCTCTCCTAGTCTCGTAGGAACCAAATATGCACAAATTGAGTCTAGAGCCACGAGATCATCAATAAATCTCATTAGGACACTTTCAATGAAGACTCTGTTTCACACAATGTGGAAGAGATTATATCTTGAGTCCTCGCATTATCCTTGTGGTATTGCGGAACATCCGAGTGATATGCAAACATATTCACAATGAAGATGGAAAGCCTTGGAGCCAACATCAAACAAGCTCACGGTGGGTGGCATGTGAGATCTAATCAATAGATCAACCATGTGACAAGCGAACATAAACAATGGGAGATTCAATCTTTTGAATCAATCACAGTTCGAGTTATGGATTGGCGGATACCTTTGAAAAACCGGTCGTTGTGCTTAAAACTCTTTTCTTTAGCACATCGATCGTGTTCAAATATTTCAAAATAAAAGGTGTTTATGATTGATAATTGATTTTCATTAAACCCTTCGTTGCATTGCAAAACAATTTCTATTGAGCAATACACGATTGTTTTCAAATCTCTTTTCATCAATCGGTGATTCTCTATTATTTGGTTCACTCACTCCGTGTTGTCTTCTTTGAGGCGTTCGGTTTGAGAACGACTAGAACATTGCGAAACCACATCAAGGAAATTCTTGAATTATACACGATCACGGGCGGTACTTGTCTTGATCAGCGAGGAACCGTGGGCGTGTACCTCAATTCAACGAAGTGATCAAAGACACTTTCGTGCGCTTTATTAACTAGCTTGTTGTATGCGGTACACCCGGCGTTTGCGGTGATCGAATGAAGCGGTCAATCCTTAGCCGCATGCTCACACAATACATTCATTTCTCAAGAAATCATGATAAGTGCATCAATGACTCGATATTTTCACCCCATGCTTACGCTTTCTGCTGCGCCAATATCATGAATCAGCGAAAGCTTCCGCTACTCGATGAGAAGATATCATGATCCGAATGTGAGCATGTCGGTCCGAAAGTCACAACATCACATAATACCAACACCACAATGGATGTCTCGAGATTTTGTTGGTGATGATCTCAAAAGGCGGCTCAAAATTATTATCACGTGGATCGATAAAGACCTCCACTTGGATTAACCAAACATGCAAAGAGAAGAATCAATGACTACGAGCTTGAGCAAAGTACTACATCAAGAATGCAAGAACAATTTTTAATGTAATATCTGTTTGTATTCAATGTAATTTTAGTATATGTTTGAGGTGACCTCCTTAGGGAGATTGTTAGGAATTAGAAATTCCGGTATTAAAGAGTCGGTCACCTCAAGTATATGTAATCGTTAAGCTCGTAGTCGTAGTCCTTTTAAGCTAAGTAGTATTTAGTTAAGTAACACCGTGGAGGACAGACGGGTCTTTACCCTGTATGCACGATCCATAGCCCGTTGTGTGGCGTTTTTATTGTAAGACTATAAATACTCTCTACCTTCCTCTCAAGGTAGAGTTGTGAGCTCATAATAAGATTTTCTTTCTCTCACTAAAGTTCCCTTAAACCTCTAACTTTCTCTCTAGAACTCATTTGTTACGCCTACTTTGTGTTTGGTTTGATGTGTATGTGAAATCCAATATCTTACATTATAGCTTAAAAACATCATTTACCAATTTCCCCAAATAGGTATATGAACCACAATTTATAATTCATCAATTAGCTTAGGGTAAAGGATTACTTACTTGTAAGGATGATTAGCACTAACTTATTTCTTGGTTTAGAGCATTAATCCTTCATCAATTTGACCATTGGAGAATCTTGTTCTTTTCCTCGTTTTCACTTCACGACACACATACACACCTAAATTATTAAAATCTAATGATACAAGGAGAAGGATTCCGGACATATGTAGGTGGTATGTTTACCTAATAGCACATTAGGTCCTTGAGTCTCATTCCTTCTATTTTGGCCACAACATACTTTATAACATGTTTAGCACTTGGCAACTTAGGTCCACTTAAGTCAATTTTCCTTATAAATGTGACATATCATATTTTCCATAATCATTTACATAACATTTGTTGACTATTAGTTTGACTATCGGGTTGACTACAATATAACATTCGTTGACTAACCAATCACGTTAAACCTTGGTCAATTTCATCTAAGGTGGGGCCTATTTGTATCCGGGATACGGGTCTAACAATATTACCCATTCCAATCTTTATTCAAGCTTGAATGAACATATATCAAACACAAAACTTCAAAGAAAAAAATAACTAAAACACTTTTCATATTATGCTTATTAGAAGCATATATCACCATTTTATCCACAAGCAATTTAGCACGTCTTTGACCAATAATTGTAACTAAGAGAACATACCTTTGCTATTGATGAGTGTCTAAATACTCATCATTTTTGTACCATTTAAACTGCAAAAACATCTGAAAACACTCGAAATGCATCAAAATGATAAAAATATCACAAATAAGTGTTTTATGTGTTTTAAATGCAAAAATATCAAAATACGGTGAAAAAGCATTATCAAGTTTGCATAATTGGCGATTTTAGTCCCCGAGTTTCAAAGTTGTCAAAAACAGTCCACGGTAAATCAAAATAAAGAAAAATATCATTTTAAGTCCCTAGGGATTCATGAGTTGTCAAAATTGGTCCTTGAGATTTAAAATTGCAAATTTACAACAGGTCACTAAACTTTCAAAATTGTCACAAATGGTCCTTTGAAAATTTGAAAATGTCAAAATAGTCCTTGAACTATTGAAACTTGTCAAAAATGACCCTTGTGAGAACTTTGAGAAATTGGCGAATGGTCCCTCAAGAATGCGAAATTACGAAATGGTCCTCATGATATTAAACTAATCCATGACCACTTTGTCTATTTTTGTCCCTGCCAAAACCAATTGACCCCTCCTTTAAACCTTTGACCCTTCCTTTTGAACCCTGGTCAAAACCAATTCAAACACCCTTTCCTCCCACCGTCATCCCGTGCTTCTTCCCCACTGCAGCAAGCCTCTCCCATCACTTATCTCCTTATCCTCCCCTCATCATCGCATCCACCACCTTTCACACCACAATTAATGCCACCCCCTAGTTGCAAAAATCGAGCCCAGCTGCTCAAAGCGACTTTCATGAAATTTTGATCAAATGGCCATTATCATTTCTAGACATCCAATGGCGAGATTTCGGATGGGAAGTGATCGGAGGACACGTGGAAGCCATTTGAAGTATAAAAGAGGAAGAGAAGCAAGAGATGAAGGCGTTAGTTTTATTTTTCATATGTATGTAGTTTTCAATTTAAAAGTTTTAGTTTAATTTAAAAGCTTTAATTATACATTCCTATGTACTCGACTTAAGTTAATTTATCAATATAATCCATATTCAAGTATCGATTCAAGGTAGAACAACATTTCAAGTTTTAAGTTTCTTGTTGCAAATTTAAGTTTCAAACTCTTATGTCCAAAGCTTTAGAAGCTTATGTTTAAGTTCAAATAAGCTCATTGAAGCTTCTTATAGCTTTTAGTGAGCTTATCATTCAGTTTCAAGCAACTTTGGTTTGTGGTCAACGAAAGTCAATGTGTGCGAGATTTTGGTTCAAAGGGTTTGGAAATGGAATGGGGTTGATGCGATCTTGTTTTGGATTGGATTTGGTTAGATTAGCATAGTTGGGGTTTGGTTTAAAATTGCTAATAAGGTGGACAAGTTGTGAGTTCAAATCCTTTTCACTTTATTTTGTTTTGAATCGCATAAATTGTTTAAGTTGATATTGGCTAGTTGTGGTTGTTGAATTTGATTTTCTTGAGCTTATAGGATAATATTTGATCTCTGTGAAGCCTTGGTAATGATAATAGATTGCAAGTCTAGTTAAAGTAGTGAAACAGTTAGCATAACTAGTGTTTGGTACAGTTGGTTTAATTGAGCTTGAGTTCTTGCTTGTGCCTAAAACCTGTCTACTTAGTCTCTAATAGGACCACTTGAGTCATTTTGGTCAGTTATTTGTCTCTACATAGGCTAAAAGTCAAAATCAATCTTCATCTGTTCTAAGTTCTTATCTCATTAAAAATATTTGATATCAAAAACTTGTTTTGTGTTTAGAATTCATAGAGGTAGCTTAATATAGCTTTATTTTATCTTAAAACATCATAATCATTCGGATAATTAAGATCAAATCTCAAATAAGTCAACTATCTCATAAGCGTGTCAAAAGTCAAAACTTGCAAAACAGTTTTCATCAACCTAGGGTGATTTTTAATTAAGTCATTTTTGGGTCAAATCAAGTGAGACTTTTGGTTTTTAAAACTTGAGTTGGTCAAGTTACTTATTATGAATTTTATAGATTTTAGAAATTTTGTAAAAGCTCGAAAGAGCTTGTCAAAGAGCTTATTTGCCTGTTCACAACTTCGATGAATCTTGAGTTTTCTCGACGTGTCTGGGGGCTTGTCAAAAGCTCCTCGGAGCTTCTCTTGGTCGATCTTTGGTTTAAAGGTTCCTAGCGGTCTAGTTTAGATTCCAACTTTTGGATTTGAGTCTCGACTTATTGGTGGCTTATTTTCAAGCCACAGTGGCACCCAAAACTGTTTTTGTTCTTAGCTCAAAACATCTAATCTGTTTAAGCTTGTAATTGAGAGGTTAAAGCTAGTTGAAATTTGTTGTTTTAAGTACTTTTAGCTTATTAGAGCTTACGTGACAATTTGGTACTCATTTGGTACCTTGTCTTTATTACATAAGCACTTGCTTTGATTCATTTTCTACACATAAGCCTTGTTTTCTATTTTCTTAGATTCGATTATATTATTTTAGACTTTTCTGAATTTTCATATTTTCTAGCACTGTTTACTATTTTTCCTTAATTAAAAGCAGTTTTAAGTCATTTAATTAGCTTTTAATACAATTAAATCGAGAAAAGTTCAAAAAAATAAATTTTCATTTTCTTAGGTTAAGATAAATATAAAAGTCAAAAAAATATTTTTCAGATTTTCTTAGTTAAATTTGTATTTTAAGCAATTTAATTAGTTTTAAGTAGTTTTTAATTCATAGAAAATAGAAAAATAATCAGAAAAATATAAAAATAGTTTTGAAAATTCTTTTTAGTTATTTTAGATTTTTCTAAGTCATAATTTCATTTTTCAAGCTTTATTTCATATTTTCTTGTATTTTAGGGTATTATTAAATAGTTAAAATTAGTTTTTAATTAATAATAATTAGATAAATAGTTTTAAAAATAATTTTCTTTTTCTAAAAATTTTCTCATATCATTAGGTTTGTAAAAATGTCATTTTCATATTTTTAGGATTAATATTGCTTCAGTTTCACATTTTCTTTTGTACGTCACGTAGTTTTTAATTTAAGTTTTATAAAAGAAAAATCAAAAACATCAGTTTAAATATAGTGATAGCGTTTATTTAATTTATCTTTTAATTTCCTTTAATTTTCATTTAAGCCCTCGTGGTTTATAAACTTTTCCTTAGTTATAATTAATCATATCCCATTATCCGTTCAAATCTTCTCGATCATTACACGTTTGACTATTCTCGCACATTCGTTGGGACATAACGACACAGGAAACATTATACTCTCTGGACTTCATTGCATTTGTTTCCAATTGTTTTAAGTTTGTTACGGTTAGCCATTCACAAGTGGCTAGCTTGCGTGATAAAACTTGACCGTGCAGGAGTGAATCAAAATTTTAGGCGCATGCTTGCGAGTCGTGCTAATTATCTTACGCTTAGCAGTTAGTGATTTGAATATTCACTCCTTGTTCATACCATCTATCTATATCTATATATATTTTCTTATAAAATCCAAAACCCAAAAAGCAACTTAAAGCGTATAAAACACAAAATATTTTCTTTTGTTTCTATATATGTATCAAAGATAAAATACAAAAGATTTGTCGTTTTACGAGTTTAATAATAACAACATAAAAGATTACCACATGAAACCAAGGCGGTGTACTACCTAACTGGGGAATGCGACCATAATAAGTTCCCGAACCAAAGATTTAAAACTTGCCTTTGTGTCCTTGAGAGTGGTGTACCTTTTCAAAGAAGCCATTCATCTTGTGATTATTGATTTAAGTTCAACATTGTTTTGCCTCGATATTGTTTTGATTGGATTTGTTGTTATATCTACTTGTCGAACCGAAAACCCAAAAGATTCTTCTTACCCCATTTCACCATTTTCATAATTCTATTCCCTTCCTTGAGTTAACTCGAGATCTCTTAGAGTTAACTCTGGTGTATCTTGCTAGCTCTTCTGGAGTCAATAAGCCCGTTCAGTGAGCTTGTCGAGTTCCAGAAGGCGTGTCAGTGAGACTTTCGCCCCATCGGTCGGATCGAGATCGGGATCGCTCACTACTTCCGTTGTCATGGCGGAAGAACGTCCTATGTGTGAGCTTCTCCGGGCCCATCGGCGGGTATGGAGATGCTATTGTTATCCGGCCATTGTGGTGAAAATTTTGAACTCAAAACCGGGTTCTGAATCTTGTAACCTCAAGTCAATTCTATGGTTTTGGCGGGATGATCCTCGTGCTCATATTCGATGGTTTAACAAGATTGCATCTACCATCAAATACAAGAATGTCCCTACGGATCTTTGTTAAGCTTCTTACATTCCCATTTTCCTTGAGGGCAAGCCGGATTTGGCTTGAAAAAAACCCCTAAATCAATCGAAACATGGGAAGACACGGTGAAGAAATTTGTGAGCAGTTTATCCGCCTTCCAAAACCACGAGTCTTAAAATGAAATCTTCAAATTCACACAAAAGTTTGATGAACCCTTGGGTGAATCGTGGGATCGTTTTAAGGGTTAGCCATAAATGTCCTCACCACGGTTTCTCGAGTTAATGCAACTCGATACTTTCTATAATGGAGTGAGTCAATCGATCAAGATTCTCTCAATTCCTCCATTGGAGGAAATTTCTTGAGCAAAAGCGTAAAAAGAAGCCTTGACGATAATTGAAAACAAGTCTAAAGTCCGCCTTGCAAAGCAAACCGGTAGTTTCCCAAGTCGGTGTTGGTCCTTCTACTTCATCGCTGGTGAGTCAATCTAGCACCGATGCTAAAATTGACAAACTCGCGGAAGCAATTCGAGCTTTGGTTCTCTCGACCAAAAGAAAGTCTCTTTTCACAAACTTCACCTCCTGCTGAAGTTAAGAAAGTGGAAGTCAGTGTTGCTGCGGTGGCCCCATGCCTATTACGATCAGTGGGCCACCGATGGTAACCCTTTGAAGCAAGCGTGGTGGGGGATTTCCAATTCAGAGGCAACCAATATCGTGCTCTATGGACCCGAACCACCGTCCTAACCACTACCTGGACCACCGGTTTCAACCAAAACCAAAACCGTAATCAACATCGAATAGACCAAACCAAGGTTTTCAAAACCAAGGTAACCCGGTCAAAATAACGGTTTTCAAAATCAAAGTCAAAATTTCCAACACCAAGGAAATTTCAATAGAAACCAAGGTCGGAAATTTCAACCACAGTTACTTTCATGGCAATAATCAAGGAAATTTTCAAAATCAAGGTCCTAATCCAAACAATAGAGGCCGAAATTTTCTGTGCAAAATCAAGCCATTGTTCCAAGCTGGACCATCATCGATGAGTTGTTGAAGCAATTCATGAAATCCGAGGAGGAAATGAATATGTTGTTGGTCGGCCAGTTTACGACATTAAGAAGTCTTTAAATGATCGACCCTCGGGCTCGGTACTTTACCTAGCAACACGATCGCTAATCCGGGGCGATGCAAAGGCGATCACAACCGAAGTGGTACTTCATATGATGGACCCGCTATTCCTACTACCTCTTCTTCTTCTCTCCGAAGGTAGTGGAAAGTGAACACGAGGCGACAAAGGACAAGGAACTTCCTACTAATAACGAAAGTACGACAATGTCCATCCTCGGGTTGTCGAAAACCAAACACAGGTTGTTTTGAACCTCGGTTGGCAACCCAAATCAAAACTTCTATTCCTTACCCCTCGCGTTTAAATGAGCAAAAACTCATGAAAAAGCCCGGTCATCAAATGGAGAAATTCTTTCAAATTTTCCAGAACTTCATTTGACATAAGCTGCGGATGCCATCATGTTGATGCCCAGTTTGCATCTACTCTCAAACACATGTTAAGCAACAAGGAAAAATTTGAAATGGCGAAAACTCCTTTGAGCGAGAATTGATCGGCGATTCGTTAAAAGCTTCCGAGAAGCTTGGAGATCCTGAAAATTTATTCTCCCTTGTGTTTTCGGGGATGATTGAATGCTTTGCCCTTGCCGATCTTGGTGCAAGCATCAATCGATGCCTTATTCGATGTGGAAGAAGCTTTCTCTTCGAACTTATTCCTGCATGACTCTTGAGCTTGCGATCGTTCTATATCGCGTCCTCTTGGCATCGCCGAGGATGTATTCGTGAAAGTAGGAAAGTTCCATTTCGGTGACTTTGTGGTTGTTGATTTCGATGCTAATCCTCGGGTTCCTCTCATTGTTGGACGAGTTCACGAGAACAGGTCGTGCTCTCATTGATGTATTTGAGCAAGAAATCACGTTACGTGTGGGTAATGAAGTACCTTTAACCTTGATCAAACTTGAGGTACTCCTCAAATTGTAATCTTGAATCAATTAATCAGTCGATGTAATTAATATTGCTTTAGAGTACTCTCGAGAGTTTCTTGGTTATCTTCATAATTACGTGGTGGGATTCCACCACATCTTCTCAACCAATCATTGCCGACTCTTCCCCTCTCTCACTCCGTTTGAGGTGACTTCTACGGAAGAGATCGATGAATTTCTCGCTCTTGATGAATCAATTCCTTTGGAATTGATGGTGTTTATGATTAGGAGGAGATATCCTTTATCACGAGCAATTGCTAAATGAAGATCCATTACCTTCACTCCTCCGAAGAGATCACGATTGAGGAAATCAAATCGATACAAACATCTCGATGAATTTCCGAGGTTGAACAAGGACCTACCTCCTCATCTCGAGTATGCATTCTTGGAGGGTGATGATAAATTACCGTCATAATTGCTAAAGACTTAACTAAGGAGGAGAAGGCTGCTCTTATAAAGGTCTTGAAGTCACATAAGCAAGCAATTGCTTGGAAACTCTCCGACATTAAGGGTATTAACCACAGTTTTGTACTCACAAAATCTTGATGGAGGATGACTTCAAACCAGCAATCGACATCGGAGAAGGTGAATCTAAGATTCACGAGGTTATCAAACAATAGGTTCTCAAACTTCTTGATGCGGTTTGATTTACCCGATCTCGATAGTCCTTGGGTTAGCCAATCCGCGTGTTCAAAAAGGGTGGCATTCTTGTTGTCAAAATGAAGAAAGCGAGTTAATTCCAACTCGATTGGTTACGAGGATGGCGTGTGTGTATTGACTATCGCAAGTTAAGCGAAGCCACCCGTAAAGACCATTTTCCTCACCTTCATGGACCGGATGCTTGAGAGATTAGCGAGGCGAATACTATTGTTTCCTTGATGGTTTCTCGGGTTATTTTAGATCCCCATTGATCCATTTGGATCGAAAAAGACCACATTCACTGTCCATACGGAACTTTTGCCTACTGGGCGTATGCCTTTTGGCCTATGTAGCTCGGCACGTTCCAGCGATGTATGATGGCAATTTTCCACGACATGATCGGAAACTATGGAGGTGTTTATGGATGACTTCTCGGTCATTGGGGACTTACTTGAGACATGTCTCTCCCATTTAGATAAAATCTTTGAAGCGGTGTGAAACACAAATCTTTGTCTAAATTGGGAGAAGAGCCACTTTATGGTCAAAGAAGGCATAGTCCTTGGCCATAAGATTTCAAAAAGGGATTGAGGTAGATAGAGCAAAGTTGATGTTATCGCGAATTACCTCATCCTACTACCGTCAAAGGTATTAGGAGTTTTCTTGGTCATGCCGGGTTTTATCGTAGATTCATTCAAGATTTCTCTAAAATCGCTCGACCTATGACTCATCTTCTTGAAAAAGATGCTCCTTTTGTCTTCACCACTTTGAGTGCATCGAGCTTTTGAAACATTAAAGAAAAACTTACGGAAGCACCCATTCTAGTTGCCCCGTGGGATTTACCTTTGAGCTCATGTGCGATGCAAGTGATTTTGCTATCGGTGCAGGTCTTGGGGCAGCGAAAAACCAAGCATTTTCGGCTATCCACTACATGAGTAAAACTATGTTGAGCTCAAACCCATTACACCACTCAGGAAAAAGAACTATTAGGCATGGTGTGTCGTTTGAGAAATTTAAACCATACCTTATATTGACCAAATGCGTGGTGTATCGGATCACTCGGCTCTCAAATATCTCTTTGCAAAACAAGATGCAAAGCGAGATTGCTCAGTTGGGTTCTCCTCTGCAAAATTTGATATCATTATCGTGATAAAAAGGAGCTGAGAACACAGGTGCGATCATCTGTCGTCTAGAAAACCCTCACAAGATGTGTTTGAGAAAAGGAAATTAATGAAACATTTCTCGAAACACTCAATGTAATTTCTTTTAGTGGAGACTCTTCTACCCCATGGTTTCTTGACTTTGCAAATTACCATGCGGGTAACTTTGTAGTGAAAGGGATGTCGTCCCAACGGAAAACAAATTCTTTAAAGATGTAAACATTATTTAAGGGCGACCCTACTTGTTCAAAATTTGCGGATCAAGTCATCGAGCGATGTGTGTATGGTCGGGAAGCGATGACATTCTCGAGGCTTGCCATTACGGACCTACTAGGGGACATCATAGCCCCAACTACACCTTTGCCAAGAAGGTGTTTGATTCGGATTCTATTGGCCCACGATTTATAAGGATGCCCATGAATTTGTCAAAACACAGCGGCGCTTGTCGTCACGGGAATATCTCATAAAGAAATGAAATGCCATAAGCGCCATTCAGTGTGTGAGATTTTGACATCCGGGGCATTGACTTTATGGGCCATTTCCTTCGATCTCGCGGTAATAAATACATACTCGTGGCGTTGACTATTTGTCAAAATGGGTTGAAGCTAAGGCTTTGCCTACTAACGATTCCCGAGTTGTTTTGAAATTCTTGAAATCTCTTTTGCTAGGTTTGGAACTCCACGAGCTATAATCGATGTTGAGAAATTTCGCCATACCTTATATTGACCAAATGCGTGGTGTATACGGATCACTCTGGCCTCAAATATCTCTTTGCAAAACAAGATGCAAAGCCGAGATTGCTCTGGGTTCTCCTCCGCAAGAATTTGATATCATTATACGTGATAAAAAGGAGCCGAGAACCCGTCACGATCATCCGTCTCTGCTAGAAAACCTCACCAAGATGTGTTTGAGAAAAGGAAATTAATGAAACATTTCTCTCAAACACTCAATGTCAGTTTCTTTTCTGGAGACTCTTCTACCCCATGGTTTCTTGACTTTGCAAATTACCATGCGGGTAACTTTGTGGTGAAAGGATGTCGTCCCAACAAAAACAAATTCTTTAAAGATGTAAAACATTATTTCGGGACGACCCTACTTGTTCAAAATTACGCGGATCAAGTCATCAGCGATGTGTGTATGGTCGAAGCCAATGACATTCTCAAGGCTTGCCATTCGACCTACTAGGGGACATCATAGCCCCAACTACACCGCCAAGAAGGTGTTTGATTCCGGATTCTATTGGCCCACGATTTATAAGGATGCCCATGAATTTGTCAAAACTCGTGACGCTTGTCGTTACGAATATCTCACAAAGAAATGAAATGCCGCAAAACGCCATTCAGTGTGTGAGATTTTGACATCCGGGCATTGACTTTATGGGGCCATTTCCTTCGCTCTCCGGTAATAAATACATACTCGTGGCCGTTGACTATTTGTCAAAATGGGTCAAGCTAAGGCTTTGCCTACTAACGATTCCCGAGTTGTTTTGAAATTCTTGAAATCTCTTTTGCTAGGTTTGAACTCCACGAGCTATAATCGTGATCGTGGTACGCATTTCGCAATGACCGGTTTGATAGAGTCATGCGTAAGTATGGTGTAACTCACCGCCTCTCATCGCTGCACCACCCCAAACAAGTGGGCAAGCGGAAGTTTCCAACCGAGGGATTAAAGAATTCGGAGAGGACGGTTAAAAACCGGTGCCTCTTGGTCGGATAAGCTAGATGACGACTGGCCTTCCGTGACAAATTTTATAAACACCCATCGGTGTACTCCATACAAGCTTGTGTACGGAAAGGCGGTCATTTGCCGGTCGAGCTTGAGCACAAGGCATACCGGCCTTGAAACATGCCAACTTCGATATTCAGATACCGGTGATCACCGGAAAGTTCAAATGAATGAATTAAATGAACTCCGTGATCACATACGAGAACTCTTTGATCTATAAAGAAAAGACAAAGAAGATTCATGACCTAAAATCAAGAACCGCTTTTCAACGCCGGTGATCGAGTCCTTCTTTTCAACTCAAGATTGAAGATTTTCTCAGAAAACTAAAATCACCGGGTCCGGACCATTTACCATCACTAAAGTATTTCCATATGGAACCATTGAGTTATCTCAACCCGATGGTCCAAACTTTAAAGTGAATGGTCATCGATTGAAGCATTATTTCGGAGGACATTCCCCTGCTGGTTGTCCGGATCTACAAACTTTCCCATGAACCAATAAATGCGGGATGGAGTCAAGCTAACGACTGAATCAAAAAAAGAGCATGCTACATGGGTTTTCACCGTGTGTACCACCTTAGTGTGGGGAGATGCCCCATTGTTGTATATAAGAGTTTCATGAAAAAATAAATAAATAAATAAATAAATAAAATAAAATCTTGCTAAATAATGGCCGTAGTATTTCCTTTTTACGTTCTATGTTTCGCATAACAATGTAGACTTTGAATATTGAGGGCAATATTCATTTCTAATGTGGGAATTCTCACGAATTTTATCATGTAATTATACCTAATTCCCCATTTTGGCCAAAAATTTTTTTTTTTTTTTGGAGTAAGTGTTTTGCACTTACTCAAATTTTATGGTTATCGATCCGCTTTGTCTAATAAACAAAAGGATTGGCTAATCCAGAGCAAACAACTCTTGGTAAAGATATCTCAAACCGTTGACGGCTTGCAATTTGCCCAAAATTGTATGGTATTCACCACCATATCCTTAAAGTGAAGAGTCAATAGCCCGCAAGTTTATGGCTTGTGGTAAAGACAAGGAAAACCATAATTGGTAATCACCACCAAAGATAATATTGATAATTTATCTAAGAGTTGGCTAGTCCGTATAAACGGCTTCGTAAAGACAAATCAAACCGTTGGAAGTCGTGGTTTGCTCAAAATCACATGGTTATCGTTGTACCATGGTTCTTACTTGAATCAAACATTTGGCTACTCCGTAAGTAATGGCTTTTGGTAAAGAGATGAAACCATTAATTTTTCTTAAAACATTGCTATGGACTAGCAATATCTTAGTGTGGGGATTGATGAGTGTCTAAATACTCATCATTTTGTACCAATTAAACTCGCAAAAATCGAAAACACTCGTAAATGAATCAAAATGATAAAAATATCACAAATAAGTGTTTTATGTGTTTTAAATGCAAAAATATCAAAATCGGTGAAAACGATCAAGTTTGCATAATTGGCGCTTTAGTCCCCAAGTTTCAAAAGTTGTCAAAACAATCCCTGGTAAATCAAAATAAAGAAAATATCATTTTAAGTCCCTAGGATTCATGAGTTGTCAAATTGGTCCTTGAGATTTAAAATTGCAAATTTACAACTTAGGTCCCTAAACTTAAAATTGTCACAAATGGTCCTTGCAATATTAAACTTATCCCATGACCCTTTGTCTATTTTTGTACCGCCAAAACCAATTGACCCGCTTTTAAACCTTTGACCCTTCCTTTTTGAACCCCCGTCAAAACCACCAAACACCCCTATCCTCCCACTGCCCCGTGCTTCTTCCCCACTTGGCCAAGCCCTCTCCCATCACCTTATCTCCTTATCCCTCCCCCCTCATCATCACATCCACCAACCTTTCACACCACAATTAATGCCACCCCCTAGTTGTAAAATCGAGCCCATCGCTTCAAAACAAATTTTCCCGCCAAATTTTGATCAAATGGCCATTATCATTTCTAGACATCCAATGGCCAAGATTTCAGATGGGAAGTGATCAGAGGACACGTGGAAGCCATTTGAAGTATAAAAAGAGGAAGAGAAGCAAGAGATGAAGGCAAGACTTAGTTTTATTTTTCATATGTATGTCGTTTTCAATTTAAAAGTTTTAGTTTAATTTAAAAGCTTTAATTATCTCGTCTTATGTACTCAACTTAAGTTAATTTATCAATATAATCCATATTCAAGTATCAATTCAAGGTAGAACAACATTTCAAGTTTTAAGTTTATGTTGCAAATTTTAGTTTCAAACTCTTATGTCCAAAGCTTTGAAGTTTATGTTTAAGTTCAAATAAGCTCATTGAAGCTTTATAGCTTTTTGTGAGCTTATCATTCGCTTTCAAGCAACTTTGGTTTGTGGTCAACGAAAGTCAATCAGTAGATTTTGGTTCAAACAGATTTGGAAATGGAATGGGGTTGATGCAAGGTCGTTTTGGATTGGATTTGGTTAGATTAGCATAGTTGGGGTTTGGTTTAAGTCGCTAATAAGACCGGATAAGTTGTGAGTTCCAAACCTTTTCACTTTATTTTGTTTTGAATCAGCATAAACTGCTTAAGTTGATATTGGCTAGTTGTGGTTGCTTGAATTTGATTTTCTTGAGCTTATAGGATAATATTTGATCTCTCGTGAAGCCTTGGTAATGATAATAGATCGCAAGTCTAGTTAAAGTAGTGAAACAATTAGCATAACTAGTGTTTGGTACAGCTTGGTTTAATTGAGCTTGAGTTCTTGCTTGTGCCTAAAACCTGCTCTACTTAGTCTCTAATAGGACCACTTGAGTCATTTTGGTCAGCTTATTTGTCTCGTGATAGGCTAAAAGTCAAAATCAACCTTCATCTCTTTCTAAGTTCTTATCTCATTAAAATATTTGATATCAAAACTTGTTTTGTGTTCGTAATTCATAGAGGTAGCTTAATATAGCTTTATTTTATCTTAAAACATCATAGTCATTCAGATAATTAAGATCAAATCTCAAATAAGTCAACTATCTCATAACTGTGTCAAAAGTCAAAAACTTGCAAAACCAGATTTTCATCAACCTAGGGTGATTTTTAATTAAGTCATTTCTGGGTCAAATCAAGTGAGACTTTTGGTTTTTAAAACTTCAGTTGGTCAAGTTACTTATTATGAATTTTATAGATTTTTAGAAATTTTGTAAAAGCTCCAAAAGAGCTTGTCAAACAGGGCTTATTTGCCCTGTTCACAACTCAGTGAATACTGAGTTTTCTCAAGATTGTGTGGCTTGTCAAAAGCTCCTCGAGCTTCTCTTGGTCCGATCTTTGGTTTAAAGGTTCCTAGCTGTGTCTAGTTTAGATTCCAACTTTTGATTTGAGTCTCACTATTGAGTGGTTTATTTTCAAGCCACAAAGTGGCACCCAAAACTGCTTTTGTTCTTAGCTCAAAACAACAAACTGCTTAAGCTTGTAATTCAGAGGTTAAAGCTAGTTGAAATTTTTGTTTTAGAGTACTTTTAGCTTATTAGAGCTTCGTGATGCTTGGTACTCATTTGGTACCTTGTGTTATTCCAAGTGCTTATTACATAAGCACTTGCTTTGAAGTTTCATTTTCCTACACATAAGCCACTGATTTTCTATTTTTCTTAGATTCAGTATATTATTTTAGACTTTTCCTGAATTTTTCATATTTTTCTAGCACTGTTTACTATTTTTCCTTAATTAAAATAATTTTTAAGTCATTTTAATTAGCTTTTAATACAATTAAATCAGAAAAAGTTCAAAAAAATAAATTTTCATTTTTCTTAGGTTAAGATAAATATAAAAAGTCAAAAAAAATATTTTTCCAGATTTTTCTTAGTTAAATTTGTATTTTTAAGCAATTTAATTAGTTTTAAGTAGTTTTAATTCATAGAAAATAGAAAATAATCGTAAAAATATAAAATAGTTTTGAAAATTCTTTTAGTTATTTTAGATTTTTTAAGTCATAATTTCATTTTTCAAGCTTTATTTCATATTTTCTTGTATTTTAGGGTATTATTAAATAGTTAAAATTAGTTTTAATTAATAATAATTAGATAAATAGTTTTAAAATAATTTTCTTTTTCTAAAATTTTCTCATATCATTAGGTTTGTAAAATGTCATTTTCATATTTTTAGGATTAATATTGCTTCAGCTTCACATTTTCTTTTGTACGTCACGTAGTTTTTAATTTAAGTTTTATAAAAGAAAATCAAAACATCGCCAATATAGTGATAGCGTTTATTTAATTTATCTTTTAATTTCCTTTAATTTGCATTTAAGCCCTCGTAGTTTATAAACTTTTTCCTTAGTTATAATTAATCATATCCCCTTATCCGCTCAAATCTTCTCGATCACTACACCGCTTCGACTATTCTCGCATGTTCGCTGGGACATAACGACTGGGAAACATTATACTCTCCGACTTCATTGCATTTGTTTCGCATCGTTTTAAGTTTGTTACTAGCCATTCACAAGTGGCTAGCTTGCGTGATAAAACTTGACCGTCGGGAGCGAATCAAAATTTTGGCGCCACGGATCGAATCCAGTCACCCGCGACAAAGTGGAATACTTACCACTATACTACAACGACTTTGGTTTGTGGTCAACGAAAGTCAATCAGGCGTAGATTTTGGTTCAAACAGTTTGGAAATGGAATGGGGTCGATGCGGTCTTTTTTGATCGATTTGTTAGATTAGCATAGTTGGGGTTTGGTTTAAGTCGCTAATAAGACTGGACAAGTTGTGAGTTCCAAATCCCTTTTCACTTTATTTTGTTTTGAATCTGCATAAACTGTTTAAGTTTATATTGGCTAGTTGTGGTTGCTTGAATTTGATTTTCTTGAGCTTATAGGATAATATTTGATCTCTGTGAAGCCTTGGTAATGATCATAGATTGCAAGTCTAGTTAAAGTAGTGAAACAGTTAGCATAACTAGTGTTTGGTACAGTTGGTTTAATTGAGCTTGAGTTCTTGCTTGTGCCTAAAACCTATCTACTTAGTCTCTAATAGGACCACTTGAGTCATTTTGGTCAGTTATTTGTCTCTGCATAGGCTAAAAGTCAAAATCAACCTTCATCTCGCTCTAAGTTTTTATCTGTTAAAATATTTGATATCAAAACTTGTTTTGTGTTTAGAATTCATAGAGGTAGCTTAATATAGCTTTATTTTATCTTCAAACATCATAATCATTCAGATAATTAAGATCAAATCTCAAATAAGTCAACTATCTCATAATCGTGTCAAAAGTCAAAAACTTGCAAAACCAGATTTTCATCAACCTAGGGTGATTTTTAATTGTCATTTCTGGTCAAATCAAGTGAGACTTTGGTTTTTAAAACTTTAGTTGGTCAAGTTACTTATTATGAATTTTATAGATTTTTAGAAATTTTGTAAAGCTCTAAAGAGCTTGTCAAATAGGCTTATTTGCCCTGCTCACAACTCGCTGAATATCGAGTTTTCTCAAAGATTGTGCAGGTTTGTCAAAAGCTCCTCGAGCTTCTCTTGGTCCGATCTTTGGTTTAAAGGTTCCTAGCCGTGTCTAGTTTAGATTCCAACTTTGGATTTGAGTCTCGACCATTGAGTGGCTTATTTTCAAGCCAAAGTGGCACCCAAACCCTGTTTTGTTCTTAGCTCAAAACATCAAATCTGCTTAAGCTTGTAATTCGTGAGGTTAAAGCTAGTTGAAATTTGTTGTTTTAGAGTACTTTTAGCTTATTAGAGCTTATGTGATGTTTGGTACTCATTTGGTACCTTGTGTTATTCCAAGTGCTTATTACATAAGCACTTGCTTTGCGCTTCATTTTCCTACACATAAGCCAATCGTTTTTCTATTTTTCTTAGATTCAAGATATTATTTTAGACTTTTCCTAATTTTCATATTCCCTTTTATGGTTTTAGAAACCATAGACGAAATACTTCATGAACTTCTAAGATGCCCAAACCTTTGCTACGAGATTTCTCAAAAGAAGATGTTAGAATGATCTATCACTATCCAACATTTAAAAGTGGTGATTTCTAAAACATGACATTTTGTTTTAAGAAATTCCTCTTTGTAGTTTTCAAACATACACGGATCGTATCAAGTTTTAAAGCACAACATACTCTAAGAAACTTGGTAACTAAGCTCGATACCAATTGTGGAAAACTAGAAGGGGGTTGAATAGTTTTACCGATTAAAACATGGTTTTAAACTATTTAGATCAACTCATGTCAATCTATTTAATGTATGTTGGATGTTGATAGATAAGCACGTAAGTAAATAATGCAAAGATAAAGAGTAAGCACAAAACCACAACGCAAGTATTTATAGTGGTTCTGCCACAAGGACACCTTCCTTGCTCTACTCCACCCCCGAGTCACCTACTCGAGAGTTTGTAATCACTACAACACCGACTCCTTATGGTGGAGAAACCTTCACAACGTCGCCTACTCTTTTTCCCAGACTAGGCTAACCACCGGTTCTTTCACACCAAGGTGAACCACACCTACCACAACGTCCGACCCTTTATCCGGGTACTAGGCTAGTACCGAGTTCCATTTCAATGGAGGAACTACAACCCAACACTACACCAACGACTAATCCCAAAGGAGACCAACTCCTTATTACAACATCATCAAGGATATCAATATCCTTGGATCTAATGTTAATCTATCTTGTACATCAAACATACCATATCGAATGTACATCTTAGGCACCTTCACTAATGCCTTTAACTAGATCTTCAAGACGCCTTCACTAATGTCTTGTGACTTGACTTCTAGGCACCCTTCACTAATGCCTACAATATGGACGATCGAAACCTTTCACTAATGTCTTCGTCTTGACACTTGAGACATCTTTCACTAATGTCTCCAACACTATACTTTAGAAGAAAGAAAATGAATCATCAACAAGAGGACTTTAGAGTCTTGATGATGAGGAAGCATGGCAACTCATGGACTCGAGCTTGCTCGACTTCAAAGGTGGTGATCTCGCCTTTAAGAGGAACCTAGAGAATCACACAAACACAAAACTACAAACATAGATCACTTGGATCCGGGTTAGAGAGTTTTAACTCAAGGGGAAAGTATGTTAGAAAGGGTGAGAAACAATGAAGAAATGGCTCACTATTTATAGAAGAAAAATTCATCGTTTCTCAATCCCACGGATCCTCCCAAGGGATCCGTCTAGCGAAAGCTAGGATCCGTGGACGCCCTCTTACCCATGGGTATTTTTGGTCATGGGTCATGGGTCATGGGTTATGGGTCGATCCATGGGTCTTATACTAGATACAATGTATCTTTTGAGTGCAATGCACCTAGTCACATGGGTATGGGTCAATACCATGAGTTATGGATATTATCCATATATGATATAAGCATGATGTCATGCAATGGTTATGGGTCAAGCTCCATGGGTCATGGACTTTGGGTTATAACCAACTACATTTAATGTATTTGGTCAATGGGTTGTGATACTTAAGTTTCTACCATTTATATTACCCAATATACTACATACTAATTATGTGTATATTTTACCCAAATATGTAAACACTAGTTGTTGTACATATGTAATACTAAATCATAAAATCACTTATACTTGTTTTAGTGTTTTATGAAAACGTAAGTGTGTTAGAAACTATTAGTTCAAACTAATTACGATTTTATTTGTTTCATTAAAATGATTTTACGCTTCTTATCGACAAAACATTAGAAGATCGTAAAATATAAATAAAAGTTTTACGGTTTATTTGTATTAACATAATCCTTCAAAGTTTCAAATCCAAGTAAACGAACATCAAGGGTAGCAAGTAACGATACCTACATGATAGCGCATCGGCCACCATTACTCCTACCATCCTTATAATTCAAGAAAATTGAAAGGATTGCAAGAACTCAACCCACTTAGCATGCCTTGACTCAACTCACGCCTGCTAATGTACTTCAAGTACTCATGATCGAATGCATGATGAAATGATTCGACGAAAATAATGGCTCCAATGATCCGTAGCTCTTACAATGGTATAGAAATCCTTGTCATAAGTGCAGAGTTCAAACGAGCACTACCCAACTTTTTCGAAAAGTGCTATGGGCGCCACCTTGGATCAACACAGCGCCAATACCCACACCACTAGCATCACACTCGACTTCGAAAGGCTGAGAAAAATCAGGTAATGCCAATATAGGAGCAGCACATAAACGTTCCTTAATCAATTCAAACGCCTTTTGAGCGTCTCCACCCCACACAAACACACCTTTCTTCAAACAACCAGTAATGGGACTAGTAATGGTACTAGAATCAGGAATAAAACGCCTATAAAATGATGCAAGGCCATGAAAGGAGCGCACCTCACTTAATGTTTTAGAGTTAGGCCTGATCTTGATAGCTTCGATTTTAGACTGGTCCACGGACACTCCATCTTTCGAAACCACATAACCCAAGAAAGCTACATTATCAACAAAAAATGAGCACTTCTCCTGTTTCCCATATAGTTTTTAAGCTCTAAGGGTTTCAAAAACACGCCTCAAATGCACCAAATGTTCTTCTTTGCTCCTGCTATACACCAATATATCATCGAGATACACCACAACGAACCTGCCCAAGAACGATTTATACTTCTGCTCATTAACCTCATAAACGATTAGGAGCATTTGTGAGGTCAAATGGCATGACGGTCCACCATACAACCCATGATTTGTCTTAAAAGTTGTCTTCCACTGCCCCTTCACGCATCCAAATTTGGTGATAGCCACTTCAAGAAATCAATCTTTGAGAACACCACCAACCACGGAGTTCATCTAACATGTCATCAATCCTGAATCGAAGTGATACTTAATGGTAATGTTATTCACACTCTACTATCAACACACATCCGCCATGCCCATCTTTCTTAGGTACAAGCAAAACGGTACGGTACATGGACTCAAGCTCACTTAACATAACCCCGACTCATAAGTTCATCAATTTGCTTATGTAATTCCTTGTTTTCTCCAGACATACAATGATATGTAGCCTTATTAGGCAGTGAGACTCTAGAACAAGATCAATTTGATGTTCAATGTCGCGAATAGGAGGCAAACCTAGTGGTAGGTCATCGGTAAATACATCTTTGAACTCAAATAGCAAATCAAGAATGGGGTTTTCCTCCTCAAACCTCGTCCTTTATTGATTCCTCCTTGGCTACCAAATGTTAAGATTTGGTCTCTTTTCACTTTAGTACTCATGGATCGAACTGCTGTGATGACATTGGTTTCAACATGATTTTCTTTCCCTTGTCCCTCAACTCATATTCATTGCTCCTTCCTTTGTGCACGACATCCCTATCAAATTGCCAAGGCCGCCCTAACAATATATGACAAGCATCCATAGGAATAACGTCACATAGAATTTCGTCCATATAAAACCCATAGTCACCCCAACCTCACTTGTTTCGACACCTTCACACTATTGCCATCATCGAGCCAATGGAGTGCGTATGCTTAGGATGTATCATAATGACTAAACCTAGTTTCGAAAACATCTCACTAGAAGCTACATTAGTGCAACTCCCCATCAATAATCACACTACACCACTTATCCTTGACTTGACATTTAGTATGAAATAATTGGTCTCGTTGGTCCGAGTCAAGGATACGCTTTGGTCCCAAGAGTTCTAAGAACCAGAGCAGATTACAATGGAGCCTCATACCCTTCCACCTCCTCATCCTCGTTGCCTCATTAAACACAAAGATGTCACCCACCCTTTCCTCCTCCTCGCAACCCCTCACGATACTCAATGGCTTCTCTCAAGGTTACTACTCACTTGTTTGGACACGCATTTTGATAATGTCCAAACCTTGACACTTAAAACATCGAACCTTGGATGCACTCATTTCCTTAGTCGAACTAGCCAATTTTGGGGTAGTCGTGGATTACTAACATTCATCGGACTAGGGACATGACCGGGTTACACGGATGCGGTTAATTTCGGGGTAGACTCATGTTTAGATCAAGGTTTGGTCTTACCGTAATCCGCATTTGAACCTCCCCATATCTCGCCTTTCCTTGGACCTCCGCCAAACACAACCCATAAAGCATATCAAGGTCGAATAAGGATATAGTTCAACCGTATTAGCAATATTAAAGTTCAAATCACGCAAATCGCGACATTTTCTCGCTCCTCTATTTCATCCATTTCACCCATCACAGATAAATTTTCAAACTCATCAATATACTCGCCCACACTCAATTTCCCTTGCCTAAACTCATCAATTTTACGATAGTAGTTATCTTGTGAGTTGTTGGCACATACCTCCCAAGATTCAATTTTCTTTTCCGCCACGACCCGCTTCAATTTTCTCGAACCATAATGAAGCCCTCGTCCCTAGTTTCAAGATCGCGCATTACATCGCTTCTCATCCTCAAGGTTTTTGAAATCGAACATTCGATTGATCTTATGCTCCCACTCCAAATAGACCTCGTGATCCGCCTCACCAACAAACTCGTGGAGTTCTATAATTTTGAATTCATCCACAACCCATGGTGGTTCACCACGCCTTGCTTGTCTACACGGCTCTCCATCTTGGATGTTCCTCAAGGCCTCACGAGATTTTGTAGAAAATCGATGGTCAAAATTCATCTTTACTCATTAGGATCACGAGCCAAAGCTCGAAACCACGAATGATAATGAATTGACAATGAAATACGAACACGGATGGTAATTTGGCAAGCTAGACCAGAGCTCGACAATCACGACTATAAGCCAAGACCTATTGACTCACAATCAAGGCCATAGTTAGGAATCGCGTCCCAAATAATGACGAGGTTGAATTATACACAATAATTTAGAGTATTGTCAAACAATTGTTATTTTTGAAAGATGATTGATTCTTCTCAAGATAAAAGAATGGCCATAAATAGCCCAAGCGATCACCATAAGAGGTGTTACAAGCACAAAAGATGGAAGAAAGTGAAAGGACTTTTTAACTAAATTGGTATTACATCCATGTCTTTATTAACTTTATTTAATAATGTAAATAGCCTTAAAGTCTTGGTCAAAGTTGATGGCACCTTGATCAAACGGGCCCAATCCAGACATCATACACACAATAACGAGCCATAGAGCCCAAGTAAGCTTCGTTTCCAATTGTAAGAAAAAGATCATCACCTATCGACCCTTGTCCATTCATGACTGTATCACTTTCCAATTGTCTTCAGTACTAAAAGGTCGAGAATGCCACATTTGTTGTTGTATGGAATACCCGTATGGACAAGACATCGACTATACTTGTTGTTGCTAGGAAGTCGCTTGGGGCATGATGCATAATATGGTTTTGGAACTTAATGCCCTCGGACTTAACGTGGGATTGTTGTTGTGAGACAAAGAATTCGTGCCATGTAGTACTCAACGCTTTTCTTTGGGTAAAAATCATCGATTATGTTGTTTTTATAATATGATTGATTGTATTTGAGAGGGTTTATAGCTATGGTCACTATTTTATGACACAAAGTTGTTGCTATATACTAAATCCCCATAACAGGTGTTTCGTGTTGTTTTGTTGTTTTTATTAAGCACTTATAAGTTGCTTAATTATGTTGAAAATGAGTTTTGCAAATGAGTTTTTGCAAATTTTGGACACTATTTAATATATGTATATGTTATATATATTTATATTTCGTGGTAGCTTTATGCTTCTCCTCGACGAGAGCTTCAAGAACGAGCCAAAGAGTGTCAAAATGGAGTTGATATGAATGAGATATCGTGTCTCAAAGTAAGGCACTTGAAACACAAAATTTGGAAAAGTGGGAGTATCCCACATCGCCAAAAACAAGAAGTGAAACCTTGTTTATATAGAAATCTTGATATGAACCTTCAAAATGATTTGTTGGTTTTACTCCAACACCTACGCTTGCTGCTAGGGGTGCGATTCGTGATTTTCAGCCAAAATGAGTTCAAGCTTCGAACTCATGTAGATTTCGTGGTCATTATTTCCGATTTAGTGGTAGGTCATCGTAAATACATCTTTTGTTGCGTATTTCGTGGTCATTATTTCGATTTGTGTCCATTTATTTTGGAACCGATTTAAACTTTTTTTTTTTTGGGTAAAAGGGCCTTAAAACCCTGGAAATATATCCAAAAATTCAATGAAGTACAATTGACATGGACGACATCCCATGCCCTCCGCCTGCTACATAGGCGATATGACTCACATATGTAACTGTTAAACAAGCCGCTAAGCGCAAAGAACAAACACTAAACCGCTTTAGCAAACAGAATAGAAAACAAATTACATTCAAATTAACAATCTAAATGTAACTAAGTCCAGTTCAAAGAACCACTTCCATAGTGTGCGCTCCGCTCTTCAATCATCATTAGTTGACGTCCGAGTACAACACTTCAAACTTAACATCCATAATATCATTCGATTAGATTAGGTATCGAAACCCTAACTTAACACAAACCAAATCGAATCAATTTGTAGGTAGTCATAAGCGTAGCAGCAGAGCATCAACCCAACATCCAAATCGATCAATAGCGTATATGAAAATCACTTACCCTCCTCATTAACCCACTTCCATTAAACTCCATCGAATATGAACATAAGAACCCAAAAGAGTACCAAAGATTCAATCAAACCCTAACAAGGGTATACGCCCGTAAGATAATCAATTAACAAAATCCTAAAAATTGGGTTCCGCCTAGTTTAAAGCGCCAATAACAAAAGAATGTAAAACCAACAAAGGTTTTATAGGCGTAAGGCTTAATAACCGTAATCGATCCCTTAATAATAGAGCCATGAACAACAGCTTGATCGATTCAAAAGAACCGCAATCATAAGGTAAACCAAACCCTAACGAAGTTTAGTAATAGAGTTAACGCACTGTGAATAGATAATCGCACAAACAAGGAACAAAACCCTAAAAGGGAATCGTATAAAGAATGAATCAAAGTGTGGGTGAACAAAATCGTCCTAATAATAATATAGTCGATCAAAACCGACTTAGGATTGCGTAATGATTAAAGGAACGATCAATACTAAAGGGCACGATTAAACCCTAAACCGTAACCACCATAATAATCGATTAGTTAGGTTTCACCAGCCTCCCGAATTAACACACCTCTAAAACCGATTGCATACTAGCTAAACGAATCAGGATTATTTAGCAGTAGAGAGGCGATTTTAGTGGTGGTTTTTGGCCGGAAAAAGGGTGGGGAGGAGGCGGCTGTGATCGCCCCTAGAGAGAGTTTTTAGTTAGGGTTTCGATACTGATTTAAACTTTGTAAACAAGTTAAATAGAATCGGTTTAAATAAATGGAAGATAATAAAACTGTGTTTAATATATTAATGATTCGCATATCCGCTTAGTATTTGCGATACTTTTCTTGGTGTCCAAGATAGGTTTAGCCTATATATTAAACGCCTCATCATCCAACATACGTAAAATAACGCAGCTCCATTGCGCATTTATTCCAAAGAACCTTCGATCGTAAACACGCAGTTTCGTGATTTTTCGTGCAAGTAAGTTTAGTCCGTCAGACAATGCCTATGTATCGTTGTACCGGGAAACAGACGCTAATGCTTTTAAGGAATCGTATCCAATACGAGCCTCGCACAACTCTTTTACCGCTTTCGTTTATTACGGGCCCATAGTGTCTGCCTTCTCGCTTCTACCCCTTTCGTCAGATTTAATTTTCTCGCTTTTATTTTCTCGTTATTATTAATTGTTATCCGATTTCATTATTAATAAAATTGTGCACCGCTTCCACACGCCTTAAAATGTAATCGGTTTAACCGAAAATAGTACACTTTGTTATAAAATCGATTAATAATTAACAGGATTTTATAAACTGCTTCATCAAAACCTTGTTGAGTTTCTTTGAAATCGCTTTTTAACAGATTTATACATACTGATTTGGATTGAATGATAAACGCTTTTTAAAGCAGCTTTATTATCGCTTTAACGAAACCAAGATAGAGTTTCTATTAAATCGATTACTCGATCCATCAAAACCAAGCTAGAGTTTTGTTGAATCGATCCGGTACAAGTAGATACCATTTAAAACAGCTTTGTTTAACTGCTTGTGTTTGAATTTTTCGTGATGACAAACACGACTACCCTCCCGTGACTACTATTGTGAACGCACTGTGCGCCAGCTACCAACACGGTTGCTAATCATGCCGAGAAACCGAGAAATTCAATGGGCGTAATTTCAAGAGGTGGCAATGAAGATGTTTTTCTATCGACTACTTTGAACCTTGCGTGGTTCTTAAAAGAAACCCACCTAACGTGGAACCTCCTACGTAAGGTCAATCCTCTAATCAACAGTCGCTCAAGCCTTGAAGCATGGAAACATTCGATTTTTGTGTCACAATTACGCTCGAATGGTTTGGTTGATTCTTTGTACAACGTATCGCAAGACCAAGACCGCCAAAGAATTATGGGAGTCATTGGAATGCAAGTACAAACCGAGGATGCCGGTACAAAGAAGTTCGTGGTAGCTCATTTTGGATTACAAGATGGTTGATTCAAAGAATGTGATAAGTCGTTTAAGATCCGCAGTTCGCTACACGACATTCATGTCGAGGAATGACTTTGAGTGAAACTTTTCGTTGTCGCTATTATTGAAAAGTTACCCAAGTCGGGTAGAATTCAAGAACCACCAAGCATAAGCGAAAGGAGATGAGTGTCAAGACTTGGTTGTTCGTCTTCGTATTGAAGAGGACAACAAGTCGGCTCGAAAAACACGATACACCGATTCGCAAAGGCAAATATGGTTGAGCATGTTTCGTCATCTTCAAAGTCCAATGTCAAAGCTAAAGGCAAAGGAAAAGGAAAGAATGGCAAGAAGGACAAAGGGAAGTCTTAGTACCTTGCTCCTAAAGTCGCAATTGTGAAACGTAAGTTCCAAGGGTGTGTTTAACCGCGACCACCAGTCACCGTGTCGCTAATTGTAAGATGTCAAGCGGTGACTCCACGCCAGTTAATATGGTGAATGAAGATGTGACATGATTGCTATGGTGTCCGATGTCATTGCCATGATCTCGGGTTAACTGGTAGGTTCCAACAATGGGAATGGTGGGTGGATATTGGGGCTACCCGTCATGTGTGTGTTGATAAGAGTATGTTTCACTCTTTCGTAGCGGTTGATAGTGGAGAAGTCGTACATGGGCAACTCGCAATCAATGAAATCATGGTGAAGGAGATGTAATCTTGAAGATGACATCCGAGAAAGAGCTCAAGTTGACTAATGTCTTGTATGTTCCGTAGATTCGCAAGAATCTTGTGTCCGGTCGGCAATTGAACAAGTTTGGTTTTTGTCTTGTTTTTAGTCCGATAAGTTTGTTCTTTCTAAGAATCAAGTGTATGTTGGTAGGGATATGCCCTGAATGGTATGTAAACTCAATGTAATGGTTGTTAAGAATGCTATCAATAAAATTAATTCTTCCGCTACTTGATCGAGTCTTCTAATATGTGGCATAGCCGTTTGACATGTAAATTTTAATTCAATGCGTCGCTTGATTAAATTTAATTGCATACCCAATTTCCATATTGACTCAAAATATAAATGTGAAACTTGTGTTGAAGCCAAACTTACAAGAGCATCTTTCAAATCGGTTGAACGAAAAACCAACCACTTGATATGATACACACCGACATATGTGATTTGAAATCACTACCCACAAAAGGTGGCAATAAGTACTTTATCACGCTTATTGATGATTATACAAAGTATTGCTATGTTTACTTACCGAAAAGTAAAGATGAAGCTATAGACAAGTTTGTTCTATACAAAACAAGTTGAGAATCAACTTAGTAAGAAAATCAAGGTGGTCCGAAGTGATAGAGGAGGTGAATATGTGTCTCCATTCACGACCTATGTGCTAAACATGGAATTAGACACGAGTTCACCGCTCCCTATTCACCTCAAAGCAGTAACGGTATTGCCGAAAGGAAGAACCGTACTTGAAAGAAATGGTTAATGCCATGTTGATAAGTTCCGGTCTGCCGTGACATGTGGGGAAGCCATTTTAACGGCTACTTATCTTTTAAATAAGATACCTCATAAGGAAAAAGAAGAGACCCTTATGAATTATGGATGGGAAGAAAGCCATCATATCAAGATTTACGAGTGGGGGTGTCTAGCAAAGGTAGCTATATCGACTCCCAAGGCCCAAAAGATTGGACCTAACTGCGGATTGTATATTCATCTGATATGCTAAGAATAGCAAGGCTTATCGCTTCATTGTACATGATTCAAAAACCGGATATACAAAAGGGTACATTAATGGAATCAAGGAATGCTTCATTCTTTGAAACTATATTTCCTTGTTTAACGAAGGAAAGTGGAAGTTCATCTAGAATAGATGACGAAGTTGTCCAAGATAAGAGACAACGAGATGATAATGATCTCCAGGATGAGAGACAAGATCAAACTGAGGAAGAAGAAGTTGAACCTAGAAGAAGCAAAAGGGCATGTTGAAACCAAGATCCTGACTCAACTAAGGTATAATAATAACAATGATTGATTGATGCACAACGGAATAATAAGAACACAATCAAAGTTACCAACAAGGTTTTTCTTATGAAACAAATGATCCTCTATGGATCTTTTTCACTCTCTCTCAAGAGATGTTTTCCTGGAATGTTTTTCTCCAGAGGTTTCTAATGTTCAAGTCTACCTAATACAAAAGACATCAGTTCCTTTTATACACAAGGAACCCTAAATAAAACAATAATATAAAATAAATGCATATCACTACCTAAAATAGCTCATGCAAATCCTAACAAACTAATAAATATGCGGAATAACTATATCCGCATAAACAAACTATGCGCTTAATATAACTTCACAGAAACTCTTCTTCAAGAGATTCTTTGCACTTCAAGAGAATCCATCGCCAGTAATGTCGTGAGAATTCCTACTTCACACAATTCCCAACAATCCTCCCTAAACTAGAATTTGACTTGGTTAAGTTCCGCCTCGATAGTACTTTAACGCTCGTAACTTGAGGATTGTACTCAACATCGCAAAGAAAGAACCAAAATAAGTACATCTCTATGATGACAAAACTTTGAAACGCCAGATCTTTGCAAAGAACAAATGACAAACGATACATCAAAATGCATTAGTTTCATACTATTTCATCACATCCGTGAGTGTTAACTCGTGAGAGGTGAATCATTGAAAATAATGGATTTGATGTCTCTTTACCAATAGCCATCACAACCGAGTAGCCAAATGTTTCATTCGAAACCATGGTACATCGATAACCATCTGATTTATTAGCAAACCAAAGAACCATTAACGGATTTGATATGTCTTTACCAGTAGCCGCTTGCTCAGACTAGTCAATTCTGGATTCCAAAGGAATAAACCATGGTGAATTGATGACCATACAACCCTCAAAGAATTAAGCATGGGTGGGTGCATACCCTATGATTTTGAGCAAACCATTACAGTTTATCAACGGAATTGAGATGTCTTTACCAAAACCGCTTGCTTTTGGACTAGCCAACTCTTTGATGGAATGTCGCCATCATCATGGTGAGTTGATTACCATTTATGGATTTCCGCAGCCTTTACCACAAGCCATAATCCTGGGCTAGTCAACTCTTATGTCGAAAGACATGGTGAGATGAAACCATGAGTTGTGTGGTTATTAATCAACACCAAAACCTGCAAGCAAGAAAGAGTAAAACCGAACACGTATGTGTTAGGGCTTTTTTTTTTTAACTAAGAAAAAGAAATAATACGTTTTTTTTTTTTTTTACCGAAATATAAAATAAAGAAAAATAAATAAATAACCAAAACATGGAAAATAAACCATCAAACATCAAGAGAAACCAAAGATGCTTGTAGTGTCGTGAAACACTAAGCCTCCCTTAGCGTATGAGGATCCAACATCCGCAAAATGGTTAGAAGACAAATATACAACAATAAGCCTCCCTTAGGCTTATGCCTCCCTTAATCAATGCACCGACAAAGATTATTGTTCTTGGGTACCCGAATGAACCTTTCTTTGAGTTTTCCAAGAATAACCTTTGAGGGTTTAATAATATTTCCCACTGCAGACTCCACCATGTGCCATATTCATATGAGATACATAAGGTGTATATGACTGAAAGTAAGAACATGTAGGTCTATAGGCATAGGTCTAGCATTACTGCTCCACCAACCAAGAGCAATTGTCAAGAATATCCTCCACCGTAGGAATCGAAAAGGCCTATTAAGCCTTTCACAGTAAAATGATGCATACACCTTAGGCTTACTAGTGGGAACAGTTTTACCTACTCTCATATGTGCAGCTTTGGGAACAAATGGAGGAATACTAGCAACATTAGTCCATGTGGGTCTAAAAATCTTATGGCCAGAAGAAACACCCATCTTTTTCTCATGATAATCACAGTCTATAATAAGATGGAGTTTACTACCACACACAAAACAAGATTTCTTCTTATAAGACTTATTCTTAACACAACTTTGTTTATTACATTTAAACTTATCGTAAACAAAACTAGAAGCAAAATTGTGTTTCACGTAAAAGTAATCGGCTTTGTTTGGGTGCATCGCCACTACTTTGGACTTGGGTGTGGTCATGGTGTGTGCCTAGGTGAGTCGACTTTTCACTTGAATCACATGAGGCATAGTCATGGATTTTAGGTCTCAAGACTTGTCATCATAGAACCGAGATGAGTCATCGCTTTGCTACTAAGGTCCGGCAAGTCACTTGACTTTTACCATATAAATGGTGTGATCCATCAAAGTCAACAGGATGGATAGGTCAATAGGCATATTTTCTCCTCTAATAGGACCAGGACAACATGTAATTGACCTTCTTTGACAAAATTAGCTAAGCCACCGGGAGATTTACGCCCATCATATTTAGCTTCCGGACCTACATACTTTTTAAACCCTAGTCCTATTGGATGCTCGAGATTGACTAGTATAGATAATTCTATTTAAGCTTTTACCGACATTTGATATTCATTATTTCTCGCACTTTCCACATCTAGTTTTTCTTTAGCACTAAGTTTCGAGATAACCTTAGCTTTTTCTTTTCGCGTGCTAAGTCATTTTTAGTATAATCTAGATCACTTTGCAACACCCTAATCTTCTCATCATAAGCCAATTGATTCTTTTGAAACCATACTTTTTGTCTTTCTAATGTTTTTAAGGCCTGCTTATAAGCCTCAACTTCAACATAGCATTCATTATATTTAGGTTTCAAAGTATCATAGGCTTCTTTAGTTCATTATATCTCTTTACAACTATAATCACAAGTATGTACCGAGATGCCCATGAATGCAAAGTGTGGATCGCAAGTTCTTCAAAGATAACCTCGCAAGATCAACTTCCTTGCTCATCTTTTGGATTCAAATTTTCCACCATACCTTTCCTTGAGTGCATTCCATATACGACTTGCATCATCCATATAACTAAAATCGCTACATGATCAAGACGAATAGATTTAAGCAAGGTAGTTCTCGCCTTTGACTCTCTTTGTACAAAGAATGTGTTCATCTCATCGTTGGAGGATGAAAAAGAGATTTCCATCGCGATCACATCCAATTCTTTTCAAAATGTTGCCATTTTGGATCACCTTCCAGATATTCATATCATTATTCATGATCCAGTGTTCCATCTTCTTAGCCCAGACATCGTACTCATCATCCATCAAATAAGGAAACATAACATCATCCCTATTATTATCAAATTCTGCCATTTTAAAGGTGTGGAGAGATATTTGGTGGAGAGGTTAGTAATTAACTGAAAGTAAGGAGATAGCAGCAGTCTTAAAATTATGTTGACCAAAAAAAATATAGCCACTGATATCAAAACCAAATCAGTAGAAACCGAAACCACACCAACAGATACACACTCAATACAATGCAGACCAATGAGCCAATCAAAAGATATCACTGATCAGTCACAAAGAAAACTCAATGTGGGACCAACCAATTCGTAAGTCTTCAGCAGTAACCCCACAACCTCACGTGAACTATGAAAGCAATATCCAACTATATGAATATCTACCTCACGTAGACCTTCAGCAGCAATATATAACCAATTAAATGCTTTAGTCAAACAATGGACCAATGAGATGATTGAGACGTGTGAGACCTAACAGTTATAATTCAGATGATAAGCAATCTCACGAGCCAATCACAACACGCTGCAACAGTTGACCCAAAAGACAACCTTCTTTGACCATGATTCAATAACTTGAATAGAAGAATATTAAGGATAGCCAATAATAATCAATGACTGTGTTCGAGCATACAAATCTTGTATACAAAAATGGGACCCGCTTGAATTATAGTAACATCAACCGAGTGGACCAGCAGCAATAATTTAACATGAACAGCAGTACATTTAACGCCCCACGTGATCACTTAACAACGATTGACCAATCATAAAATAAACATCATGTGACGACAGAATAATTACTATCAATCAGGAATATTAGATCCAAGATATATACGAATGAAAGACAAATTAAACCCACGTGCTTGAGATCCAATAACCGCCAATAAAAAATATTAATTACCTCTTAACAAAACTGCTTCAGTCGGCAACATAAAACCTTCGATAAACCCTAGATCGAGAGCCACCCGCTCTGATACCACTTGTTGAAACCAAGATCCGGACTCAACTAGGATATAATAACAATGATTGATTGAATGCACAGCGGATAATAATTGACACAATCAAAGTTACCAACAAGGTTTTTCTTATTAAAACAATGATCCTCTATGGATCTTTTTCACTCTCTCAAGAGATGTTTTCCGGAATGTTTTTCCGTGAGGTTTCTAATGTTCAAGTCTACCTAATAAAAGACATCGCCTTTTATACACAAGGAACCCTAAATAAAACCGAAATCGCTTTGGACCCGATTTTGTTTCTTTTATGGTTGAAAACGAACCTACTTCATACCGAGAAGCGGTTACTTCCTCGTAAGGGCCTCAATGGAAAGAAGCCATTAAAAGTGAAATAGATTCTATTTACAAAATCATACTTGGGAGCTCGTGGATTTACCTCCGGTTGTAAACCACTAGGATATAAATGGATCTTCAAGAAGAAGATGAAAGCCGATGGCACCATTGACAAGTACAAAGAAAGATTAGTAATCAAAGGATTTGACAACGAGAAGGTCTTGATTATTTTGATACATATTCGCCGTTACGCGAATAACATCGATTAGGATGATACTTGCTATTGCCGCTTAAGAAATTTGGAAGTTCACCAAATGGATGTGAAACGGCATTTCTAAACGGAGATTTAGAAGAAAAATCTACATGAATCAACCCGAGGGTTTCATGGCTCTCGGACAAGAGAACAAAGTTTGTAGGCTTGTTACGCCATTATATGGCTTAAAGCAAGCTCCCAAACAATGGCATCAAAATTTGACCACGCCATGCTAGAGAGTGGTTTCAAAATTAATGAATGCGACAAATGTGTTTATGTCAAAGACACAAATAGTGGATATGTAATCTTGTGTTTATATGTTGATGATATGCTTATCGCTTGGCGAACGACAAGATGATCAAATCTACTAAAGACATGTTGAAATCAAAGTTTGACATGAAGGATATGGGTTTGGTGATGTGATCCTTGGAATAAAGATCATACGAACTCGTAATGGACTTGTGTTAAGTCAAGCACATTATGTGGACAAAATTTTAATACTCATAATGCGGGGATTCCGGCCTAGCTAGAACTCCAATTGACACCAAGAAGCATCTATCTAAAAATAGAGGCTTAGGTGTTGCCCAATTAGAGTATTCGAGAATTATTGGCATGTTAATGTACTTAATGACAGTACTTCGACCGACTTAGCATATGTCGTTAAGCGTGCTAAGTAGGTATACTAGTAACCCAAGCTATGCACATTGCGCGCTATGATCAGGGTACTTCACTATTTGAGATACAACGCGATTATGGATCGTGATTATGATCGATATCCAAACCGTTATCGAAGGATACAAAGGATGCAAATTGATATCTCGACATAAAGGATTCTAGATCGACTAGTGGATATGTGTTTACACTAGGAGGGCGCTATATCTTGGAAGTCTTCAAGCAAACTGTTATAGCTAAGTCCACGATGGAATCGAAATTTATCGCGTTAGATAAATGCGGACAAGAGGCGGAATGGCTACGCAATTGTAGAGGACATACCAAGGTGGCCTAAACCGTAACGCCATTAGTATACATTGTGATAGTCAATCGGCAATTGGCGAGCTCATAGCATAATATATAATGGAAAGTCCGACATATCCGCTGTCGACATAATTCGACACGACAACTACTCTCAACAGAGTTATCTCAATTGAATATGTGAAGTCAAAGGATAACATCGCGATCCGCTACTAAAGGCTTAAGCAGAGTTAGTAAGTAAGTCGCCTAGAGGAATGGGACTAAAGCCCTGAAGGATGAGTTTCTATGAAGGAAAACCTAACCCGCTTGACTGGAGATCCCAAGATCTAGGTTCAATAGACAACCTAATCATAGAAATGCGGGGAAGTCATGTCAATGTGGGGAGTTACTAAATATTGTAACTTTCCTAGTCCATTCCTATAACAAATATGACTTGTTGAGAGGTTAAACATATGGCTTTAATGATTCAGATGAAATCATAAAGCATAATGATTCAAGATGAAATCACAAAACATATGTTTTAATGATTCAAGATGAAATCACCTATGTGAGAGAAGTGGGTCGCTCAAGGAAATGGGGCGCAATTCCTAAGAGCTCTTGCAGAACCGTGCTAGTGTTCATGACCATAACGAACACGACTACGAGGACTTGACATTGTCGTGGAGAGTCTTGTGTGAAGTGTAATGTCGCTCACGAAATGGATAATGAGTTCAAGGACGTGTCTACTCGCATCTAGGAGACTAAGTGCATCTCACAAGGAAGGTTCAAAGGTTAAACCTACCTATCCTATGCAAGACTTAACCGAAATTTCACCAAAACTTTCGTGTGTTTTAATCGATTTCCATTCATGGGGGATTGTTGAAAATGAGTTTTGCAAATGAGTTTTGCAAATTTTGGACACTGCTTAATATATGTATATGTTATATATATTTATATTTCTGGTAGCTTTATGCTCTCCTCGACGAGCTTCATGAACGAGCTAAAGAGTGTCAAAATGGAGTTGATATGAATGAGATATCGTGTCTCAAAGTGAGGCACTTGAAACACAAAATTTGGAAAAGGGAGTATCCCACATCGCCCAAAACAAGAAGTGAAACCTTGTTTATATAGAAATCTTGATATGAACCTTCAAAATGATTTGTTGGTTTTACTCCAACACCTACGCACGCTGGCAGGGGTGCTGATTCAGATTTCGGGCCAAAATGAGTTCAAGCTCGAACTCATGCGAGCCCGCACGAATGCAGCCCAAATCCGCGTGACACCGCGTATCTTTTGTTGCATATTTCGTGGTCATTATTTCAGATTGTGTCCATTTATTTTTGAACCGATTTAAACTTTGTAAACAAGTTAAATAGAATCGGTTTAAATAAATGGAAGATAATTAAACCGTGTTTAATATATTAATGATTCTCATATCTCGCTTAGTATTTGGCGATACTTTTCTTGGTGTCCAAGATAGGTTTAGCCTATATATTAAACGCCTCATCATTCACCACACGTAAAAATAACGCACTCCATTGCAGACTTATTCCAAAGAACCTTCGATCGTAAACACGCAGGCTTCCTTGATTTTTCGTAAGTAAGTTTAGTCCGTTGTACAATGCCACGTCGTTGTACCGGGAAATGACGGCTTAACTGCTTTTAAGGAATCGATCCAATACGAGCCTCGACAACTCTTTTTATCGCTGCTTATTACGCTCCATAGTGTCTGCTCTCTCGCTTCTACCCCTTCTCGTCTCAGATTTAATTTTCTCGCCTTTATTTTCGTTATTATTAATTGTTATCCGATTTCATTATTAATAAAAGTGTGCACCGCTTCCCACAAATTACGACTTATAAGTTGCCCAGCGTCCAAATACCGCCACCCACTTTTCGGTTTATGTATCCCCTTTGTGCATCTGTTCCTTAGCTTGTGCACATCTAACATGTGACACCAACATTGAAAATAATATGTGAAACATTGTTAGATCAGAATGCTTCATCCAGTCCCTTTATCATGCTCCCTTATCTCTAAAACTAGAGTCTAATCATGTCAGCAGCTTTTTATTTAAGCTTGAGTTTAACAGAGTCTAGAATGTTGGTACTCCCAAGCCTATCTAGAAATTGGACTATAATTTTAGTTCAATTATGTTTATACTACTTTGGAGTGGACACTATAATGTCAATGACAAGCAAGCACGGAAACCCCATTCAGAATTTCGTTAAATGATGCATATTGATGTAGTTGTTATTGTTATGGTTCATTTCTTCTAAACTTATATCTTAGAATTAATTTTCTTGACTTAGAATATGCACCACACAGTGCTAAACAAATAGGTTGGTCATGGGCCGAAACCTGCTAGGTCAGGATCAGTTGACCTATAATGTGCTACAATAGAATACAACTTAAATTGACATGTATACATAGAAATGAATTAATTAATATTTCTTATATCTTTCTTTAATGCTTAATGTACAATTTCATATATCACCCTATTTTCATGATTAATTTCATATATATCCAAAGTGCAAGTGTTGAATGCATAATGTACCATATTAAAAAAGGGTTAATATACAAAAAAGTTACTAAACTTTCAAAAAAATTTGTCCTAAGTCACTAATGTTTATCTTCTGTCATCTAGGTTACTATACTTTACGTAACCGGTTATCTTGGACACCAACCTTTTTTTACCGGTATTTTGGCTGACGTGTATACACACCAAGTTGTGGCACATGTTATCTAGGTCACTAAACTTTGCGAAAAATTTGTCTTAAGTCACTAATGTTTCATTCCTGTCATCTAAGGTACTAAACTTTGCGAAAAATTTGTCCTAAGTCACTAATGAAAAATTTGTCCTAAGTCACGAGTTGTGGCACATGTTACTGAACCTTTAAAATTATACGTTTTATACGATTTTATACACCTTTTAAACGTTTTTATTCATTTTCATTCGCTTTTATACGCTTTTGTCTGCTTTTCACGCTTTTGTCCGCTTTTATACGTCATCCGCTTTTGTCCCATTTTTACGTCCATTTTTATATCGCTTTTATGTTTTCATCCGCTTTTATACGTTTTATCCGCTTTTATATGGTTTTGTACAATTTTATATGCTTTTATGTTTTCATCCGTTTTATACGTTTTTCGCTTTTATATGGTTTTGTACAATTTTATATCGTTTTATTCGCTTTTTCGTTTCGTCCATTTTCTTATGTTTTTGCCCGCTTTTCTATTTTTATACGATAAAACGGATGAAAACATATAAAACGGATGAAAACGAATAAAATGTATAAAATGTACAAAACCATATAAAACGGACAAAACGATAAAACGGATGAAAACATAAAACGATATAAAACAGACGTAAAAATGGGACAAAACGGACGAAAACGATAAAACGGACAAAACAAACAAAAAAACGATAAAACGAATGAAATGAATAAAACGATAAAACGAATGAAATGAATAAAACGATAATTTTAAAGGTTCAAGAATATGCCACAACTCGTGACTAAGGACACATTTTTCATCGACTTAGGACAAATTTTTCGAAAGTTTAGTACCTTAGATGACAGAATGAAACATTAGTGACTTAAGACAAATTTTCGCAAAGTTTAGTGACTGGGTGACACATATATTGAAAAAGTGTGCCACAACCGTTGCCCTTCCATGTAGTGACTATGGTGGCATATATAAAAAAGTTTAGTAACATATGTGAAAAACCCGTGAAGTATAGTAACCTAGATGACAGAAGATAAACATTAGTGACTTAGGACAAATTTTTTTGAAAGTTTAGTAACTTTTTTGTATATTAACCCTATTAAAAAAATATGTTGGTTCTTGCAACTTTTAGGCAATAATAATAATTCATAAATCATATTCACATTTGAGCTTTCTTAACTCAATAATAATATATTGGTTTTCTTTACAATTATTTACATGATTTTCTATTATTATCAATTAATATTATAGAGCGAACCCGCTCATCGAGCGGGTTATAAAGCTAGTATAGTATATATAGCTTAGATATTCTACCATATACTCCTGTAATTAACATAACCATTTCTATAATCCATCACTTGCAAAAGAAGATAGAGGAAAATATTGAATATCGTTGTTAAACAAGCTTTTAGTCAAAAGAAGATAGAGGAAAATATTGAATATTGTTGTTAAACAAGCTTTTAGTCAAAATGAGGTTAATGTAATATTGTACGAGTAGTATTTTGTTTAATTTAGTTTTGTGTTTTACCAATTGCTTAGTAATTGTTTTTATTTCAAATTCATTCTAATCTCAATCCATCTATCTTAATTATAATATCGCAACTATATTATTTGACACTATAAATTTCGTTGCAATGCACGTGTACTCCTCTAATCATTTAAACAGATAAACAATGATATTTCTTTGAAAATTACAACACATAAAGATAATATACCGTACCGGACCAAGTATATTTTCGTCTGGTCCAGTTTTTGGATCGTGCTACAAAGCCCTAGTTTGGGCCTAATTAGGCCAACGCATGGGAGGGCGGCGAACTGGTGGGACCAAGAGTGTGAAGTGGGATGTTTAGATTTTGGAAGGATTCATAATAGGTGTATGGGCCCATAATATGTGTATGGGCCCGTGACTTGGGCAAGAATTAATGTGGTGGACGGTTGGACTAGGTTTGGGATTGATGTGGATGGGTGGGAGGCGTCGCATGCAAAGGATGGGTTGTATTGGTTTGTTAGGTTGTTTGGGCAATATGTGGGATGGTGAATGGCAATGGGGCGGGGTTTGGGGCGAGTCGGGCATCCCCATCCCCAAACCCGATAACAAAAATCATCCCCAAACCCGTTCTAATCCCTATTGGGGATCTTATCGGGGCGTCCCATTGGGGCGAGATACTCCCCAAACCCGCCCCATTTCCCATTGGGGTCTTATCGGGTTGTCTTTTTTGAGTATGATACTCCATCATACTCGTGTCGCTCCCCGTTTATTCTTATTTTACACTATTAACAATATGATTTTATGGAATAACTTGAAGAATCAAGAACCCATTAATAATATATTAATCATAGGAATAAATCACAACTTTATAAAATCGTATGACACAAAACAAGCTTCTATGATCATAGTTTGATATATCACAAAAGATAAAAACTAACAAAAATTAGAGAATTATATTTAATATGTAAATACTAACACAATATTTTATGTATATAGATATATGTATATCTATATGTTTTGGGAAGCGGGTCGGGATGGTGTGCCTGCCCCCGCCCCCAAACCCTATAAGAATCCTCATATGGCTCTAAACCCACCCAAAACCCGATAAGATGCCCCGCCCGCCCATTAAGTTCGGGTTTGGATTTCACCTTCGGTTTTTGCCATCCCTAGATGGTGGAAGGGTCGAACGAATGTGATGGAGGCAATGGTGAAGGGTTTGGCGACATAGGTGGTGTAAGCTAAGTAAGAAGTCATATGAGATTGTTTAAACGGTGGTATTATACATTCTTTGTGTTATAATCCAGTAGCATGTTGGATTATTATTATTGCTTAAAGAGTTTAGACCGCTAGGTTATCATAGATTTTAAGCATTTGCATTTTATGTGTTATGTGCTAATGATAATTGCTATGAGGGAATCACCAATTCTAATACCAGAATCTACCTAATCCACCATTAAACTAAAAAGTAAAAGAACCACGTCTAATAATATTGAGATAATTTTATTTTGACTTAAAGTTTTACAACATTACAAAATAATGCATTGAAAAACTATTGTATTTTTGGGTTGAGATAACATCTACCTTATATATCAATTTAGAGCATGAATGTGAAATGAATAGTGAATTGAGGATAAATTGATCTTTTCAATAAACACATTAATTTTTCTTTCATCTCAAAATACTTAATTTGCTCATTTACTCTTGCCATGCATGTTGTGACTTTCAATTAGGGCCGAGCATCGGGTCAAAACCGACCCGAACCGATCAAAATCGAACCGAACTGAAAACCAACTTTATGGAAAACATGAATCGAATCGAAGTGACTCGTTTAAGTTCGGTTTTGGTTTAGGTGTGTTTTTTCTTGATTTTGGCTCGAACCAAAATCGAAAATCATATATATATAGAACCAAAACCGAACCGATCATGCCAAAAACCGAACCAAATATGGTCAGTTTGGTTTCAGTTGGACCGGTTTGGCTCAAATTTTTGGTTCAATTTGGTTTTCCGATCGGTACGGTTTTCAGTCAGTTTTAGTCGGCCCCACTTTCAACCATGTAATCTATATAAATTACATTTTACAGTATTAGTTTTGTAAATTGATATATAAGAAAGATATGCCATGTTATGTCTTTCAATCATGTGATTTATATAAGTTATTTTTTTTACTTATAATAATTAACTTTGTTAAATTGATATATAAGAAAGATAACACAATCATTTATAATTTTAGCTTAAAAATCGTTCAGACATGTCGTCCTACGAGGGTCTCTCTGCTCACCTCCTATATATGTAAGCAAGGTAAGGAAAGAAGTTGACAAGATTTATCTGTCCTCTTCCCCGCTTAGCTAACACCAGGGTATGGAGTCGCATCATTTGATGTGGCGAGCTTCACCGGGGTCACTACTTCCGGGGTAGTGAACAATTGCAACAGGGGGTCACTACTTCCGGGGTAGTGAACAATTGCAACAGGAAGCTGCCAGCTTCCCCGCCCCATTGGGACTCATGATGCTTTGTTCAATCAGTGCCTTCCGGTTACAAAGTTGAATATTGTTTTGCACGCACGCCAAGCTCATCGAAGCAGTTAAAATTTTTGTTATGCGTAAACCTTTTTGTGGGCAACTTTAAAGAATAATAGTGACTAATTTCGATCTAAATTATGATTTCATCTCTTCAGTTCATAATATAATTATATCTGAACACCTGTCACGAAGCGCGGGCAAGAAGTTCTTGTTTATAATCACATAACAGCCATGTCAAGTTTTTGAATTTATTATAAGACCACTTATTATATCAGTATGACCATATTACTAAGTATAAATTGAAAGAAGTTGTGGTCATCTTGAAAGTTCGAAGATACAAACTTAAACGCCACAATAGGCCTTTACAGCATACTTCTCTGCGCACCCCGTGATGTAGAATTGATAAACTCTTCAGAATCAAAAGGCTTGAAAAGCATCGGGTGATCATCATCCACCATTTCTTCCATCGGCTTTATGATGTTTCCGCTAAAGTCAATTGAAAAAATGCTAGCGAAAACCTTGTTTTGGTGGCTCATAACCACCCTATGAAGTGGCACATGCAATCGGCCGCTCAACCATACCTGTGCTTACATAACACATAAGTGTAAAATTAAGCCAAAGTAGTATTATTTGTACATGGAGTCAGCACATTCATAAATAAAGTTATATATACTAAAACTGATAGTAACATTTTCGCTAAGGTCAATATATACTCACGTTTAAAGTTTCCCGCCATGACGATGAACATGTTTGGCTTAAAGCTTCACTTTTAGCCATTCATCATATTTTGTCTGAATTCTAATCCTTCAACATCCTTTTGATGTGATATAGTCAGCACCCCTGTATCGGCATGAGTGCAATCCAAGATTTGAGTCATTTGTTCGGCACTGATATTTCATGAGCTTGAGTAGGTAACTTGCTTTTTCAGCCTGCTCATTCAAATATTTCTCCAAATTCAAGCTCTCAAAAAGCATCTTCTTCACCATTGCATCAAATTCTATAACTTTTTATGTATGTTTGATGTGTTTGCTGCCATACAAATGTAGATTACTAAAGGGACATATTGAACAATTAACAAAGACTGTGTAGGACATCTTAAGAAATGTATATAAGTATATACAATGACGGAACCAGGTGGGTTCGGGACACTTATGGATTAGAACGTAGTGTTAATTGTTTAATATTCTGATTTTTCTTAAATGCCCGCGGTCCCTAAAAAATTGTGCTTGTAATTTTGTTTAATTTATTATAAACGCACCTCAGTCATTTTGTTCGTTCAATCCATGTAGGACATCGTAAGAAAAGACTCATGAATGTTGAGGAAGAGTTTTTCAAAATATGGTTTTTCTATTAAAGAGTTATTCGTTGTACTTCTCTAGCTAAAAACTACACAAAATCCTACCTTGCTTGAGGGTTGCCTTGAGGCCACATGAGATTCGTGAAGCTCTCAACTTGTTCGGGGTTGTAAGCATCACCGATGCCCATGCTTTCATACAGTGGAAGTAGTGGCGAACTCCCAGAATACCCATGAAACATTTTGGTCGATGTGTTTTGGACTTGGTTTCAACGGAGATCAAAAAGCAGCTTCATTACATCATATACAGAGTTTTGAAGCTCAGGTGAAATGCCATCTATAGATGCTTGAAGCAACCGTATTCTGAAAGGCTTCAAGAACTTTGGTCTTAACCGAATCATAATCATGAGTGTCTGGGTTCAGGTTATTTATTGCCGAGAAATCGATCACAGGAAGCTGAATATAACCTTCTAAACCCATTTAGATGTATAGTAAGTTGTTAGGAGCTGAGTAAGTACTATTTATAGTCTCGTTTAAGAATGTTACGAATCGATTAATATGGAATCAACTATAGCATTAATTGGAGACCTTGGTTTTAACGGATATATCTTATAATTAACATATGCCGAATTCAAGAAAAAAGATTGATCCGGCTTGTATATATGATTGCCGATCAATGATTATATTCTTTAGTATCCAAATTAGATGCTTTCTTTCTTTGTTCTCTATTATTTTGTTCTTAATGTTTACCGGAATCTCGATATAACCTCAGTGCCAATGTAATCAGCCATGGCCAGACAACATGGAACATGATACGGCAATTTTGAACAAACATGAATGCCAGCAATAACTACAAGGTTAAATGGCCCCTTTTGGATTAACAATGCCTTTCTTATTAAAGGTGGTTTTAATAATTGGCCGGACTATATTGTTCTCATGCCATATTGCATAACTTAATCACAAAATCAGGACCCATAATTTTGGAGAAGATGTTGCATAATCCCTTTTTTTTTATAAATGATTATGAGTACTAAAATTGCTCAATGAAGACTATTAGGTAAAATTGAGGCCCAGAAAAGACATATTTTATAAAAAAAAAATTATATTTCATGATCTAAAATCGGGTGCGCCTGTCCCCACACCCTACTCTCCCATGAGTCTGTTCTCGCACAAAATCTATACTACACAAAAGATGATGTATTCTTTTGAAACTTAAAAGGCTTAAGGATGAGTAATGTTAAATCCCCAAAAATACCTTTTCAAACTTAAACTCTCATATAAAAATTCAAAAAATATTTCTTTAATGAAATAATTGCTTTAACAATTGTCACTCAAAATTTCAAAAAAATGCATGACAACTTTTACTAATGAATTTTTTTTTAATTTAATCCCAACACTAATAAAAATCGGGAAGTGATCCAATAAGAAGTAAAAAATAAGAAGTGGTAAAAAGTTACTATAACCACACATTTGAAATGCAACGACTTGAATTAGATGCATCTCAATTCATTTAGATGCACCCCCTTGAGTTTCGAAAGTTATTTTGAAGTGAAAATGATGCAAATTGATATTTTATGATTTCACACGCAGTGAACAAAATAAAAAGGATTCATGAAATGCATATAATATACATATATGCATCTAGTTAAAAGATTGAAAACATATTATGATGCATCTAAGATAAAATGATTGCATCTAATTTGGCTTCAGACATTTCGGATAATGGGTATTATAACTTCTTACCACTTCTTATTTTAATATTACTTTATTTGACCATAACTCTAAAAATCATCCACAAAGTCTATTATATAAGACATCATATTGCAACTTATTTTTATTATTATGTTAGTTCATAGTTGATAAAATGAATAACCACAAGAACTATAAAAGCTGTCGCTATAAAATCTCGTTACCGTAAACGGGTATTCGTCTAGTAAATATAAAGATGATGTGACTTTACGCCTCCACAAATATATGTAATGTTTGAATACACAATAAAGATAAAAGATGATGTGACTTTACGCCTTGATAGTTGATGAAGTTGTGGCAGATATGAAGCCAAAAATTTGGAAGGAAATTAAAATAAAGTAACATTACTATATATACTTAATACACCGTTTAATCTGGTGTCGTTTCAATGATGACACATGTTGTCACACTTACATTAGGTTTTATCTTTACTATATATAGATGACACATGACGTCCCGCTTACATCAGGTTTTGTCGGCCTAAATCTTTAGCCCAAAAACGAAGCTTGGTCCAAAAAAAAAAAGGTATTTTTTTTTCTTTTTTTTAAATGTTTGGGTTTAACCTTTGATGTGGATAATGTTAGTTTAAGGTAATCAACTATATTCGTTAGTATTTTTGGTGGGCAAATGGAAAAATGTTAACCCTTATCTTTGGGTGAAAAGTGTGATTAAAAAAAAGTTTCTGATTTATAACACGGGTCTAATCATTTTTTTGGGTCATTTAGAAAGAAGGTGAAAGATTAGCCAAAAAAAATCTTATCATTTATAAACTTTAGAAGCACTAAAATCTGTTTATTGCATAATGTACACTTGGGTAATGAAAAGGTTGTTATGATTGCAAAGTTAGATTTAGGTTGCTGCTTTTTCAAGTTGTTGTGGAGTAACAAAGAAGATGATAGTTTTTGGGCTACTATGTGTATTTGTAACTGGATTCTCCCGACTTTCAGGTTATCAATATCTTGGCTGGGCAGCTTTTTAAAAATTTGCAGCCAAGATTAACTTATTTTTCCATATAATTTGGTTTCTGCTGCTTTTACAAGTTGTTGTGTATTTGTAAGTGTGTATACGTGTGTAACGTTTCAACCAGTTTTCATGGATGCGGACATCTCTTCCACGACTAATAATGTATAGTAGGATAATCAAAGGGCTATGATGATAGAATTTGTATGTGTTCGGGTGGATTGGGCCAAAGTTGAGGTTGTCTATATCTTGGGGGGGCAATAACCGGATGGCATGATAGCATGCTTGATATTGTGCAATTGCGTTTCTTTGCAGCCATGGTGAAATTCGGACCTTTTTGACTACATTCCATTTACAAATCTGAGCCTAATGATCTATTGTATCAGTTTTATGGTTTCTAAGTTTTGGATATTTTATAATTTTTGAGTATAGGCTATGTATAAGTTGTCTATAAGTATATATCGTAAAGGTCGTTTAAAACGATGCAAGTTTTTGTCGTTTTGGTCCAAATGATTTTTCTTGAGCTTATGGCGTCGTAATCGTAACTTCAATAAATGTTAATCATTCACCGGTAAGGTTTGATGTTGGCTGATGCAAAATAGAACTATAGAAGGCGTCCAGGTAGTTTGAGTCATCAGGTTAGTCTACTTAACATAATTACTAGGATCCTGTTTGAGAAGTGACTTGAGGTCAGCAAATTGAAAAACAAAAATGGGGGGAAATGGGAGATGTTTTTTAGTAAAGTGCACAAATATTTTTGTGTTACAGTTAGAAAGATTAAAGCATCTAATATTTAGCAAAGCGCATTTAACAATTATTTTAGTGGTTCACAAGAACCTTCAAATAATGTTATCTCCGTCCGCTGCTATGGTAGGGTCAGTTGTAAGGTATGCATAAAGTCCCATGGATATTGGTTTTGCGGGTCTTCCGTAAAAAAATAAAAGTAAGGATCAATTACATAAGTGAAGTTACTATAATCAATAATGTTTGGTTTTTCTTATAAGCAATTAGTACTAGGTTAAGACTTAAGACGATAGTCTGATATTCATATATCTAGGAGTCTTCGATGTGTCTATGCTGGAAGTATTAATATATGTAAATGGTAGCCATGGGCAGATTGTGTGAGTACTTGATGATATTTGGTTGATCATGTGGTGTTTTATGTGAAGTTTGACTAAAGTTTGTTGGATCGATATACTCTAGCCAAACTAACTTTTGTAGCTTGTAAAGACTTAGTAACCTCGGATAAATCCTAAGTTGCTAACAAAGAAACACTGAACTAACTCTATTAAGTATGCGAATTTACTTAACAAAGCTAAGAAGAATTAACTTTAACTTTAATGATTATATTAAAATCGAACTCGCTTGATATACTGATTCACTAACAATCCCTAACAAATCTAATATCGAACTTAGTAAACTCTAATAATGCACGTCGCCTAATGCCAATCTAGGGGTCCTTTTATAGGCATAAGGATAACCCTAGTCGGTTTACAACTCTATTCCTTGTATGTCAAGTAATACTAAACTAAACTTAGACCATTCTAGAATTACACAATAATCCTTAACTATTTTGCATAACAGTCCTTTAACCTTGCAGTACTTTGATGATCGAGCAGTACTTTGACTTTAGTACTTTGACTCTTCAGCACTTTGACTTTCTATATCCCAACAATCCTCCCCTAAATTGAATTATACTTGCTTGATTTCAAGTTCCTTTGTATATTTAACTTTAACATCTTTGTCTTCAAGGAAAGATTGTGTCTTTATCTTTAGATTATATCTTTGTATTCCCTGTGCATGTATCATCATCATCAAAGTAGTCTTTATATGTAATCCTTTACAAGAACAATCAAGAAGCTCCATCTTTCAAAGAACTCAAGAAAGATATGACAAATTGTACATCGCTCATTTAAGTTTCACTATTCTCATCACTTCCAAGTGTGTAAATTCGTGAGAGGTGAATCATTGAAAATTTAATGGATTTTGATGTATCTTTACCAAAGCCATTAACTCGAGTAGCCAAATGTTTAGGTGTGTAAGACCATGGTACATTGATAACCATATGATTTTTAGCAAATCATCGACTATCAACGGATTTGTTTTGTCTTTACCAAAAGTCGCACCCTTTAGACTAGTTAGTTCTTTCAACCATGGTGAACTAATTACCATATAAATGGTTTTTCCACAACCTTCCCACAAGCCATTTTTCTTGTGGCTAGCCAACTCTTTACATTTGCTGATATGGTGAGTTGATTACCATACAACTTATTAGCAAGTTGTCAACTATATAACGGATTTGAGATATCTTTACCAGAGACGTTTGCTCATGGATTAGCCAGTCCTTTTGTTAGACATGGTGGACTGATAACCTATTGTTATTACCATCTCAAAAACCATTTGTTGCTTTTAACTTTTGTTTCAAAATATTTTTTACTTAACAAAAGTTTTCTTTCAAAAACATTTACTCTGATTTTGTGAAGCAAGCAGTACTTTGATTAAAGTATTGTTTGATTAGCAGTACTTTGAATAAAGTACTGATTTATCAAAAAAATTTACAGTTAAAAATCATACCATTATTTATGTATCATCATCAGCCATAGTGGTCCATTTGATGAATAATTCAATGACCATCGTTATCGCTTTCATTCTCCTCTTCCACTTCCATTCCATGATCTAGCATTCTTCTCATAAGATCCGATGTGAGTGGATATCTTCTTTCTACTAACATATGAATCATGGTTCCATCTTCTAGCTCCAAAACATGCACCAGATTCATCAAAGTATCTCCACTATTAATCTCCCATACTTCTTGATTATTCCATATATCATCAGTACTTGTTTCCTCTCTTTCCCAGATAGTTGTGAGATCTCCAAGCAATACTAGACCAATTCCTTCCGATGGAATGTGTTCAAAATAGTCTCGCACTAGTTGATATAAATGCCACAAATCCTCTCTCACGATGATGTACAATATGTCCCATAGCAAATTAAATGTTCAAACTTTCATCCTCTATGGAACATCGATAATCTCCATCTTGTTGTGATTCTACAACTTCAAAAGTAGTTATCTTTGATTTCTTTTCTGCAACATCTTTAGATTTAGGATTCTCAAAGTCAACAACTCTTAAGTAATTTCTCAGCTCATCAACTGTATATGTCCTTAACTCTACCTTCTTTGATGGCTGTTCAGAATCAACATTTGTTCTTTTTCTCTTTAAACTTCTTTTTCCAGCATCCTCCTTCTGCTTATCATCATCTTTAAAATCTTTAATACTATCAACTTGCTTTTGATAAGCTTTTCTAACATTTTCATACAAATATTTCATATCTATATAATTCAGCTTTTGTAATCCAGTATATTCTTGACCCTTTAGATATGCCATCATGGCATTTCTTTCTTTAGCCTTACTCAGTGGTCTTCTAGGTATAACAGCTTCATGTTCCTTCTTCGACACAAAGAACTTCAAAGATCAAGTTTAGCTTGTAGCTCCCTAGCAGCTTCTTCATTCTTTGCTACTTCAATTGCTCTTATTTATGCCAAAGTAAGCTTTTTCTTCTTCTTTGTTTCCACCAGTTTGCCTTTGCCTTTGTCTTTAGGATCTAACACTGGTTGAGAAGCTTGTGGTTGTTCTTCAGCAACACCTGGAATAGTAACACCTCTTGGTCTTGTCATACTATGTAATATCTCAGCAATTGTATCATCATCACTTGCAGTATGAACTACTTTGGGTGTATCAGCTTCTTCTTCTTGTAGAATTGTTGATGGACCAGCTTCTTCATCAAAATTAAGTGTCCTTGGTGTAATCAGCTCTTGTCTATGTGTTCCATGAAGAAGCGGAACCTTCATCAACAAAGCACCTTTAACATCAAGACTTTGTACACCAAGCATTTCTGTGCTCGAAGATTTCAATGTTTACTTGTGCTTCAAAGACTGAGGTTCATCTTCTTTTCTTTATAAAACTCAAGATCTTCTTTCAAATTATCTTGCTCGCATTCCTCCCAATTGGATAGAAGATTGTCGTTGAACCTTTTGCTGTAGAAGACTGCTTTAAACTTCCTTCCTTTCTTCTTTTGAGACTTTACCCACAACTTGTGATGTTGAACTAGAGGCGGACAAATTTCTTCAATCGCTTAAATTTTGTGTTCAACTTCATAAGTTGTGCAACTGAGCTTTGAGTTTTCTTCGGCCTCACTAACTCCCTTGTCAAAACATAATTATCTAGAACCAATCCTCAGAGGTATTACGCCCCTGCATCTCCTTCCGATGATGGTGGGTTGATTTCGAGTTCGACCGAGCATGTTCGAATGTTGTGGAGATGGTGTAGGTGAAACTGCAGATATCTTCTTGTGCAAGCAGCATCCTTGTGAAGAAGCGATGTTGAAAGCGGCACTTGAGGTGATGCAAGACCTTCTCGCTTCTTCACTTGTAGCAGCCTTCATCTCTAATTGCTTGCACAATCTCCATCATTGAAGTAGTCAAGGGAGTATGCCTTCCAGAAAATAAATCACTCTTCCTTTCCATGAAAGTGAAAATCTTTGCAGGTTGTACCACAACATGTAATAAGCTCGAAGGCTTTGGTATATCTTGAAGTTGTTTATTCAAGAAGACTTGAATAAATCTGGGATACATCAACCAGCGTGATCCATGAGAAATGTGAGATAGCATACCATCTAGAATTAGCCTTGAAAAATTGAAAATACGATTTGTAGCCAATCCCACGAAAGCAGATGCTATATTAGAACCAAATTGCTCCCATGAAGTACTCTTAGAACTAATACAATGAAGTAATACATGTGCCAAGTACTTCCAATGCAGACTAAACAAGGGTTTCTTGAATGTTGTTTCTGTCAAAGACCCTTCATACCCAATATCTCTCAAAGTATCCCAAAGAAGCTGTTTGTCAAAACGGATAGCCCCTTATTCATCATCAAATAATAGATCTTCACGAATTGAAGCTTCACTAACTTTCACAATCCTTCCAAAGAACCTTAGCTCAGATATAGGACTCATCATTCTCCATATGAGTTCTAGCGATTTGCTAAAATCGTTGAATCCATGGCTCAATAACATCTGGTTCTACCAAAAGTGTATAACTGATTGGAGATCCAGTGAGAAAATCAATGATGTCATGAAACGCAACATTAGCTTCAGTTTTATCCAAATTAGCCACCATGTTGTGTTTAGACACTGTGTTTCGATTCGCCATTGATTGTTTGTGTTAGGAATTAGAAAATTCCATAGTGAAGAGTCGGTCACCCCAAATATTATCTAGCATAAGTTAGCTCGTAGACTTGTAGTTATTTACGTTATTTAGCAGTTTATTAGTTAGTTTGTAGCGTAGTATAGTTTAGTGTAACACCGTGGAGGAAGGACGGGTCTTTACCCTCGTATACACGATCCACAGCCGATAGGAGGTCGTGTATTGTGTAGTATAAATACCCCTTCCATCCATGGAAGGGTGGTGCTTTCAATCTAATATTCCATACTTTTGTATACCAAGTCTCTAGCAAGAAAACACCCAACTCTCTACTTCTCTCTCTAATGGCAAACATGTATTTTGATCATCCAAGACCACCCGAATCATCAACACAATAAATATATCGATCCTACAATTGGTACCAGAGCCAAGGTTGTTGTGTTTTGATGATTTTTCTTGTGGTTTTGATTTTTGTTTGAAACTGTTGTGTGTATTTGAGTGGTCGGAATATTTTATTTGGGTAAACTGTGGTTAACAAGTAGTGTATCCTTTGATTTGGTCAAATGTTACATATGTTTTTGTGTCTAAAGTCCATTAAGATGCTATTGTCCAAACAGTAACTGTTATTTTTGTGGCTTCATCTGGTCTTTATTGAGGTCAAAATGGGTCAAATTATCATCTTTTAGACATGGTTTTGAGTCATATCTGTGATATCTTTGTGGTCAAATGGTCACTTTTTCTTGGTCAAAACTGGGTCAAAACTGTTTTTCTGGGTAACTATGAATATGGTCGGAATAATCGCCGGAGCAAAATGTCAAAAATCTACCTAGCGACTTGTTTCATGTACTGGTGGCGACTTGTCTTTACAAGTTGTCTAGATTCATTGTATCGGAAATGTAGCGAGTTGTGGAACCAAAAAAAAAAAAAAAAAAAAAAAAAAAAAAAAAGACCTAGCGACTTGTCAAATGAAAGTAGCGACTATTGACTATTGAGTCAATAGCGACTTGTAAGGTTTTAAAATTCTTAGCGAGTTGTGTTGATAAAACCATGTATAGCGACTTGACTAGTATAGCATATGTAGCGACTTGACTGAGTGAAAAGAAGTAGAAGATTTGACTGCTTAGACCACGACCACACCATAATACCTAATACCATTCACAATATACCAAATCCCCATGACTTCAGTCTACACATCATAAGTCCATGATTTTTTAAGTTAAGCAGTCGAAGTATAATGAAAAATAAATCAGATTCGAATCAAAACCTTCAACTAATCCTTATCCTAGACTCAACCCAAAGGACCCTCACCCACTCCTCAACTCTCAAGCAATCGAGTATCAAAAGAAAAAATTAAAATAATCTCTGAATCGACTCAAGTTATATCTTTCGAAAGATTTTTTTCGTTTTCTTGAATCATTATCATCATTGATCAATTTTCGAAGTCAAGCTTCAATGATATTCGAATCATTCAAGAAATAAAATATAACAAGGGTGTTATTTTTATCTCTTTGATTCGTTCAAGACTCAACATAAGAGAAACTCAAAGTTAATGTTACGATTTAGACCTACCCGTGAACCTTTGTTTGTTAAGGCATATTGAGGTCGAATCTAACATGTTGAAACCATCCCTGTGGTATCGTTGTCGAGCATCATACCATGCCCGTGGGTCTGAAGATGGAGCTCTAGCCAACCCTGTGGCATACATCTTTGATACCTTCAAAGGTCCTCAAGCCATCCCTGTAGCGAGGCCTTGATTGCTGCTGCTTGTTGTGACTATGAAAAGGTGAGAAGATTGTGTTAAGTTTGAATGGGGCGTTAAGTTTTTTGGGAAGATTTGGAAATGATATTGTTAGAAAGGGTTGTTGCTGTGAATGAAAGAGATGGAGGCGGACAAATTTTGATTAGGGTTTGTGAAATGACCTAATTTTTAGGAACAATGTTTACTTATAACCGGTTCTATTATTTGTGTGAGTTTGGATTGGGTATGGTTTTTATGAATGATGGGCTTGGAAAGGTAATTATGGATCAAGTGACATTTCAGCTGGTTAGGCCTCACATAAAGGATATTTCAGTCTTGGGCTGTGTATTTTGGGCGGGTTTTATCTAGTACTTGAGATATGTGGTATTTAACCGCCTTCCAATATATGAGAGGATCTTGATCACGTGAATGGACCAAACATTTGGAACTGAATTTGAATAGTTGACTTCTCGTAAGATTTGTTAACATGTATGCATTTTGGACCGCATTATGAGACAAGGAATAACATGTTCACAAATTATAACCGGATGTTTTTCGTACACGATTTATTTGGATATAATTCCTTCTGGTTAAAATGGGTACTCTGGGTCACAAATTTTCATGGAGGAGACATATTCACGGCTTGAACGAATTGTTGAAATGAGTTGTTCGAACTAGTCTATTATAATGATGGACTAATTGGCTTCTCATGAGTTTTGATTGGTTATGAGTTTTGATGATGTGGTTTGATGTGATGATGAGATTCGTTGGGTTATGCCGATTTGTACTTTGGTTATACATCTTCACAAAAAATTATTATGTCACGATTTAAAGTGTTTATTATAAAAAGTTGACTAAGGGGTTGTCTGTACGATATTTCTCATTGGGATTTGGTGTGAGGTTTTCCGGACACGTTTACTTATTTTCGTCTTCTTTCTTTCTACCCTTCCGCGAAGATGACTTGTTTGGGCATATATAGAGTGTGATGAAGACTTGACTATTTAGTTACTTTTGTGATCCCTTCTCGCTTAACCCACAAAGTAACTATCACTTCGGTGTCTCACTCAGTTGAGGATACGTCAAGAGGTTTAGTACATTGGGTACACCGTTTCTTCTTCACAAGGATTAGTACAAGTTTAAGTAACATGTCTAGGGAATTTCACTTCATGATCAAGTTTGATATATCGGGCTTACTTCACCATGTTGTAACTAAAATAGCCGACAGATAGCGCGAATGATGTGTTAACCAAAGTGTTTATTGGATGGATGGTTGATGATATTGTAGATGTTGGATTATGAACTGTTGATGAACCGCATGTTCCCTAAAGCAGACATTCACGAAACCAAAGTTGTCTTAACACATTCAAGTGACATTGTTCTGGTTTTGTCTTGATTTTGTAAAATCCCGAAAGCATCTATTTCTCGGTTTAAATCATAGACTTGTAAAATCCGTGACAATGGAAACATCCCGGTAAAAGTAAAGTGCATTTCGGATCTATCTTACGGTTTCTTCTTGGTTTTGTAAAATCCCGAAGAAACTATTTTTCGGTTTAAACCATAGAGTTGTAAAATCCCGTATTGATGGAACCATCTTGGAGAAAAGGAAATTGTATTTTGGGATCTTTTCGATCTTTCTTGCTATGGTTTCGCTTCAAAGAAAGGATAAAGGGTGTACTTCATGAATTGGATGTGTGTTTGGATAGTCATCATGGCGGTTTAGTTACTACAAGGTTTCTGGGGTTATGTGCTTCTAACCATGGTCGGGATGAAAACCATTATCATTGTTCACTTAAAGCGTCAAAGGAGGCTAGATTTGAGCTTTTAATCGGAAGATGTGACAACGCGTTAATTCTCTATTATTTATTTGAGGTTGAAGTGAAATATCACAGGCGAGTGTACTTAGTATCACGAAGGTATCGGGGATGGTTGGATGAAGATTCTTCATGATCCTTGTTCGAGCTTATTATCAAAATGAAGACTTGGAAATCTAGTTATTGTTGGGTGTCTTTTACCTTTTCTTTTACTACTTGGGGAATTGGGCTCATACCACCAAAATAACTATCACTTTAAGGAGTTACGTTGTAGTGCTCGATTAGCATTCAATTATGGATTTTCAAGAGGTAATGTACGTCTTATACTTGATGGTTGATTGGTTGAAGAGTATAGAGTACATAGAGTACTTAGAGATGCTAATGGAAATCGGCACCGCTCGTTGTTTCATATGTGCAAGTTTAAGTCACGTGTTCGGGTTAGTTTACTTCAGGGTCAAATTCATCATATTGGGTTTTCTCCATCAGTTGTCACGACAAAGAGCCTACTAAATGATAATGGGGTTGATCACATGTTTTGCCAAACGAGATTGATAAGAGAGAGATTATGACGTATGAACACATCAGTTCATGCCTCATACTCCAAAGAAAGAAATGTATGCGTTTGGTGCACATTATCTTCAAAAGAAATCTTCGTGTGACGTACATTCATCGGTTCGGGCCTCGTACTCCAAAGAAAAGAAATGTATACGTTTGGTCGCATTATCTTGGAAGAAGAAATCTTCTTATGACGTTTGAACACAGTGATTCAAGCCTCGTTCCTCAAAGAAAAGAAAAGTGTGCGTGTCGATGCGCTTTATCTTACGAAGAGAAATCTTCTTATTAATGACCATTCTCATCAACATGCTTCATACTTTTCCATGCGCTTGGTCATCAAGTGAACCGGGCTGCCATTGATTGTTTTCTTATTCCACTTGCTCAACTATAATGACGATGGCGACATCATGTGCTAATTTTAAGGGGAGAAGTGTGAATAGAATACTTTTGGATGATTTCCTTATTTAATCAAGAATGGCATCTCAGTATGCAATTCTTGAGGGGAGAAGAAGTGTGAATTTTTGCATTGTTGATTAATATTTGAGAATATAAATGGTCATACGGCTCTAAACTCATGTAAGAACCGAGCTTCTTCTTATCGGGTCATCTTCACATGGAGTTTTCTCTTCTAAGAGCCGTTGGTTGACATCTTCACTCGGATTGATGAGTTTATCGACAAAGTGCTTCGGTTAATGCTTCACGTATACATCAACATGATGATTCGAACAATCTCTTTGTTCTTGTTTGATGTGATTGGTAGTTTGGTGTTACCATCTTGTGTGCTCGTTGCGGCACGATTGTTGATTTCCTTGATGAACATCTTTCTTCTTGTTTGATTGGGAGGATTTTATTTAAGGATTTGCAAGATGTAAGTTAATTGGGATGCTTTTGGTGGGATGCTTTTTGGTGTGAGTTGAAGATGTTAACTATCTATTCCCCAACTGCACAATCTTGAAGAAGGTCGAGTCTGATCATTTCTACATTTTACGCTACATGTTAGAAGACTAAAGACGAGTTGCATTTAACGATCTAAAGACTTCTTCTTAATCCGGGCATTTATCAAGCAGTTGCCGGTTTAGGGAGAGCACTAATTGGGAGAGAATTATAAGTCGATTCAATCCCAATTAGACTTGCTCATATTCTTTAGCGATGACTCCTCGAGGGCGTTGTTATTGACTATTTCATGTATTGGACATTTGACACAAGTTGATTACTTGAGTTAATCATTTATCACTTATTTGAGATTGAAGTTGACTTTCACAAAGGCGTGTTCTTATTTGATAACTTGCTCGGGCTTAAGAATTTGAGTTGAAGACTTGGTTTATCTAGTTACCGGTGATCGAGGTGGATGGTTGAAGACACGGTTAACTATCACTATTAGGAGTTACTTTGTTTTACTCGGTGTCACACGCATATGACGGTGTGGATAATCGCAAGAAGTGTTAATGTCTCATACTTTGCTTGAGTAGTGAGTACTTAGAGATTTGCTTGAAGCATAAATTCTCGACACCGTTCTTCCATCATTAGATGCAAGCTTAAAGATACAAATGTGGGGAAGTTGACTTGAGTTTCAAGTATGGTATATCGGGTTTTCTTCTTGATGGTCACTTCAAATTGTCTACATAAGGGTTGATAAAAATAGTCAGAGAGAGTCTTCAGCATGTTGATTCTTACAAGAGTTCAAGTGTTCTTCTCATAAAGATTTCAAGTATTTGGGCTTATACTATGTTGCTGACTCTGAAGTGTCAAAACCAGCAAGGGGAAAGGAGACAAGCATCTAAACGCGAGTAAACTTTATGAACTTAATACTTCTAAGTAATTGAAGATATCCCGGGAAGACAAATGTTATTACCGCAGAGAAACTCAAGGTTTGACTTATGGCGAGTATACTTGATGAACTTAATTCTTCTAAGTGATTGATGATATCCCGGAAAACAAATGTCATGACCATGAGAGAAACTCAAGGTTTTACTCATCAAGGCGTTCTTGTTCCAATTCCAACTATGTGGGGAAGATATGTTAGAAAGTTTACGAAGATAAAGAGGTACACAGTACGACATATTCGGGGAGATAAATGTGTAACATGAGGGAGGTGTTATCGATTATTCTCTCGTTGGGAATGTGTGTGCCAGTTCTTGAGCTTCATACACATTCATCGAGGGATGAAAGATGTGAACATAGGGAGGTGTTCTTCATTACCCTCATGATGTGTATTCGGAGAGTTCTTGGATATTGGTGTACTTCGGGTTCTTGAGCTTCATACACGCTCATCAGGGAAGAAAAATGTGAACATGGGAAGGTGTTCTTCATTCCCCTCATGAAGTGTATTCGGGAGAGTTCTTGAGCATTATACTAAGAGACTGACTGCATCAACTCAACTACTTGGGGGAATTGTTCTCTTGACACCTTTTGGAATGGATTGCTTCAGACTTCAGTGGAAAAGGAATTTGAGAAGAGGTATTCAAGTGTGGGATGAAACGTTGTTGTTCTTCTATTGGATGATATAACCCCGAATGGAGATCCTCGATTATCATTCTTAAATGGAGCAGCGGTATTTATGATAATGGTGTGCTTCCTTGTGCACCTGGCTAAAGCAAGCTTGAAATAGAGCTTCGAATTTGCTCAACATAAGGATTTTCGGTTTGGGGGGAAGCTGCCAAAGTCTCTCTTTCTCAACGGCTCATGTTCAATCTTCTATTCGGAGCCTCGGAAGCTTTGGTGGTGGAAGTTTAAGAGATGACAATTCTATCTTCTACGACGTCTTTGTTCGATATCCTTATCTCGGTGCTCGTATCATCATCTTCTTAAATTATATCATCTACTCTATCTTTGTATATATTTATCAGAAAAACGAAATACAAAAATATAAAACCAGAAAAAGAAAATAGAAAAATATAAAACCAACAAAAGAAAATAGAAAAATATAAAACCTTCAAAAACCCATAAAAATCAGAAAATTTCAAAATTACCAAAAATATGTTTTCTCTAGACATGTCTTCTGGTATCGATAACATCTACGGTCTTAGAAATGTCATTCAATAATGGCACGGGACCATAGATGAAGTTCGGCGAGGAGGTGTAAATATTTTTTTCAAAACATGTCTCAAAAATGGCTTACAGTTAATTGATCGTAACCCGCTCTTCAAAACTATGGCTTACAGATTATTTGATTGTAACCGGGCTTCAAATGATGGCTTGCAGTTACTTGATCGTGACCGTGCTTAAACTATGGCTTGCTATTATTTCCGATAGCAACCGTTTTCAAGAAAGGAAAGTGCTACGCTAAACTAATTTTCAAATATTTCGCACTTATCCTAAAAAGCGAGATGAGGAAAGTATGTCAAAGAATTCATTGCCCTACACAAATGTTTTTCCGTCTAAAATTCTTGAAAAAATATTTGTTTTCAAATATGGTGGAAAATGAGTTGCTTGAAAAATCAATCGGGATCGAGCTTTAGATTATTCGAAAACTCAATCGATGACTTCAACACTTTTAAAACTTTTCAATAAAAGAGTCATTGATTGAGGAATAATATTTTCAAATTTATATCATCTAACGGACCTTCTTAATTATCCTACGTGTTTATCTGAAAAAATATAATTGCCTATGTTGAAGGACTAGGTTTCTAGGATATGATTGTTAGGTTTAGATGATTAAAGTTTGATGAACATATTATTCCCATGCTTTATATGATCTGATTGACATGTTGAATTGACTTTTATTAGTCGAATGTTGTTTGGGTGATGTCGACCACCATATATTTGCATGTGTGTTCACTAACGTATGCAGGTATATTGGTATATAAGAATGTTCCCGATCCGGATCCCACAAATATATGATTGGATGCGAAAGGAAAGGGTAACTATATCTTGGGTTGACAAATGAAGAAAGCGGAGCTTAATTGGACTTCAATGGAGGTTGGCATAAATGCAGCGTAAGAGGTGTCACTTGCTTGTTGACGGTTTTCTTCTAAGTGATTGAAGAAAGCGGAGCTTAATTTGACCTCGATTGGCATTAAATGCAGCGTAAGAAGTCTCATTGCATTTTGCGACGGTTTTTCTTCAACCCTCGGCAACAACAACAAAAGCTTCTCAACCACTAATGTATCTTTTATGCGAATACTTTTTCTAAACAATTTTGAAAAAAAAAAAAAAAATTGATTAAATTGTTTTGAAAATGGAAAAATATTGTTTTGAAAATAAATTGGACTAAATTTTGAAAATCACGGACTTCTTTTTATCAAAACATAAGTCACTCAATCATCGACTCTTGTCATGGATTGAGAAGGAGAGTGATTTATATTAAAATATTTTCAAACAATATTTCTTCATAAAAGTCGGATTGTACAAAATAAGTGGTGATCTAAAGATTTAATGTTATGTCATTGTATGATTTTCTTTAAGAATCAAGATCTTCGAATGAAATTTTTTACATTCTTGTTTGATTGTGAAATTATTTTATTTTACTTAAAGATCTCTAAAAATTATCATACGACACTAACAATCTTTAATGTCATTATTGGTCCTTATCATCATTTTCAAAATTAAATCTTGCCACGTCTTTCCTAAAACTTTCTAAATGATTTAAATCAATCGGGATCCAAAACCCTAATTGGTTTGAAATTTTTGATCAAGGAGAGATCGTGATTTAAATCTCAAATCTGTTTTAATGGAATCGTTTTAGTCCTTTATAGGCACTCCACGCCTCCATGTGTAAACGATTTCAAATATACAATGCACATGTTGAGGAGGAGGATTTATCAAAACCAAATGAGTGTTTAAACAAGGCCACATTTTCTCCATGTTTTTCTAAACCTAATTAAATCACTCGGGATCCATAATCTCAAAGGGTTTGATATTTTTGATCGGGGAGAATATGTGATTTAATAATGAAATTTGATAAAGGTGATCGTTTTGATTTAATTATGCGAGTTGCTCTCATATGTGCTAAGCAGCTTTCGAATCTCGAAGCACATATTGAGGGAGCATAACTATCGAGTACAAAAGTTTTTTTAAAGAGACTTATAAAGTACCTTGATTGAGTTTTCAAATGGTTTTTAATGGATTTTGTGATCGTGGATGTGCTTCAAAGAACTCTTTCCTCTATGTGATAAAATGATTTCACTTATCCTATGCACTTATTGAGGGGAGAATTTTACCATGAAAATCAAATGGCTTTTTCATTATGAAAATTGTGATCAAAGAAAATATTTCAAAGTCCTCTTGCTCCTTTTGCTAAACAATTTCTAAATCATACGCACTTGTTGAGGGGGTTTCTAAATGATCAAAACTATTAGGGTACAAAATGCTTTGATCTCGTATCCTTTGGTACCTTGATTGTTTTCCAAATGATTTTCAATTGGCTTCAGGAAGAATGAGCTGTACCAAAGACCGACCATTTTACTTTATGCATGGAGTTATAAGGATGGTGAGGTTAGGTATGTGTTCCCACGATCCGCCGAACGGAGGGATCTTCGAGGCACAATCCACTAGATAGTGTAGAGTCCTTAGGAAAATTGAAAAAAGGAGAAAAATAAGAATATGGGAAGAGTGCGGATTGAGGCAGGCTAATCTTGGAATAATCCCAACAAGGTTCTAGTTATGAAGTCTCGGTAAGCTTGAAGGGTTGAAGAAGGAAAAAGAATTGAATGTGAAAAGGGTGAAAAGAAATAGCCCTCAATTATTCAACCTTAGAGGCACAAGGGTTCATACATATGCTCTTGGTGGTTACTATGGTAACTGCGGTATTGAAGACAAGGCGTCATGGACCCGGTGGCGCACTGCACTAAACTTCCCAAGCTACTCAAGTTCCTCTTAAAGGGCTTGTTTCATTCTCACGGGAACCGACATTATCTATCGACTTTCTCTTAGAGATTGTTGATATTGAAGAAGGAGACCCTCTCCTAGTCTCCAAACACGGAACCAAATGTGCACTATTGAGTCTAGAGCCAAGAGATCATCCACAATATCTCATTAGGACACAAAATTAATGAAAACTTGCTATTTCACACAATGTGGAAAGTAAGAATATATTGAGAGTCCTCGCATTATCCTTGTGGTTTTGCGGAACATCGAGTGGTATGTAAAAGTATTTACGATGAAGATGGAAATCCTTCTAAAGCCAACATCAAACAAGCTCTTGGTGGGTGACATATGAGATCTTTTCAAAGATCAAACTTGTGACAAGCGGATAGAAAGCGATGGGGCGATTCACTCGTGAATCAACCTTGGTCGAGAATGGAATTGACAAAACTTTTGGAAAAACCGTTCGATGTGCAAACCTTCTTTTCTCTAGCACGTCGAATGTGTACTTATGTTTTCAAATTCAAAAGTATCTATGATTGAAAAATACTTTTAGAAAAAGCGTTCGATGTGCGAATCTCTTCTTTTCGCTAGCACGTCGAATGTGTTCTCATTCTCTAATACAAAAAGTATTTTGTTTGAAAATTGATCTTTCTCATAAAACCTTCGTCGTGTTGCAAAACTCTTTCTTCAAGCAATACGCGATTGTTTTCAAATCATTTTCATCAATCGGTGAATCTCAATTCATTGGTTCACTCACTCCGTGTTGTCTTCTTTGAGGCGTTCGGTTTGAAACGGCTAGAACATTGCGAAACCACTGTCGAGGAGATTCTTAGGAATCCTACGATCGCAGGCGGTACTTGTCTTGATCAAGGGGCAAGTGGGCGTGTACCTCAATTCAACGAAAGTGGTCAAAGACACTTCGTGTGTTTTATTAACTAGCTTGTTGTTTGCAAGTACATTTGACGGTTGCGAGATGATCGAATTGAGGAGTCAATCAAGCCGCATGCTCACAACATCCACACTTAATTGAAGAAATCATGGTGGTGCATATCTACATAACTTTGGTTCACGATATTTTGTACTATGCTTACGCTACTGCTGCGCAAATATCATGAACGATAAAGCTTCCGCTACTCGATTGAAAGATGTCATGATCCGAATGTGTGAGCATGTCGGTCCGAAAGTCACAACTTCACATGATGGCAACCTGATAAAGGGTGATCGGAGATTTCTTGTGGTGATGATCTCAAAAGCTCGAAGATCATCAAAGATGTGGATCAGTTAAAGGCCTCCACTTAAAGTACAAAGTTATCGGACCTTAAAGAATCGCTACTAATGCACAAAGATTGTGGAATTGAAGAATTAAAGTCTACGAGCTCAAGAACAAAGTCAAAAATAGAATGCTAGGATTCGAAATGTAAAACATGGGGTGACCTCCCTTAGAGGGAGATTGTTAGGAACTAGAAAATTCCATAGTGAAGAGTCGGTCACCCCAAATATTATCTAGCATAAGTTAGCTCGTAGACTTGTAGTTATTCGTTATTTAGCGGTTTATTAGTTAGTTTGTGGCGTAGTATAGTTTAGTGTAACACCGTGGAGGAAGGACGGGTCTTTACCCTTGTATACGATCCACAGCCGATGGGAGGTCGTGTATTGTGTAAGTATAAATACCCTTCCATCCATGGAAGGGTGGTGCTTTTCAATCTAATATTCCATACTTTTGTATACCAAGTCTCTAGCAAGAAAACACCCACTCTCTACTTCTCTCTAATGGCAAACATGTATTTTGATCATCCAAGACCACCGAATCATCAACACAATAAATATATCGATCCTACGGTTTGTTAACAAAGAAAGTGGTTCGATGAATAGTTAAATATGAAGAGAGAGAACTATGGAAAAGATTGTTAAGTATAAAGATGAGAGGAAATTCGGAGTAGTTATTTATAGGTGAGATTAAAAATCACATTATAATAACAAAGTTACCGTTATTTGAATTTTACCCTCTTTTTGTTGTTGGAGCGATGAGTTGATAAGACAAGCAGTGCTTTCCACGTGTGCAGTACTTTCCAAAGCAGTACTTTTAGTGCAGTACTTTCATATAACCAAAAGGCAGTACTTTTCAATTTTCTTCTCTATAATGGCAAAAACTCCAAATAGGCATTGGATTGCCTCCCCTCAAGCAATGCATAGGACTGTCTAACAAACTAATCAGTCCTCCCCTTAAATGTAGCTTAGTAATTAATCATTCCAATACTCACCACCAAGTGGTTGAATCTTGAAACGTCGAATCCTTTGGTGAGTAGATCAGCTACATTATCATCTGTGTGAACCTTAATTGACATTAATGAGCCTATGCTCATAACAACATTCGAGGCTGTACACATCATTGGTTCTTGGTACTTTCGGTATCACCAAGTTATCATCAACAAGCTTGAATTCGGGAAAGAATAAGACATTACGTATCGATAAATAACACGGTGCTTCTTGTCCTGAGATCGAGAGGCGACAAAGGTTGAATTTGAGCTCCTTCACATATCTAACATTCTCAAAATCTATCATACGCTTTGATGGTTCCTTTTCGATGATTCTTCCTCCATTAGGGTCATTCCCAAATGCAACTCTTCCTCCACAATAAGATCTAAAGTCATGAGAATCTCTTTGTCTCTGTCATGCTTCTAGAGCAACCACTATCAAAATTAAATGATCTTTAAGCTCCTCTTACAGGTTGCCACGCAGAGATAAAAGAGTTAGTTAATTTTAGGAACCCAACCATTCTTGACTTGTGTTCCCATTGTGGAGTTACATACTTAAATTCTTTAAGTATGTAATTTCCAACATCTTTAACACATGATCAATTATCTTTGGTTGTTCCAAAACTTGTGTTGGTTTTCAATAAAATCTCTTTTCATCCAAGTTTTGTTTATTATTTTCAACAAAATCTTTGTTTCACCACACTTCTTTGAAAGTACTATTTGTTTCCCATCGATACTTTCCTTAACCTATTTGGTTTTAACCACGGTGTAGAGTCCATGATCTAGCTACTTTCTTTGGTGAAACGTCTTCTATATTGATAGTAATTAGATCTCCTAGGTTTTATTCAAAAGTGCGAGCGTTACCTTGATTGTTTGAAAATCTAGCGATACTTTGAGAAGATCTTGCTTGAGAAACTTTTGGCTTATCGATACCTTGAAAATTATTTGAAGGTCTTGGAGGTTTTGAAAAAGGTCTTCTCGGTGAGGGTACCTATAGTCTTTTGAGAAATTACTATGGTTAACCTATGTGAATGACTCTAAACGGTCTAGTCTCCGCAGTTTTTGATTGGCAGATTCATTCTTTGGGAATTTGCTTAGGTACTCGAGTGAAAGTCCGAGTGCTTAATCAAATGATCGGGGCGTAACAAACAAAACACAATTTTGACCAAACTCCCAAAATTGCTTCCTCTATGTTGATGACCAAAACTATCACATCTTCTAGGTGAATGATGAGAATTATTATGACCAAAATTATCCCAAAAGGTTTAGCGATATTTTGAAAAGATTTTCTTGAAGAGTGCTGCTTTGAAGGTGTCATGATACTTCTTGAAGGTACTGCTTGACTTATAACATGATCATCCTTAGGTTTCTCAACTGTTTCTTTTGAGGTTTTAGAACTAGATTGACCATTAAGCTTTTTCCTAAACTCTAAGTTGTCTATTCCAAAACGAGAAACATCTGTCCTAAGAGGTTGAAAACTACATGTGGGATGAGGGACTGCATGATAACCTTTGTCTTTCTTAAACTCAGGAGGTGCTTGACTAATTGACTCCTCATTACTAGATGTGTCTACATAGTTAATGAGTTCATCATCACTAGTTGTTATATCCTCAAAATCAAGTTCATCCTTATCACTAGGTGGGTTTTCTTACGTGCTACTAAAGTCCATACCAAAACCTAATCCGGTTTAATGTAAGCTCTTTTTGTTTTCAACATAACTAACATGAGAAAGGCGGATTATCCCCAATGACAAAATTTTCTAGCAATTCAACTCTTTCCTTAGTTAGCTTCTCAATTTGAAATCTTACATCCTAGCTTCCATTCATAATTTTAGCGATAATCACATTGTTCATACTTTTACGCTTGAAGCCATTTCATTATTTTCATGTGTTATTATTTTAGCTTCCATTGACTCTAAAGTAATTTGATAACCGACTACCTCGGACCTAGCTCTTCTACAATTATCTCTTTCGATTACATAATCGGTAATCACCTTTTGATAAAATCATGACATTAGAGCATACCTCGGATATAGGGGTGAACTTGGTGAAGTAGCTACCATAGCAAAGCGAGCAGGTTCATCTTCACTTTCATGCTCAATCAAAGCTTCAATACCATCTCTGGATTCCAAAGCGACAAATCCGGGTTCCTCATCAAAATTTGTGCTCCAATCAAACTCTTCCATTGCCACCATACGATAGTTCTTGGTTCATCATCAAATTGACCTCAGTCAACCTCGGATAGATTTTCTTGAGCAACCAAAGCTTTTGTTTGATAATAGGAATTTCCTTTAGTTCAAGCTTAGGTTTCTCATTCATCTGTTTGCACGATATTTAGTAAACTTGCATTCCCTTGCAAAGTGTCGATCTTTTGTGATTAAAACATTCAATCTTGGACTTGTCAAAAGTGATACCTGTTTGGGTTTGAAGTCGATGCCTCTTCTGTTTTCTTCATGAACTTCTTGATCCTAGCAGTGATCATAGCAACTTGCCACCTTATATTAATTTCTTCAAGATCATCCTCTTCAATTTGTGACAAATCCTCTTCATCGGTAACAGGTAAAGTAGTTTGCTGAGCAAAGAATGAGCATACAACTTCATCATAATGGATGGTGTTAGTTGGTGATGATGTGGGGTTGGTCATGGTTGTGATAGAATGAGCAGGATATGCAGTACTATGGGAAACAGTACTTTGAGTAGGGTAAGCAGTGCTTTTGGTGGAAGTACTGCCTCTCTTTTCAGAAGACACAAAAGCTATAATGTGAGAGTTTGAACTTGTTTGGCCATTCATCTCATGCTCATACACCTTCAGATGGTTGTAAATATCATCAAAGTCCATAGTGTCCAAACCAAGTTGTCCTCGATCATAGTTGCAATCACATGCCATACGGATGGCAAGCTCATAAGAACTTGATTGGCATCTTCAATAGATACCTCGCCTTGTATAACTCTAGCATGTTGAGGAGATTTTGGAATCTATCATAGGCGACATCAAGACCTTCTCTTTCCTGTGATGAAAGTTTCAAGCTGTTGCTTCAGCAGTTTACGTGCATCTTCTTGGAAGCATCATTACCTCCAAATCTAGTTTTGAGAGCAGCCCATAACTGTTTTGCATCCTTAGCATCATGAAACTTGAGTAGGTGACCATCAGGAATAGCAGACAATAGTATGTTGAGAGCTTTATCTTGATTTCTTATTGTAGCAGCTGGCAAAACGGCCTTAGGTGGTTTAGGTTGTCTAGGAACTTCTACAGGTTCTTCCACAACTTCATTACCATTGACAATTACATTCCACGAGCATGATGCGTAATAGCAATATCTTGCCTCATCTTCATGCTCCATAGATCGTACTCTCCTTCTTGATAATAGGTATTCTGAGTGAGGTGATGGATGGTGGTGGTGCAGTTTCAGTCGACATCTTTAGGGTTTTGAAAGGGTTTCTTCTTAATCAGAGTTTCCACACAAGCTCTGATACCACTTGTTGGATCGATATACTCTAACCAAACTAACTTTTGTAGCTTGTAAAGACTTAGTAACCTCGGATAAATCCTAAGTTGCTAACAAAGAAACACTAAACTAACTCTATTAAGTATGCGGAATTTACTTAACAAAGCTAAGAAGAATTAACTTTAACTTTAACGATTATATTAAAACTACGAACACCTTGATATCTGATTCACTAACAATCCTAACGACTCTAATATCGAACTTAGTAAACTCTAATAATGCCGTCGTCTAATGCCAATCTATGGGTCCTTTTATAGGCATAAGGATAACCTAGTCGGTTTACAACTCTATTCCTTATGCGTCAAGTAATACTAAACTAAACTTAGAACATTCTAGAATTACACAATAATCCTTAACTATTTTGCATAACAGTCCTTTAACCTTGCAGTACTTTGATGATTGAGCAGTACTTTGACTTTCTTCTTTAGCAGTACTTTGACTCTTCAACACTTTGACTTTCTATATCCCAACAAAGTTGACTAAGGAAAAAGGTTATTGTTTAAGTGATAGTATTTGATTAACTTAAATAGTGATGATTATGATGACGAGGGTTTTTCGTGTTGATTATGGCGTTTGAATTTGAGTTGATGTAACACCTTGTATAAGAATATGCACAATCTTTGTTGAGTTTTGATTGAAGCTGTAACAATATTATTACAATAAATAGTGTATTCAGAATGATGATGATTAGATTAAGTAGATTATAGTATTAGACAACTTAGTTATAAGAAGATTAGTGAAATTAGAACAAATAGTACCTTAGGTCATTCTTTAGCGTTGATTTAAAGAGCATGTAGAATTTTGTTTAGTTTCATTGGAGCTATAAGACTATTATAAAACGAATGGCAGGAAAGACTTTTTTGGGGGATAAAACTAGACTTGTAAGTCATCTTATAGATCATATTATCTGTATTGATTTACTTAATTAACAGGCCACTAATATTGTTTAATAGTTGATTGAATCATGCGTATTTATGTATATATAGTTTGCTAATGAGAGGCTTAATAAGTAGCAATAAGTTAAATATCATATTTTATTGCATTTGTGCGTGTCTAATGTGGATTGGGATTTGGATTTACGATGGCAGCTCTTTGGTCTGTAATTGATTTACAACAAGGAATAATTATACGCATCTCACACACATGTTTCAAGTTAGACTATAATATCTGTAAATTTATTTTAGTTATGTTATTAAATTATCTTTCTATCTTAATACCTGACAGCCAACGATTACTATTGACGGTATGAAAATGGTTGCTGAATTCGAGCTTTTGAAGAAGAAAATGTCGACTTACAACAGCTTCATGAGCCGGCTAAGAGAAAAGAGCATTTTTCTACAGAAAGGGTACCATACGCAAGCTCCCACATTTCATATACCATACTTACTTTCTTTGTAGTGACTGATAAGGATCAATATTTTTCTTTAGGTTTTGAGTACGGTAAAGCAAATAAGTCATCACGATTGTGTATGCCAAACTTAATCAGAAAGATAGACAAGGTCACTTTGTGACCGATGATGGATTACTGGCGCGCGTTTGTTGAAACTTTGTGACCAGTCACTATTCCCGTGCAAGTAGACCGGGTCACTTATCATCTTATATATTTTTACCATAGAATTAAGGTATAGTATATCTAGGAGTCAATTCAGCAGACTATGCCAAAACACGTTTTCAAATTTGAACAATTCATTGCATATTTAGACGAGATATTTATCGCGTTATATATTTAGACGAGATATTAATCCAATAACCCGATTATATATATGTCTTTTTAGTTATATATATTTTTTTAGGCCAACTAACAAAAATTTGATTACTGATAATGTGTTACCAATACCAAACATCATACCTTTTGTTTCAATGTCAAAAGCTCTTCAAAAGTTTTCCTCTGTGACTACATCATATTTTCGTTTAGTTTTCCAAATGGTGTCACCTCTTCCCATTTACTTTTAGCTTAGTTTTTAAAGCCTTGGTCGAGAGTTCGAATCCCATAGGCCCTTACCATATATTTCCTTTTCTCTTATTTCTTAAATTTTGCAGGCCACTCAGTTTGCATGTGTAGAGGATGCATATTTTTTTTTGGTGCAACAGTGAAAAATATATTATCTCAAAAACAAGATACAAGATAAGCATCCAAATCATTGTTAGTGACATACCAGAACAACTGAAAATGGAGCTAATAAAATATACAACAAGCTACTCAAAGACCAACATACAAGCATCAAATACAAGCAACAACACTGACCAATTCACTAATTCACTTTCAACATTCATTTTGAAAATTCCTATAAAAGGAACTCACTTTTCATTTAGCTTCCCATCCTTTCTTGTAGCTCTCAAACATTCTGAATGGCCATATCTTTGTTTCCTCAATAGTAGGTATCTTTTATTGTTAACAAGCTTATCAATAAGATCTTCCTCCTTCTGCCAAAGTAGAAATATATCAGGCATTCTCTTATACTCTTCTATCAACACAGCATATTGGTTTTGTGAAGTAGGAATGGGAGGGCATTCAATATTATACTCTTCTTGCAAACTAGCAAATTTGTTGCTAGTTCTCACACCTTCCATAGTTACTTTACTGGCCTTCTGCTCCCTTTTTCCATCCACAGACTTAACACTCTCTATTTCCTTGAAGTTGAAGCTACATCAGCACTAATCTCTTCATTATCTGATAACACTAAATACTTATTCTTACTAGTGTCCTTGCTACCTTTATCAGAAGTCCTATTGCTTTCCTTTCTTTAATCACTATCCAGCTTCTTGGCATTGACAGTAACACTAGGCTTCTGTTTTGGTTGATATGCCATCTTAGCAGGTTGATTGCTATGTTTAACATTCTCCTTGTTCTTCCTATGAACCACATTAAACCCATCATTCTAGATTTTCTTATGATTCAATTGCCTCTCTCTTTCAATAAACTTCACATTAACTGGTGTTATCTTACAATTAACCTCATCATGCCCAAAAACCTTACAATGCTTACAGAATAGGAGGTTTCAAAGTACCCACCTTGACTTTTTCATACCAGCATTTTGTTTTCTTTATCCTATAACATATCTCAATTTCATTTAGGAATTCCTTTTCCACACTCATCTCAACTAATACCCTTGCATATCCAAATCTACGAAACCGGTTTGGCATAAAGAAATAGTCACATCATCCATGATTATTGGTTTTCCCAAGCGACTAGCTATAGAACTTAACCCTTTTACAGTCCAAGCTTCCATAGGCACATTCATAATTTGACCCAAAGAGGAATATAAGTGGGTTCAGTAACTTCCATATTCACTTGTGGATCCCATTTTTGCACCACCAAAGGTTTATTCCTGTCTAACCATTGACCATTATCAACAATGTAGTTCATTCCCTCTTCATTATTGAATTTGAATAAACACATCCCATTCCAATTACTGACTATTTCCTTCAGTCCCATCTTGCCCACATTCTAAACAAGTTGTATTTCAATTGACATAAGGCATTTGTAACCACAAAAACCATATAAAGTCAATTTCCATTTCTTACACCCTTCGTGTACTAATTCTTCTTCAAAAATCACCCTTTCTTTACCATCCTTATCAACTTCAGTCGGAATGAACTCAACCTTATTGTCAATTTTTTCATTGTTAATAACAGCAACATAAGAGTTTTTGACAGAACTTTTTGCTGCATTTTCCATATTTACCTTAGCCTTAACCATATCATTCTCGTTAACATCAGTCAATTTACTATCTATTAACACAGCATTATCAACAACGCTATCAGTATTATTACTTACATTGCAGTTAGCACCATTAGCATGCACATTATCATCATTCCCAAACACTCCCTTATCTCCACTTCCTCCTCCTTCCAAACCATTGTTCCCGCCATTTTCTAAATTCACACTATTATCAGAACTCACACCAGTATTAGCATCAATCTCCTCACTATGAACCCTAATTCCACCATTATCCTCATTCTCAATACACAAATCCCTAGTTCCATCAGCTTCATCAGTAACCTCTATACAATCATGAATATTGATAAGAAGTGTGTGTGAAACTGAATTATGAATTGAACTATCAAAGTTACTTACAATACATAAATGAGAAGTATTTATACTATGCTATACTACTACTGTTACATTGAATCTGGACCTAACTACATATCAGATACATCACATTGTGTTACATATCACTAGACTACTGTGTAGCAGAGTCTTCATCTTGTGTGGACTGGATCTCTGTATACTTTGGACTGTATGAGATGTGTTGCTGGTAGCTTGCTCTTGTGTTGCCTGTGTAGTCTTGTTATCCCCCCCCCCCCACAAGTTGGCATTGAGTAAGGATTACAAATGCCTAACTTGGAGAGACAATGGTAGTGTAAAGTTCTGCTTAAGCCCTTTGTAAAAATGTCTGCCACTTGATGTCTGGTAGGGACATAGGAAGGTAGAATCTCACCTGCTTTGATTTTGTTTCTGACAAAATGGCAGTCAATTTCAATATGTTTGGTCCTGGCATGATGAATAGGATTAGATGCTAGAGCAATAGTAGAGATGTTATCACATAAGACTGGTACAGCATAAGAAACATCTGGTCTAGTGATGGTGAGGTAAATTAGCTTGCCTACTAAGGTCCTGTAAAGAGTAGGATCTTGAAGGAGATCACCATCAGTGTGATTGAGTTTGGTAATAGGCTCAACTGGTGTAGCACAAGGTTTGATGTTGAGTAGACCAGCAAGAGTGAGTAGTTCAAGAGTGTACTTCCTTTGAGACATGGCTAGACCAGAAGAGTTTCTGAGAAATTCTATCCCCAAGTAATAGTGAAGAGCTCCAAGGTCTTTAATGTTGAATTGTTGATGTAAGAGGTGTTTGATGTGATCAATGTAAGCTTTGTTATGTCCAGTGATGAGGATATCATCAACATAAATAAGAATGGAGGTCTGGGAACCTTGTTTGTTGATTGTGAGTAAGGATGTGTCTGCATAACTCTAAACAAAGCCTAGGGAGATCAAAAAGGTTGTAAGCTTCTCAAACCATTGTCTGTTTGCTTGTTTGAGACCATAGAGAGACCTTTTGAGTTTGCAAACAGGATTAGGAATGGAGGGTTGAGGATAACCTTGTGGTAGTGACATATAGACCTCCTCATGTAAATCTCCATGGAGAAATGCATTGTTCACATCCAATTGTTCAATGTACCAATTCTGTGAGACTGCAACAGCAAGAAGGGTTCTCACATCGACCATTTTAGCCACTAGTGCATAGGTTTCTGTGTAATCAATGCCCTCCTTCTGGTGATAACCCTTTGCAACAAGCCTGGCCTTGTATCTTTCAACTGTGCTATTGGCATTGTATTTGACCTTGAAGACCCATTTCCTGCCAATGGGACATTTATTGGATAAGTGTGACAACTTCCCAGTATCATTAACTTCAAGGCCTTGATTCTTTGTTCATAGCCTCAGTCCATTTTGGATCTTTGGAGGCCTAGATATAAGAATGTGGTTCTACTGGTCTACCTATGCTTAAAATGAAATGCAATGATTGTTTGTGTAGATTGGAATAATTAAGAAAATTAGAGTGATGATGCTTGGATAGTGAAGGTGAAAGTTTACATTGGTAGTCTGATAGTTTGATTGGTTGTTGTTTGTGTCTAGTGGAGGTTCTTGTGGGTGGAGGTGGAGGAGTAGGTTCCTGTGATTGTTGATTGTTTGTTGGTGGTTGTGAGGTAGGAGTAGTAGAGGATGATGATGTATTGATGGGTATGGTTGGTTCAGAAAGTGATGGTTCAGGTGATGTAGGAGGTGTTGATTCAGTTGGTGGTGGTTCAGGTGATGTAGGTGGTGAAGGATGTGTTGAGGATGGTGAGGGTGTGGTAAGAGAGGTAGTAAAGGGAGGAGTGTAAAGAGGGATGTTGGTAACATTGGTGGTGTCTGGTGTGGAAGGTTTTGGTAGATGGAGAGGGAAGATGGATCCTTCAAAAGTGACATGCCTGCTGGTGATGACTTTTGTGGTGATAGGATCATAGAGAAGGTAACCTTTTTGATGTTGTGAGTAGCCAAGTAAGACAGTGGGAATGGATCTTGCTTGGAATTTATCAGAGGTGTGTTGGTGAACATATGATCTACAACCAATGGTTCTGAGGTGATCAATGAGAGGTGGATGGTCATAGAGCATCTCATAGGGACTTTTGTTGTTCAATATAGGTGAGGGGAGTCTGTTGATCAAGTATGTGGCTGTGTGAATACAGTATCCCCAGAGATGTTTGGGAAAGTTTGCTTGTAGTTGAAGTGCCCTTGCTACCTCTAACAAATGTTTGTGTTTCCTTTCAACTCTTGAATTTTGTTGTGGAGTATATGGACAAGAGGTTTGGTGTATGATACCATTGGTGTTGAAGAATTCAGTAAGTGAAGAGTTTACAAATTCTGTGCCATTGTCACTTCTGATGATTTGAATGATTTTATTGAACTGAGTTTTAACATAGGCATGAAAGTGTTTCTTGTTGATATAACATGATGTTTGGTTGGAAGTAGATAAGTCCGGTGGCCCTTGGTAATCATCAACAATGGTAAGAAATGATTTGCATTTATTAAGTGTCACGGTGATGATATGGTCCCCGTACATCTATGTGAATCAAGCGAAAGCGAGTAGCATGAGACAAACTAGGAGAAGCAGGTAAAGCATGATGTTTTGATAAGGGGCATATGGTACATCTATGATCTCTTGAGCTGGAAGCGATAAAGGTAATTTTGATACATGTTTGAGTACTTGAATGGATGGGTGTCCAAGCCTGGCATGCCATAGAGAGAGAGACAGAGGTAGTAGTGGATAGGACAGTTGCTTTTGGAGTTGTGGTTGAAGTTGTTGATGTAGAAGGTAGAATATAAAGTCCTCCACTGAGTAGGCCTTGAGTTTGTGAACCATCATGGCCCTGGAAAACACATGTATCATAAGTGAAGGTGATGGATCTCAAAGTATGTTTGAGGATTTGGCTAATGGAGATGAGGTTGTAAGTGAAGGTGGGAACATAAAGTACATTATGAAGAGTGATGTTAGATTGTAGGGTGACTGAACCAACCTTAGTGACTTGCATATTATGACCATTTGGTAAGGAGATAATGATAGGTGTGATGCATGTAATGATGTTGTGCATTAAAGTGAGTGATATGCATATATGATCAGTAGCACCACTATCTATAATCCAAATCTCCTTAGAACCAGAAATGTAATGAGCTATAAGTCCATGGGGTTTACACCATGAAGTTATGAGAGCAGTAGATGCCTCGTTGTTGTGTTGCATCATGAGCATAACTTGGTTGAGTTGATTCTGACATATCCATCCTTGCGATCGCGAGTGTCGGTGGCGGGTTCGCCATGGTGGGTGTTTCCAGAAGTGTTGTCAGCGGGTGTTCCTTGATGATGGAGGTCATGTTGATGGTTCTTGGTTTAGGCGGGTTGTCCTTTTTGAGGTGGTACATACTTATTGTGAAGTGGATGACCAAGCTGGATAACCCATGAGCTTGTAGCATTCTTCTTTGGTATGACCCTCTTTGCCACAGTTACCACATATGACACCGAGTTTTGAATGTAGCTCTTACGGTGGGATTGTTAGAAGATTGAGAAATTTGGTTTCTTGTGTTTTGTGAGCATCATAACCACGTAAGTGTTCAAGGCAAATGGAGTGGATGTGGTGGTGCATTTTGGAGTCTCTCTTTGTTTCTCCTCTTGCCTAATCATCTTTGTAAGCTTTAGCCGCGAGGAAGTGGTTGTGCGATGAATTTGGCCTCTAATATTGGTGTAATTTTCATCTAAACCCATCAGAACTGAATCAATCTCTTTCTCGATCTCTTTCACCATTTGTTTTGCCATTTTCACATACACATTTGCAAATACAGGTTATAAGGTGCCTCTAAAGCATCTAGTTCATCCAGAGACCTTTGAGTTTGTGATAGTACATATTGAATTATTCATTTGTTTCAGTGAACTATTTCGGTGGTGAGTTGATAGATTACGTGTCCATCTATCGTGAGTAGTGATCATGCGATTGATGCCATAATGAATGTGCGAGTGTACAAAGTTGAGATTATTACCAATTTGATGCGAAGCGTATTAAGCACCCAAGAAATGATCATGTCATTAGCTCTTTCCAGTTATGCCTTATTGAAGATGTTATGTCGGGTTCCTCAGTTCACCATTAACCATTTTGAGTTTGTTTACGGCATTGAGGCAATAGTCATGGATCGTGCCAAGCGAAGTTTTGAACCTATTATTGAGATGAGAATCATTCGGGATGATCTTGAGGATGAAAGTACAATGGATGGTTTGGTGAGTTAAGATCGACCATGGTGTTATTGGTGTTTGTGTTAGAAGTGCTTGAATCATTGTTTTGAGGCATTATGGATGATGAATCAACATTTGTGAGATATTTGTGAATTGATGTTGTGATCGAGCGGTTGTTTTGATTAGATTGAATGTGTAAAATGTGAGATAATGGAGGTTAGTTATGGTGGGAGAATCGGTTATGGTGGTTTATTCACGGTGGTAAAATCGATTATGGTGGTTTATTCGAGTTTGGCGGAATAATGGTGGTAGTGATGGTAGGCGAGGATACTTTGCTCGATACCATGATAAAGTGTGTGTGGCGAATTATGAATTGAACTATCAAAGTTACTTACAATACAGAAATGAAAGTATTTATACTATGCTATACTACTCTTTGTTACATTGAATCGGACCTAACTACATATCGGATACATCGCATTGTGTTACATATCACTAGACTACTTGTGTGTGAGTCTTCATCTTGTGTGGATTTGGATCTCTGTATACTTTGAATTTGTATGAGATGTGTTCTTTGGTAGCTTGCTCTTGTGTTGCACATGTAGTCTTGTTAAATATCATACGAATATTCTCCTTCCCGATTGAACCGAATTATCAAATCTAGCGGAATCTTAATAATTAGCTTTGATTTCCTTTTTTATTCGACATAGTCAATCGGTATTCAATAATGATTTGATAGAACCTATCGTAATAGGAAAACTAAAATCTTGAATCAAAATTGACAAATTCAAATTCGGTGAATTGGAAATCTCAAATGCAAACAATAATGAAATTGGGTTAATCATTGTGTGCGCAATAAAAAGCGAATTGAATGATCGTGATGAATTGAAATTCATGTAGGATTTAAGTAAGAAATGGAGCTTTTAGTTGGATTTTTTAATGGTGGTTTTTGTGGTGGAAAAGTTAGTTACGGGAGGAGAAATTAGAGGATGCATATTTATATTGGCTTTATGGTTTGTACACCTGACAAAGTGATGAATCTACAAGTTTTAAGAAACATACCAACTGTTACAATTTTTTGAGTTGTTCAGTAAATTTTGCCACAAGGTTTCATTTTATGTTGTATACTTACTGTGTCGGTGTTATGAAGATGAAGATTGGTGGAAATTTTTTGACTCTTTGTCATGTTGCTTTCTCGATGGGACCATGGTCGAGCTATCGATTTTCGTGACCATGGAACATGGAACCATGGAACACAATTTTCGACGAGACCATGGAACACAATTTTCGTGACTCAAATCCGAAAAGGAATGACAATAGAAAACTAGATTGTACCACTTGCGTTTCAAAGTTGTGGTTGTGGATGTGATCAATGTTTGAAAAAAATCAGTTAGTTGTTACATTGATCTACTTACGTGTTCAATAGTCATCGACGAATGAGGCTAGATATATGTGTGCTTTGAATGCTAACGAATTGGCATCTCTACGTGATAAAAATTTATGGATGAAAATAAAATGGTTGTTCGTTCATCTTTTTTGAAATGGCATTGTTCAGCCTTATACTCAAGTTGTTTCATAAAAATGCTTGTCAATAAATAAAAGGTTACGAACGTATCATCAAACCATAAAAAAAAATGGTTTATCATATCTATATTGACTGGTTTTAACATGCTAATTATACGATAAGGTCTTGTATTCGAACTTAAATGGTGTTATCCTAATTGTTTGAAAACATGTTTGTTTCTCATAAGAAAGACTTTTTCGGGTTTCAGTATATACTAGTACTACAGGCTTAAAGCTAACTTAGTAAGTCGAAAATCGAACAGCCTTCTTATAGTAGCGTGTAGCTCATGGCGATATACCATGGAAGTTGAATGTTATAAAAACATTTTTGAACATGAGCCAGGCTATATAACTTTATTTAAAGTTTGCATGATCCATTGAAACAAATGAAGTTACACAAATGACAAATGACATAGTGACTCTGTAATCTGGATTGACACTATGAAAAACCAAAAATAAATTACAAACTTGGCCCAATAGATGAGTATGGGCCTTATAATTAAGACTCAACTGTCCTTTCAAAGTCCTGCCAATGGCATACAAATAAGAAGCTGATTTTTGCAAAATCAAACTTTTTTCCAAGGGGGTGATACTTACACGGAATTTTCAATCTTTTTTCTTATTTTGGTAATTCTTAAGGAATAATCTCTTGATCAATCTAGTTTGATCTAATGGTGAGGATAAGCACAATATTTAATATAAACACAAGTTCGTATTTTTTTTTTTCGTTTTTTTTGTCTTTTTGTCTTTCTTGTTTATTAACATTTTTTTCTTTTCTTTCTCTTTTTTGTTTTTGGAATTCACGTTTAATTTTAAATTCATTTTTTTTAAATTCACGTTTTTAAATTCATTTCTTTTAGTTCACTTTTTTTTTTTTTTTTTTTTTTAATTCACGTTTTTTATCAAGTTTTTTGCTTTCATCGTTTTCATACGTATTCATACGTTTTAGTTCGTTTTATCGTTTTCGTCCGTGTTCATTTTCATCCGTGTTCATATGTTTTCATCCGTTTTTACGTTTTAAGTCGATTTGATCGTTTTTCATCTGTATTCATACGTTTCGTTCGTTTATATCGTTTTCATCCGTGTTCATATGTTATCATCCGTTTTTACGTTTCGTCGATTTGATCGTTTTAATCATTTTCTTCCGTTTTAAATGCGTTTACATCCGTTTTACGGCGTTTTCGTCCGTTTCGACATTTTAAATGCGTTTGTATACGTTTATATCGTTTTCATCTTTTCGAGACGTTTTTTCGTTTTCATACGTTTTCGTCCAATTTTAGACATTTTAAATACATTTTCGAACGTTTTCGTATTTTTATACGTTTTCGTCCGTTTTAAATCGATTTCTTACGTTTCGTTTAATTTCATACGTTTTGTCCATTTCTTACGCTTTCGTTCGTTTTCGTCCGTTTCTTTCGTTTCGTCCATTTTCATCGTGTTTTCGCTTTCTTACGTTTTCGTCCGTTTCTTCGTTTCGGCCATTTCATACATTTTCATACGTTTTGTCTTTTTAGGTTTTCATGTATTTTAAATCATTTTTAGGCGCTTTCGTGTATTTTTACGTTTTCATGTATTTTAAATCCGTTTTATCGTTTTGTTCGTTTTCATACGTTGTCATCCGTTTTTCGTTTCGTCCATTTTAGGCGTTTTAATACATTTTGAACGTTTTCATCCGTTTTATACATTTGTGTCCGTTTTGAGCGTTTTTATCCGTTTTAAATGCGTTTTATCGTTTTCATTTGATTTTATGTTTTTGTCCGTTTCGACGTTTTCATTTTGTTATTTGTAAGTGACACTTATTTATCTCTTATGATGTAACAACTTGTAAGGAAGATGAAAAGTATTACATTCTTCATCATGTATGTGTTATCGGTTGTGATACTCGACTAAGAATGTGATGGTTGTGTTTTGAAAATATTTAGGAAGATTTTGTGTTTTATGATATTATGAAATATTAGAAAAGTTGTTCATTGAAAACAAGAGATGTTATGATCTTTTGTTAGACTTGGGGTGGATTTTCTATTTAATGGATACATTGTGCATGTTTCGATGGGTTTATAGCGGGTTTGAAAATATCTATGCTTGAATCGACAAACTAAATAAGCTATGGTTGAAGAAAACATACATCTTTATAAACAAGCGATGAAGCTCGAACACACGTGATATCGCGGGTGATATCACCTCACTTGTGATATCACGCGTGATATCATGTGTGATAACTGCCGGTGATATCATGTGTGATATTGGGTGATAGCATGTGATATATCATAGTTTATATCACTTGTGATATCACCGGTGATATCACGCGTGATATCATGTGATATCACGAGTGAGGTGATATCGCGGTGATATCATGTGTTATATCGCGGTGTTTGAGCTTACTCGGTTTGTTTATAAAGATGTGTGCTTTCTTCAACCATAAACTTTGGCGATTCAATCATGAATATTTTAATCCCGTATAAAACGAATCAACGTCGCGATGTCGTTAAATAAAAAATCCACCGCAATCAACAGTTCATAACATCTCTGTTTTTCGATTAACACCTGCTACAATATTTCATATTATCATAAAACTCAAAAATCTTCTAAATATTTCAAAAATCAAATAAGAAAAATGAGCGAGAATCATCGCGATAATATAATAAGTGATGTTTATTATCATTTCTTTCATATATACTTGGTAAAATACTAAATTCTTATCACATTTGGTATGAATTTAATATTTCACATTCTTGATTGAGTATCGTGATATCACATACATGATGAAGAGTGTAATACTCTTCATCTTCCTTAAAGTGTTATATCGCGAGATAAATAAGTGTCGGCAAAATTATCAAAATGAATAAAAGGAAGCAAATTACGAAAATAGAGACTTGACATATTCTCAAAATCAAACAAGTGTTGCATTAAATTAGCATTTTTTGAACAAAATAAGAATTAACAAAGAGACTTTAACCCTTTTATTTCTACTAAGGTATAATATCACAAGTGATAGATAATATTGGTAGCATTAAAAAAATATCGCTTGTCGATTGCGATGAAAGACACAAAACTATCTTATGGCGAAAATATAAAAATATTAGAAAAACATAAATGATAATATATAAAATATATGAAGCGATGAAATATCTCGGGTGATATTAAAGGTAAAAAAACATACTTGTTTGTTTATGAAATATCACAGTGATATTAGACATTAACTTTTTAATAAAATATCACAATTGATATTAAACATGTAATATAATAAAGTTTAATAATATGCATGAAAACGTATAAAATAAGCGGCGTATAAAAGCGCAAAATGAATGACGTGTGAAATGGACAAAACGTATAAAAGCGAATGAAAAGCGTGTAAAAGCGTATGAAAGCGGAAAAGGCGTCAGCGAGCGGCGTATAAAATGGACGGCGTGTGGCGGACGAAAACCTCGAAAATGGGCGGCGTCTAAAATGGACGAAGCGGTAAAAGCGGACGGCGTATAAACCTATGAAACCGGTGAAAGCGTAATAAAGCGGACAAAAGCGTGAAAGCGAGCGGCGTGAAAGCGAGGCGAAAATGTGAAAGCGGACAAAAGCGTGAAAGCGGACGGCGTGAAAATGAGCGAAACATAGGAAAAGGGCGAAAATGTAAAGATAGGAGAAAGCGTGAAAGCGGCGGCGTATGACAGCGGACAAAAGCGTGAAAGCGGGCAAAACATATGAAAGCGGATGAAAATGTATGAAAGCGGCGAAAGCGGACTAAAACATAAGAAAGCGAAAAAAGTAAGAAAGCAGACGAAACGTAAGAAAAAGAATGAAAGCGTGAAAGCAGACAAAAATGTATGAAAAGCGAAAATGTGAAAAGCGGACGGCGTATGAAAGCGTGTGAAAGCGGATGGCGTGTGAAAGCGGATGAAAGCGTATGTAAGCGGACGAAAAAGTATGAAAGCGGACAAAAGCGTAAGAAAGCGGACGGCGTAAAAAGCGAGCGAAAATGTAACAAGGCGGCGAAAACATAACAAAGCGGATGACGTATAAAAGCGGACGGCGTGTGAAAGCAGACTAAAGCGTATAAAAAGCGGAAGCGGACATAAGCGTAAAAGCGTGTAAGCGGCGAAAAAAAGAAAAAAAAGCGTGACATTAAATAAAGTAGTTAATGAAAAAGACAAATAATGAGAAAATAAATATGAAATTTAAAAGACAAGAAAAAACGTGGACTTGGGTTTAAACGTATTAAATCTTGGGTTAATCGCGATTAGATCAAACTAGATGGAAGGTGGGGATTTATCCCTTAGTATCTGAGGATTTTTGAGTATCACGAAATAAAGTCTCTCTTATACCATCTTTTGATACATGCACGCGATTTGTGCATTCTGTGTTATCGGTACAAGTTGTAATACACAAATGTGATCATCGTCAGATAATGATAATATCAATTCTCTTTCGATAATTTCAAACCGGGTCGATCCGGCTTGCCATAAAAGCAGGTCAAAACCCGGTTTCTAAAACCGAGGTTAACGGTTAGACCGTGGGGTTTGAATGACCCGGTCTTGAAACCCGACCGGTTTGGTTTTTCAATTTCTTTTATAAAAGCCGGGTTTACCGTGATCGAACCGTTGACCAGTCGGAGAAAATATAATATTTAATAAGCCGGGTTAACACGGTGGTCGAACCGTCGACCGATGCCGATGACTCGGCCGGGTCGATTAAAACCGGGTTTTAAAACATTACTTTTCAATACTCTTAGCGTGCCCATTTTATATTTTGCACCAAACTGTTTCAAACTTGAAACCTCGATAGTCGCACCTTTACTAAACTTAGGGTGTGTTTGGTAAAAATAGCGATGTGATGAAATTTATGTGATGGCGATGAAATTGTGAGTTGTGGTATGAGTAGTATTGTATTTTTATAAAATGTTTGAGTAACGTGGTTGTATTTGTAATTATAATGTAAAAGCAATTCTTAAATCTTGAAAGCTCTAAATCTTCTTTATAGGCATTGGAAAATGAGCTTTCAGAAAAAATTAGTAAAGCTAATTGCTATTTGCCAAACAAACATTAAAAATCCTGGCAGCTCAGCTTTCATTTGCTCACGCTCTAAATGCTCCAAAAGCTCTGCGCCACACACCATAACCACCTCTAGTAGTTTTCATATTTTGTTAACATAGGCGTAAAGTAAATAATTGCTCCTCGGCTTAGAGTGTGTAAGTTCCTTGGACTAGATGAGCGATGTCCTTGAGCATCTACACAAATAACGACAGCGTTAGCCTCATTTTGGGTTTAATCCCAATATCAGGCTCCCACGTGAGAGTAAGTAAAAGATATGAGCCGAAAAGCTAATTAATAAATGTGAGTGTAAATGCGTGAGAAATCAGTTGTTTTAACATTAAATGAAGTTGGTGTATTTATACTACCCAACTACTGTACCTGAAAACATAGGGATGGAGCGAGTCAGGCTATGCCTAACCTAAGTGCTAGGCGTTAGATCACATGGGGGACAATATCCCGTAAACTCCGGTCTAGGCGGCTCTAGTACGGTTCTTGGAATGGACTGTTGGGTAAAAGGATTCCTCTAGATAAGAGGGTGTTTACCTTCACAGTCGTCCGATGAGTATCCTTCGGACATGTGTAGCATCTGTCTTCCGGCATATTTCCTTCGGACACATATGCCAACAATAATAATCAGATAATTGTGACACACTATATGAAAACCTCACGTTCTCACGAGTTGGAAAGATGTTGGGTTCAAAGATAACTTTCATCTTATAATAACACAAAGCGTTTTAAGACCAATTAAAAGCAATTTTCATGATAACTTTGCAGTCAAGCGTAAAAAAGCCTGACACCCGTGAACAAAGCAAACAATATAGTGGTAAGGTATCTAAAATCCTCACAAGATGTTTAGAGTTCAAATCTCACCAAACACACATTCAGATTACTAGGAAAAATTCCAAAACATTTACAAAAATACTCAGTTAAATCACTTACATCTAAATCAAAAACTCGCCAACTCCACCAGAAAACCTAGTTCATTTTACACCACCCAAACATAATCCCAAACACCCCAAGACAATTGACTTTTGACAAATTCAAAGTCAAAACTCAAAACACCTCCACAAAACCAAACACCCCACCTCCATCATCACCACACAACCAAAACCCAACCATGGGTTCCAACACAAGCAACAGCCCAGCACTAGATCCAGACACAGACCACCCACAAAACCCAGGTCACCAGCTAGCCCAATTCGGGGCAGGATGTTTCTGGAGCGTTGAGCTAGCTTACCAACGCTTAGAAGGTGTCACTAAAACTGAAGTAGGGTATAGTCAAGGCCATGTTCATAACCCTGATTATAAATTGGTCTGTACTGGTACTACTAATCATTGTGAGGTTGTCAGAGTTGAATTTGACCCCACTGTGTGTTCTTATAATGATTTGCTGGCTTTGTTTTGGTCTAGACATGATCCTACCACTCTTAACCGTCAGGTATATAAAGATTGTTATATGGGTGTTTGGGATTTTGGTTTATCAAGGTTTTTCTTTTCAATGTTGTTTTGATTTTAGGGTGTTTGGATGAGGTTATAAGGGTAAGGAGGTGTTTGTTTAAGATTATTTTTGTTATTATTAGATTATTTTTGTTATTATTAGATTATTTGACTCGGCGTATATACTGGCCGGGGGCTTGTAAGCGTATTAGATTGTATAATTAAACTAAGCTCAGTTAAGTGTTTTGGTAAGCTTATATGGCTAGGCTTATGAGCTTATATGATCAGGATTTGATAAGCTCAAATTTTGTGGCGGTAGTGGTCTTACGTAAGACGTGTGTTATAGCTAAAATTTTTATACCCTCATATAACAATTACAATCTTAGATGGTTATGTACTTATGTACTTTTGTTTTTTTTTACCTCATTGACTATAATAAGGGAACACAAACACTAAGCGTGCTTATGGCCCTATTATTTAAAAGCCATAAGCTGCTTATGAAATACTCAAGTCTAAGCCAAAAATATAACTATATAAAATTAGCCAAACACTCCCTTTACGAGCTGACTTTTTTTGGCTTATATTCTAAGCTTATTATGACTTAACAATGGAAAACTAGTATGTATCTAAGATCAGACTTTTCATTTCGTGAAAATCGTGTTTGTTTCTAATTATTTCGAGTAATGTGTTCTTGTTGTAGCGTGGTGATGTGGGTACCCAGTACCGATCAGGGATATACTATTACTCTGAAGAACAGGCTCGTCTAGCAAAGGAATCGTTGGATGAAAAGCAGAAGGAGTATAAAGATAAGATTGTGACAGAAATTATTCCAGCCAAGAGATTCTACAGAGCGGAGGAGTACCACCAGCAGTACTTGGAAAAAGGTGAACTTGCGGGTTCTAAGCAGAGTGCTAAAAAGGGATGCAACGACCCCATCAGGTGCTACGGATGATAAAGTATGTATCACAGAAACTAAATTAACTAGAATAAAAACCAGGCGTATGTCGTCTGTCTTTATTTCCCTTTTAAATGGATAATGCTGTGTTTATTCTGAAGAACTGTAACTTATCTTTGCTTATGCTGTTGGAATCTTCGATATTATGTATAAAGAAATTTTAATTAGATCATGATACACTACAGAAGTACTACGATTACATCAAGATGACAAATCCATAATGTTTAACAAATAAAGACTGCAACTTTAGCCGTAATTATGTGCAATTTTCACTGTTAGCAACATACTTAGGCCATTGGTCTGTTTTTGTAGTTATACATTTTTTTACCGGTGTTGGTAATTATACTTCTTTTTAATGGACCATTGTGGTAATTTAGTCAATAGGTAACCGGTCAAAACACTGACGTGGAAATTCAATAATTTTATTATTTGGGTGCATGTCACATAATAGCGCAATTATATTAGTTTGAAACGGACCAGTAGTAGCTTGAATTAGAATTATGTGAAAATATATCTTTATTAGATCATCATACATCAGAAAAATACTATGATTACATCAATATGATAAATGCTTAGTGTTTATAGAATAAGAAACTAAAACATTAGCAGTAATTAGAGTTTAACTTAATAAATAGTGTGTATGACTCTGTGTATATGTGTTTAATATCTATAATCTACAGTTCGTCTCTGAGAGATGATGTAGGAGAAGTAGGGTTGACAGCAGAATTCTTGACAGGATAGGATGCTTCCATTGCTATACCACAAAGCCCTCGTTTATCAGATATCCCTCGTTGCATCCTAATGTATCCCTTCTCGCCCCATTCAGCTCCCCATGAGTTCCTTACTATCCAATATTTAGTTCCATCTAGAGTTGTACCGTATCCAACGGCTGCCACCCCATGATCCAATTGTGTTCCGCACTTTCCGGTAAAAACCCCCTGTCAACACCACAAAATACAATCATTGATACAATTCGATTTCTAGATCAAATAACATCTTTTGTCAAGTCTCGAGATTTGTTCACAAGAATCTTGGAAATATATTCGTTTAAGCATAAAAAATATTTGTTTTTACCTCACTATAGAACTGGAAGTCTTGTTCTCCAGCATCAATGGCAACGGCAACAGGCTGGTGAGCTACTGCTTTCATTAGTGCTTTCTCATTATTTTTTGGTACATCCTCATGGCCATCAATCGATACCACCGGAGCATTCACCTGAAGAGAAGAATATCATTCCTTTAGTTTATGTCACTCAATTTCATTTCCCGAACTAGTTTATGCTAAAAAAAGGTTGTACCTTTATAGAATCACATCGCCCGTCTGAAGCTGTGTAAGGATAAGTAACCTCTTTAGTTAGCCCTCCTGTTTTCTTGATGTAGTCAAAAGCCAAGTCCATTAGTCCTCCGTTACATCCTTGGTTTTCTGAAGTGTCACAATCAACAAGTTCTTGCTCTGATAACGGAACTAGCTCATTGGTTTTGATTGCATTTATTCCTTCAACTGCTGCCACAGTCGAAAACGCCCAACAACTTCCTGTAATACAAACATATGAACAGTTAATTACACGTAACAGGTTAACTAAGTATATGTTATGTTGTATCAGTAAAGACTTACCGCATTGTCCTTGATCCTTGACAGGGGCGACAGCCCCTTTATTTCTCCAATCAACCGAAGTAGGGACCCTTTCGACATTAGCATACATAAACGTCTTGTTACCAATTCGATCTCCTTGAAGCGACCTATGATGATGAATCTTGGAACCTGCATATATGCTTCTGAACTCATGGCTAGTCATGTCAGCAAACTTATTAAGCTGCAACTTATAAGGCTTATCCATCTTGTTACTTTCATGAACATGCAATGCATTAGTTTTGAACACATTGAACCGTCTCTTCTTCTCAATGTGGTGTGTCGCTATTTTGTGGTAGCTCCTCCATCGCTCGTACATTTCCCACAAACTATCCTCAGTTTCAAGCTCCTTTTCATGAAAATCAAAACTCCACGCAACGCCTAAAACCAAAGCTAAAGAAAGAGAAACCAAAAGAAAGTTACGCATCGACATTTTCTTAGATTGTTACTTGATTATGGGGTTTGAATAAAGATGATGAAAGTTGAGGACTTGGAAGGTGGTTTATATAGAGGAAAGAATGAAGAGTTGCTTAACAAGTTGAGCAAAGTGGATGAAAGGTTCCTTATGGGCATGAACAACCATTAAGGTTCAATAATGGTGGTGTGTGTGAAAAGTTAAAATAGACAAATAGTGTACCAAAGTGGCAAGGTTTTAGTGATAAGAAGAACCCATTCATGTTGTGAGTAAATGTTGTAATTGAGTGAAGAAATTGGTGTAAAATGTGTGATTATTATGTGATGTATGCATGGTTTACACGTTATGGGGATGCAAATGGAGGAAAGGCGACAAATGGTATTGGTCATTTAGTTGTGCACTTTTAGTTTTTCTTGTTCAATATGCCAATTTTAGAGTTTTTTTGGGTTGCTTTAATGTTAAAAACTACTAGTTGGCTGCTTTTACAACGTAAAACCAGAATATTTTTATTTCAGAAATTTTCTTTTCCTTCAAATGGGAGAAGCTTTATCAACATATTAAAAGTTCCTCTAATGCAATTATAGGTCATATTATATTTATATATGGACTCTTCAACATAGTTCCTTGGTTTTTGCTTAAAGTTTAGGTGAATAACATGATTACTGAAAATTATTAATTGTTATGAAATCAACATGGATATATTTTAAGTCTTTTTGTTTATGTATAGATAGTTATTAATAACTTGCTAAATGGTTAACATTAAATTAAGGTTGTTCTATATATATATTTATGAACACCTCGAGTTGCAGATCTAATTACTCTTGCTTCGCATAACACTAACATTAATTATAAGTCGTGACTCACTTGTTTTTATGTCGAATTTATATATGATTGTATATGTGGAAACGTAGAGGTTTGGAAAGTATCTCTAACTATATAATTTTATCAACCAATGGCTTGTGCTACCATGATTTTCTGAAAAAGGCTATGACGTGCAAATACATGTGTGTAAACTTTATAAAAAAAAGGCGAGAACACGAGATAAAATCTTTTCTTTAGAAGTTTAGCGCGACCAAACTATAGGTTTTTTTTGCACTTTTTTTATTTAAGATGACACTTATTTTCAACTTGACTCAACTTAGTAGTATATTGTTAAAGTTGAATCTTTTTATGAAATGAAGCAATTGTACTCACTTTCACATGTAAATTATCACTTGTGTTAATAGCTGCAAAAAAACACTATCTTTCATGCAATTTATACAACCATCATCGTTTAATCTCATGTCTATGTAAAATTATAAAGTTTTTCATCACAAATTATATGAATAAACGTATTTTTTGATTATCTTTATTATGATGTACATTTTGTTTTTGTTTTTGTTTTTGTTTTTTTTTACAATTTTTGCAAAATATCATAATATATATGTAATAGAGGTTTTTTAGTTTTATAACTTAAAAAAGATTGTCATACTGCAAATTAATTGCAAAGTGTTACGACTTCTGACAAAGTTTGTTTTTTTTGTTTTTTTTTTGTTTTTTTTTTAAAAAAAATTGTTGTATTGAAAATGAATCACAAAAGGATCCAAACGATGAAACACACTTAAATAATGTAAGATGACATTTTAAATGCAATGGCTTGAGAACAAAAGAAATTGCTAGTGTCACTCGTGAAATTGAGACTAAATGTTATCAACAAAGTGAGAACTACTAACTAATGACACAATTTCTCTTTATAACACAATTTGTCTCTCTTTATTGATTAATACATATTTCTTATACTTATATTATTCTCGATTTTATCATACAAATTTATTACGAAGTAATTACGAATTTTTAAACTATTTTTTTGTGTTTTCTAGAAAACATCTACATACTTTATAAAATACTAGCAGGATACCCGCATTTTGTGGTGGCGGATACCTTGAAATAAAAAATTTCAGTGAATCATGTATTGTTTTTTTTTTGAACGGCAGCTTTCAATAACAACTAGCAAACGCTAGAAAAGAAGATTACGTGGAAGTAATGGAAACTAAAGGGTTTTTCAACCAATCTAACCAACTAAGCTTACATTTGGGATTTCTAGAAGAAATCCATAAAAAAAATTGAGAAATAAAAGAGTCCCAAATCAACGTCTTCTTAGGAGGGGAACAAGAAAAAAGCATACCATTACGGAAGTTACATATGAACCAAAGAAGAATCTCCCCAACTCCTTCAAAAAACATGCTCACCATATTAGAAAAATGAAAGGAATCAAGCCAAGCATACCAATCAAGCATATTAGCACAAATCGGAATATCTAGCTCCCACCATTTCGCCAATAAAGCCCACAAATCTTTGGCCATATCACAATTAAAGAATATGTGATTAACCGTTTCAACATCACTTTGGCAAGTAGGACAAAGAACGGAACCAATATCGACACCTCTTCTATCAAGATTAACTTTAGATGGAAGCTTATTGAAGGATAATGTCCAAAGGAACACATTCACTTTAATAGGAATCAACCTATTCCAACGAGAAGCCACATTGGACACGTCTAAGAAAAAGGAATCAACCCAAGAACGAATCGAAGCAACGGAGAACCTATTACACCCATTAACCGACCAATGCCAAGAGTCTCCTTTATCCGACAAAGTGATATGCTCAATAGCAGCACACATAGCTTCGAACTGCACTTGCTCAGAACCACCTCTAGGGCAACACCTTAGAACCAAACTCCAATCAGTAAGGGGAACTCGATCTGCTATAGAGCACTTCTTATCCGTATCAAGAGCATGCACACGAGGGTATTGAGATTTTAGAGGAAGATTGCCACACCACGTATCATGCCAAAAATAAGTAGACTCTCCATTGCCAATCTTCCTTGAACAGAAAGCGAGAAGATCTACACCCTTCTGTTTAAGCTTCCAAATCGATGAAAGGATTGCTCTCCACGTACTAAATCTGGACCTGTTCGCAGGAGATTTAATAATACCGCCACAATGACCATATATATTTTGAATCACACTAGCCCAAAGATCTAAAGGACGAGTAAAAAACCTCCATATCCATTTGAACAACAACCCCATATTAAGTCCGTAAATGCTGCCGATATCGAGACCACCTTGGGTCATGCTAGTAAGACATCTCTTCCACTTAACCCATGTCATCTTTTTATCATCTTGATCACAACCAATAAAGAACTTGTTGCGCATTGATTCCAGTTTGTTGCGAATAGTAGTAGGCATTAAGTAAATAGAGATGTAATAAATAGGAAGATTACCAAGAACCGATTTAATAAGCGTGAGACGACCTCCAACCGAGTGAATCATGTATTGTAATTTATTATAGTATTTTCTTTTTGACAATAAATTTACGGATATAAAAAATTTCATGTGATGTATTGTGACTCTTTAACTAATGACAATGTTTTTCATTATACATTTGTGATAATAAATATTTTAGTGAGCAATGCTTTTTCGTCATTTAAACTATCTATTTGATTTATATAAAGTCAAGTTTTATGGATACATGTGTTAAAAAAATATGTGAAACAGATAAACCGAGCCGACCCGCTCAATCCAAAACCTAAAAAAACGATAACTAAGAAATCGAATCTAAAAAAATCAGAATTCGGATAAACCCTCCTATCGCGGTTTGATTTCAGTTTTTATTTTTAAATATCAGCGGTTACTCGCATCGAACTGTGTTTTATATACATGTAGTTTTAAATAAATTGATGCTAGATTAGAAATATTTGCAGTAGAATAACATATAGAAAAAAATATTTTGTAATTTTAGCTTTATTATTTGTATTTCTTAAATTGTTGTCTTTTTGTTTGAATAGTGTGTATAATATGCTTTGTTATTTGTATTAGTGACATTTAATGCATAAATTATGTTTAAGTTAGTTGTACAATATGGTTGATAATTTGTATTTTTTTATGTAAAGGGTGTTTTAATAACTGTATTAATTTTATTTATTTATCAATTAATTTATTTATGTAATTATGCAAAAGTTAATTGTACATAATGCTTTATAATAAGTATTACTTAAAATTAAGTTTAAGAGTGTAGTAAATATTTGTACCATAAGCTTTATAACATGTAATGCTTACAATTAAGTTTTGGAGGAGGGAAGTGCCTTCCTCCTTTATATGTAGTATAGATATACAAAGTAATAACTAAAATTATTAAACAATTTATATCAAAAATATTAAAATTTAATCATCTTTCATTTGAGATCAATAATTTTTAAAGTTTTTTATTCTTAAATTTTGGGTCTATACAAAAAATTTTGGGTTATAAATTTTAGTTGCAATGCATATGACACCAAATTTTAACTGGAAATGAAGGAGGTGACAATGGTATAAGAGTGTGTAAGAATTATATTGTATGTGAGGAGAGAGTAAATTTGATATTAAAAAAAATAAATAAAAAATAAAAACAAAAAACAGTTTTAGTTTTATCAATTTGACACAAAAGTGAGTCAAATAATAATTAAGTGTCGTATTAGGTAAATAAATGCAAATTTCCGAAGTAAATTTTAAAGAACTCACATTTTGTTAAAATCACAAGCTTTTTCTAGAATGTGTCCTCAACTACTATTTTTTCAATGCACTCTCTTTTCTTTTTGGCTCTAGCTCTCATGGAAGGGTGTCATCACTTTTGTAGCTCGCCATTCACACTTGGAGGGTGAAATGGCGCCGCCATTCACCCGCTACCACACCACTATCGTGCCTCGCCATTGCAAATGTGACTGAAGTCACATTCGCCATTTGCACACTTCTTTCTGAATTTTTTGACCGTTTGGCCTTCAAACGACTACTTTTTAATTTTTTTTATCTCACCTTTAGAAATACTACCCGTAAATTAACTATTTTTCACACAAAAATCTTAATTCTTTCTACAAATAATTATGTCTTAATCACTTCCACATACCGTCCATAAAATCAAAGATGGTGCTCAGAAAATAATTGACGTGGATACCATTCGTCAAAAAGAGATTATCGAGTTAGCTAAGAAGTTTAACAACGCACACAATGCTAAAGATGATTTGAGGAAATGATACGCGGAATGTAAAGACATTTCGCAAGAAAAACTAGCTTCGATTGAGACGTTTCTAGAAGAAGAATCTTGGAAAGTTCATGAGATTAAAAATGATTCGTATAAATTCGGCGAGCAAAATACAAGATAACATTAGTGTAAAAGTTCGTTAGATGCATAAAGGAAAAAAAATAGGACAATTGTGTTTTATTTTTAAATTTCGTATTGTAAATTTAAATGAATGAAAATTTAGTTTGTTTGATTTCGTACGTGTACAACTTTTTTTTGAATTCGTATTACTCCAACAGATACTTTTTCCCTCGTAAATATCGCTTATCATAATTCATTTTTTCAACCAAAAGTTACTGATTCTAGTGCTAAGTATAATTCAATTTCTCTCTCTCTCTCTCTCTCCCTTTTCTCACTCTTCTTGTTCACTCTCTCTTCCCCTCACGATTTCCTCGTCTTCTATCATCTACATCAAGATTTATTACAATTAAACACTACCATCATCTTTCCCACCTCATCGCGATCACAACGGTACTAGCCGATTTGTCTCCGGACCTCCGACGCGTCGCCACGCGCCAGCGACGACTTTCTCCGGAATTCTTATATTCCGGCGATCTAGAGCAATTAAGCTTGACACCTGTTTGGCCTTTGTGTTTCCATGTACTTACTGCCAAACCGGAGCCGCCTTAACCCAGATTTTCCGGCCAAGTTCCGGCATACTTGTTTTTTGCTGCTTGTGTTTTCTTTTCAGTCGTTTGAGTTTTACGTGAGGTTGGTCCTCGTGATTGTTGGACCCCGACACTCTCCGGAGCCCGATCCTAGGTTCTCGCCGGAAATCGCTGCCTGCCGCCGCCGCGCCTCGCTGCCATTAATCGCGACGGATTTTTCCTAGTGAGAATATTTGTTTCCCTTACCCTCTTTTATCCTTATATATTTTTTCGCTTCCTTTTTTTGTTTCTAGGTCGTGTCTTTGCCGCTGGTAGTTTTGGGTTGGTTTATTTCCGTTTTGTGTGTGCACTCTTTTCCTTTGTTGGTTGGGTATTCTTTGGTTTAGGGTAGGTTTGTCTTTGTGGCATTGTTGTTGTTTGTTGGGGGTAGGATAGACGCCTTGGTTAGCGATGGTATCCTGAGGTCATGTCTTGCCGGGTTGGGTGGTGCAGGCGGGGTACTCGGGGTAGGCGGGGTAGATGGGGTAGGTGGGGTAGGCGGGGTAGATGGGGTAGGCGGGGTTGGTGGAGTAGGTGGGGTAAGCGGGGTGTTGGAAATGTATATATTTACAAACATGTGAATGTCCGGATTCGAACTCGTGACCACGGGATTGCACACATTAGCGAATGAGAATTAAAGTTAATAATTAATGTTTATGTTTACGATTAATTATTGCACATTAAGTCATTTTAACGATCGTTAAGTATTTAACGGAAAATGACTAACGACCGTTAAATGAAAAGTGGAAGGACTAGTAATGGAAAATCTTGAAATGAAAAAGTTATGGGTTTCTCTTGGGCTTGTTGTATGGCGGCCAAGGGCTTGATCCAAGCCTAATCCCTAACTTGTTTTCAAGAATTCCATTCACTATATAAGCAAGACTAGGCTCTAGGGTTTCATTCATATCTATGTGCATTGAATTAACCCTAGTTCTCTCCTCTCCTTTTTCTCTTGCAATACTCGGCCGAACACCCCCTTGTTAGGGAGTTTGGTTTTGTTTTGTCGTATAACGAGGACTTGTGTTAGATCTAGCAATCGATTGATTCGTTGGTTAATTCGTGTGTACAAGAACGTGGTAGTAAGACATTATTCTTATACCATATTGGTTTGAGTTGTAGAACGGTAAGGGACAACTCTTCAAACCACTTCTTTGTTTTGCTCAAAGGATCTGACATTCGCAAGAGGTACGTTACGCATACTTTCGCTAATTATTTATTTGTTATGATCTTTAAGTCTTCTCACTGTACTCTTGATGTCTTTATGTTTTATTGTATTTATATATCATAAACTAAGCGGTGGCATCACGAGCCTTGTATAACAAGTAATTAATTATCAAACACATAATTAAAATAAACATGATTGTGTTATTATTTGTATGCGTAGATCTAGGGTTTGCAAAACCTAAACCCTAATTTTGAGGGGCGTTATTTGGTGCCCTAATTAGGGTTTTGTAAACTATTGTTTTAATTGGATTAGAAACCCTAAGATGCATGCAACTTTATGTGTATATGCGTAACTCTGTTTGATTGCATTAATTGTTAAGTGTAATTTTATGTCCATGATATTTATCTGCATGTTTTATCATGGATATGCATTGTATGTCTTTCATGTTTAAGTGATATACAGTAAATTATGATAGATCTAAAATTGGGGAAGACCTCAATAATTATTAATTTAATCAATTATGTGCTATGTGGTATATATTTAGTTTTTGACTTACGCAAGCGATGAATCGATGCATGTGGTTCACCTTGTACATAGATGAAAACGGGTGGAAGTCTTAATTAAATATATGCATATTGACATATATAGAATTGGTTATTAATAGGTTTTATCAAAAGGTTTGCATGTGGCTATTTGCATGACTTATTTTTTGTTATACATTCATTGTTTATTTTTTCAAATACTTGCTTGTTTGATATGTGTAACAAGGGTATTTTTACAAGAAAAATAATCTGACCTAAACAATGGTGAAACATGTAATTTTAAGAATAGTAATCATAATCGCTTAATTGATTGATGACTTTGGTACAAATGGTCCGAAAGGCTCACCCATGAGAATGAACTAATAAAAGGGTTTAAAGAAGTGCATCACACCGAAAGGATGTCTAAGGTTGTGCCTTAGCGCGCACTGTCCTCCGCCTCTGTAAGTTCGAATGGAGCTACTTAGTAAGCCATTAAATGTGCAAGCTCATCTTAAGGCGAATTAGTTTTAATTCCATGCGCCACTTCGGTGGTAATTATCCAAACACTAAGTGTTTACACTTATGCAAAAGTATGGTATAATGGATGATAATTAACACTAAATTCCTTGATTGGTGAATCCAATACCTCAATTAAAGTTTGATGATGAAAAGCTTATACATTAAAACAAGATATAAATGTTTTAATAAAACTATGCTACCAAGATGAATGCATGACATCTTTGTACATATTTGATTTAACATCAAAATTATTACCCTTTAATTTAAGTTATATGCCATCCAATGAAACGAAACACCTAAGATTATTTTTTATTTGCGTGAGACCGTGACTTAGATCATAATCAAAGGGTAAAATGTCCACGTGTCGTGAGAACGGGCATGGACGATTTTGCGCTTAAGTTGGACAACTTAATTGAGTTAGCGGTGAGGAACGGCAACTCAAGGCATAAGATGGGATAAAACATGTTTACATGGCAATTGAAATTGGCTATATGTAAATCCCATAAATCTAGGAATTGCAATTGAAATTGGCAATTGAGCAAAAGCTCTACCATTTTGTATAAGGTTCATTACTAGCGTATCAACCGACGTAATGAAATTATGACAATTTGGATCCTAGTTTTCAATGAAAATTAAATGGTTATATATTTATGAACCATGGGTATTTAATTTTCTTGAAAAGGTTAATTATCGAAAATACTAAAATTGAATTTTGTAATTCTTTTGAATGTATAAATGCAACATTTAACCAAAACGTGGTTTGTCTTGGATTAGTAAATTGATCCACTCGCTTTCAAACAAATGTTTGATCGAGAATAATTCTTCGATAAGACAAACGAAGTCTCTTTCCATGGGAGAAGCATGAGACTCAATCCTATTACTTTTCATAAATGAGAAAGGTATAATAGGAACATTTGAATTGTCTAAATTCTAATGTAACTCTTAGCAATGAATTGCACATCTTATTTTCCATAAAGATTTCATTATCCTCCTTTGGTGAATAAATCCTTGGTAACAACATGAATGTTGGTTAACTGGAAAACATCTATATGAGTTACCACATTAGAAGCTAGACTAATTACCACAAAAATTGGTAAAAGGCAAACTAGCATATTTTATCTAGTTGTTTTGCTTTAGCCTTTAAAGGTACTACATACCGATATGGGATGGTAGGCTGTTGAGGAAGAAATTGCATACCCAATTTTTCGAGTTAAAAACATTGATGGATAACCCATCATTCATAGAGTAGAACACACCTTTTAGTACCTTAGTAATGATTACGTATGGTTCTTTAAAGGTGTAGGAAAGTAAATAACAAGCAAGTTGTTTTCATTTGGTTATGCAACACTTACAATGTTGTCGATTCGGTGGGAGCATTTGTGTTGCATTACCGAATAAGAGTTGTTTTATTGATCTCTAATTCGGTGGGGCTACAAGCCTTATTTTACGTGTAGTAACCCAAATTATCGCAAAGATAATTACTTTCTAATTGTAGACACTTGTGTTTTAAGGATAGTCGTGTGCGCTTCCTTACTAAACAATATAGTTCTACATCTACTTGTTATATCTATGACACCGATAACGCTACACGCGTCGTTCGGGGTCAAAGAAACTTCCTTTTCTTCGAGCAGTTTTATAACACCCTAGGCGTGAACCTAATCGTTGTAGTGTAGTAATTAGGGTAAGCCACGGTATTGATATCGTTCTCTGGGGAATAGGAATGCTAGTAAGAAGTTACTACGCTAAGGTTAAGGTTGAGGAAGATTATTTTGTATTTTTATATTTTATGAAATGGAAAGGTACGAATCTCGGTATTGGATTTGGGGGTTGGTATTTCTACCGATTACTCTACTATTATCTAATTATCTAAACTAAGGTTGTGGGAGTCTATGTCTAATTAATGTGTGCTCGTATGATAGTTTAAGGATGTGTTTACTTAGGTTGTACTACTCCTTAATTATCTCCTATTGGTGGTTGAGTTGTCACGCCCTTATTCTTAGTTGCGTTGTGTGTCTAAAGTTGTAGGGTATGCTTCTCCCAACTCTTTGAACTTACCAAAGGGTCTCGCCTACAAAACCCACTAGGGATGATAAACTCTTACTCTAAGGCACACTTTGGATAATTTAGCCTACAACTACTCGTAATCATATTCTAAGGTTCACAAAGATGAATCAAGCATTAAGTACACAACGAATGACCTATCGCATTACTAGATCATTGATCAACTAAGATAAGAAACAACCAATCAATATTCAATAATTAAGTTTCATACTTCCTAAGCAAACACACAAATAAATTAGCGGACATGGAGAACATGCAAGCATACACACAAATAATCAAAGACATAATTGAATTAATGAAGTAAATACTTATCTTGATGTAAGATAGGGTTTAAAACCCTAAAATATCGTACAAGACACCTTAGGTTCGGTTTTAGGTTTTCACCCAAAAGACTCTCTCTAAACCGAAAAATTCGGATTATATATATAAGATTACATATGCGACGGCGCCACCTTATGTTTCGGACGCCGCCGTGTCGCCGCCATTAGGGTTTCGTCTTGGCCACGTTAACCTTGCGACGGCGTCACCTTATGTCCGTGACGCCTCCCTTCAGCTTTCGACGTCGTCTGGTTGCATCTAGGCGCCCGAGTAGCAACGGCCTACTCTTTAAAGCCCGACGTCGTCACTTGAAAATAGGGTATTTGGCCACCGTATCGTCACAAAAATCCTCCGACGGCGCCACACCACACCGACGCCGCCTCGCTTTTCAAAGACTTTGAGTGTCTCGATTCGACTTTGGCCATTTTCTTCATATATTCGCGCTTTTCGTCCAAATAAGTGCCATTCCAAAGATTTTGCCTTCGAGACCTAAAAGTGAAAAGGAACGATATTAAGCAATAACGGATACAAAGTGATCAAATAAGGACTTAAACGACCCTCAAAATGGTACCTTTTAAAACCTTATCAAATATCCCTACACTTGTTATTTGCTTGTCCTCAAGCAAATGTGCTTTTAGCCAATTAATTTATAAGTTAGGGTTCATAAAGCATTAATTCAAAACGGTCCACAACACATATAAGCCCATAAAAGTCATAACAAGCACGGAATTACATACTAGCACCTCACATGGGGTGTTTGGGTACTCACATCTCTCTCGGGTGTATATATGAAATATAACAAATAGGAAATGGAAGATAAACACTCATTAACCGGTCATAGTACATAGATTACCATAGGCTTGAGAATAGATCAAACCTCCATCGCTTACGTAAGCACCTAGGAAAGACTATCAAAGAGGTCTTTTAAAGGGTTGTAATGTTAGGCTTACGGTAGGAAACAAGGGTTTGGTGGGATAGGCTATTTAGTGGTGGCAAGTCAAAATCTCTATGTTAAATGCATACGAAGAATGGCGTTGCTAAGCCAAGACTCGACACTCTAAAACTCTAGGTAACGGAAATAAACAAACATAAATTTAAAGGATAGATGTAGGATGGTAGCTGTTTTTTTTTTTTTTTTTTTTTTTCCATACACTTCTACTCTACCATCCTCTCGTGGTAACATCAAAATGATAAGGATTTATAGGCACATCCCTACACTTGAGTTTTTATTACTCTAACACTAATTTGACCCGAATTCAAAAGATCAAAACACTTGGGGTACATTATTACGCAAACAAAGGAATTTGAATTTAACATTCCCTTCCCGTCATTTTATAAATTTTAACTTTTCCCATGAATCCCAATCGTCCCAAAATCAGATACAAAGGATATGACTCGACTTAGCAACTTATGCAAGCAACTAGATAATTGAACTAAGGGTTTAGGGTGATAACAAACATTTGCACTAAAAGTGAGTGCATAAGGGGTAGGCTAAGGCGATTTGGGTGTATATTTGGGGTGGGGTGTAAACAATGTTTTCATTGATATTCGGAAAACCGAAACATCACGAGAACCGCGAAAAGGATAGGCTCGAGGGGTTAACTAGGGTATCGTGTACTAAAGATGAGTACAACGCAGGGTGTGGGGAATTACTCAACCGATGTGGAAGAAGTAATTATATTACGGGTATCAAACAAGAGTTTATCCTAATGCCTCTTATCATTTAGTTATTCCTAACTACACAAGTGTAGCCTCACTTATGATCTCGGAATGCATCACAAAACAAGTTCTAGAATCTAATATACTACCGGTTCACACTCTAAGCATTGAAGATGAATGCTTTAATTCCTACTAATCTAAGGGCGATCCTCACATTTTGGGTGGAATTTGGTGGCAAAGGGTTTTGTGCTAGTCATGCAACTTCCTATCGGTGAGACGCTTTTGTTAAGACTAATGGCCCACTCCTATATGTCATGAAAAATTTTAAATTTGGTGCCAAAATTACCCTAACCGACATTTTCTCATGGTTTATTACACAAATGCAATTGGACAAAGCAAATAATCAAGGATAAGCATAGTTTCAAAGTTCCGCTTTATTTTCCTCCTACATTTAAACCGACATTGTCCCCAATGTTCCCGAAAGTATCAAAGTTATGATAATGGAAGGTAATTAAAACGAAAGAAACTAATACTCCCTCGATTAGCTCGGTAGATCCGTAAAGTGGTGGTTAAATCCTTTCCAAGAAGAATTAATGCGTGAAAAGCTCCTTCCAATCTTATGTAACTTCTTCTTGACAAACTAAACCCGCACACTTGAAGAAAACAAATGAAACCTTCGCGTAAAATCGCGGTAATAATATATATAAGACTCGATTTAAACTAGGATATAATGCTTGTGGAATGGATGTTTACGAATTTCTAAGAAAATTAAGACCGGAAAATTCAAAAATTTATAAGTAGCTCGAAAACGAGAAAAAGTAACTGATGTTTTACTCCTTCTCGCCGTCAGTTGCAATCTCGACGCCAAAGTTATCCCGACAAAACCGGTCTCGATTTTCTCGAAAAATTCGAAAAATTTACATCTTTAGAACTGGAAAATTTCGCAAAACATCCATTATGACTCGATACAAGCATTTGACTCGAACAAACAAACATAAATATCTTTTAGTTAATTGTTATTCTCATGTTTACGTTTTTTGAAAACGTGTGTAATCCTCCCTACACTTATCCCTTATGTAAAATACCTTTATATGCAATTAAGACGAGGTTAAAAACAAAATAAAGTATTTTTACAAATTCAAACATGAGAATAAACAATCAATAAGAGATATATGACACACAAATAAAAATGAAAAAGGAAAAACACATGGGTTGCCTCCCAAGAAGCGCTTGTTTTTGTTCGAGTCACGAGCCTGACTCTACCCTTATTTAACAGATAAAGGGGAAGTTTTCCATACACTTAAGTTTAAGTGCGGGTGATAGTAGCGATACACACCCTTAGGGTGGAAATTTGCTACGTGAGGAGAGAGTGATGGGTGATTTATATGCTCAAAGGAGTGTGCTCCATTAATTATAACCTTACCTAAGTCTATTGGTGTAGCGGGTGAATCAAATCTCTCTCCTAAAAATGGATCATCTTTAATCAACTTCAAAAGATTCTTAGTTAAGGATCCATCTTGACCTAATAAACCCGGTTTAAACCCATAGTGTTTCTTGTTATCAACCATGAATGGGTGATATAAGTGTGTAAGGTTATGGGTTACTCCTATATTAGCTTCCACTCTACATGGCCTAGAATCTACCACTTTTATCAAGCAACTACCCGGACTATCTATTTTGATGGGTGGATTGGGGCCTAATTCAATTCCAAGATTCACATCTAAAGACGGAAAATTGGGTAAGGTTTTGGTTGAGGCTCGGTTCATCAAAATTAGGGACTTCCCTAGGACTAAGAGAGGGTCATGACAACAAGCATCTAAACCTACATTCTCAAGTGGCGTTTGGTCCAAAGGTTCTCTATCAATCGGGGTTCCTATAGTCTCTTCTACTTCTTCCGGTAAGTTATAGGTGATGTGTGCTCCTCAGTGATGGTAGGACTTGTGGGTTACCCGATGGGATTGGATTTTCTACTCTATCCTCCATCTTATCAAGATCACCTATGTATTCATTTTGTACCGTGGTAGCGCCTAACCATGACATGTACCTTGGCACCTCAACTCTAATCATCTCCTTCCTAAACAACCTTCCAATCAAGTTTCCAAATTGAAAATAGGTCTAAAGATTCGCTTTTGGGTCCCATGTTCCACCTCTAAATTGGGCGTGAATCTCAAAGGTTTCCCATGCAATTCGAACACCACGTCCCCAAATATCCCCATCTGCTACATAGTCAAGTCTCCTTTGGGTTTCGTGGGCGATACGAGTGTAAAAGAATTGTAGTGGAAACAAAGAAATCAATACCATGATAAAGGACTTTTGTAATAAATATTTAATTCGAGTCCACGCCCGGAAAGAATTCATCATGATGTTGCTTTGGAACCTCAAGATCTCATTTTGGAGTGGAAGGGTAAATTATGTAGTAGATTTCACTGATTGGGTGAAAGTTTTGGCGATTCGCTCTCCATAACGGCTAACGGAATAGTCAATGAAAATGGTTACCAACAAAGGTCACGAAGAAGGGGATAGACTACGAGGAAGCTAAAAATGAGAAAAATTTACTTGATAGGAATCAAGCAAAGAACCTACACGAGGTAGACTACTAACTAGCTATTCTATTCCCGCAGCGCGCTAAAACTTGATAACGCCACACGCGTGTTCGGGGTCAAGGAAACTTCCTTTCTTTGAGCAAGTTTTATAACACCCTAGGCAAAGGAACCTAATCATTGTAGTGTAGTAATTAGGGTAAGCCACGGTATTGATATCGCTCTCTAGGGAATAGGAATGCTAGTAAGAAGTTACTACGCTAAGGTTAAGGTTGAGGAAGATTATTTTGTATTTTTATATTTTATGAAATGGAAAGGTACGAATCTCGGTATTGGATTTGGGGGTTGGTATTTCTACCGATTACTCTACTATTATCTAATTATCTAAACTAAGGTTGTGGAGTCTATGTCTAATTAATGTGTGCTCGATGATAGTTTAAGGATGTGTTTACTTAGGTTGTACTACTCCTTAATTATCTCCTATTGGTGGTTGAGTTGTCACGCCCTTATTCTTAGTTGCGTTGTGTGTCTAAAGTTGTAGGGTATGCGTTTCTCCCAACTCTTGAACTTACCAAAGGGTCTCGCCTACAAAACCCACTAGGATGATAAACTCTTACTCTAAGGCACTCTTTGGATAATTTAGCCTACAACTACTCGGTAATCATATTCTAAGGTTCACAAAGATGAATCAAGCATTAAGTACACAACGAATGACCTATCGCATTACTAGATCATTGATCAACTAAGATAAGAAACAACCAATCAATATTCAATAATTAAGTTTCATACTTCCTAAGCAAACACACAAATAAATTAGCGGACATGGAGAACATGCAAGCATACACAAATAATCAAAGACATAATTGAATTAATGAAGTAAATACTTATCTTGATGTAAGATAGGGTTTAAAACCCAAAAATACTGTACAAGAAACCTTAGGTTCGGTTTTAGGTTTTCACCCAAAAGACTCTCTAAAACCGAAAATTCGGATTATATATATAAGATTACATATGCGACGGCGCCACCTTATGTTTCGTGGACGCCGCCGTGTCGCCGCCATTAGGGTTTCGCCTTGGCACGTTAACCTTGCGACGGCGTCACCTTATGTCCGTGACGCCGCCTCTTCACTTCGACGTCGTCGGGTTGCATCTAGGCCGCCTCGAGTAGCAACGGCCTACTCTTTTAAAGCCCGACGTCGTCACTTGAAAATAGGGTATTTGCCATCGTATCGTCACAAAAATCCTCTAACGCGCCGCATTCACACCGACGCCTTGCCTTCGCTTTCAGCAGACTTTGAGTGTCTCGATTCGACTTTGGCCATTTTCTTCATATATTCGCGCCTTTTCGTCCAAATAAGTGCCATTCCAAGATTTTGCCTTCGAGAGACCTAAAAAGTGAAAATGAACGATATTAAGCAATAACGGATACAAAAGTGATCAAATAAGGACTTAAACGACCCCTCAAAATGGTACCTTTTAAAACCTTATCAGACACAAATCATATTAATCAAATAAACGAACGTGTATCGTGTTATTTATCTGATACATGATGTTGTTCCATGCACAAGTGGGAGAAATCTTATTATGTGCAAGGTACAACACATATTAATATGATTTAAAAGGATTCTCTTGACTGTAAAGTAAGAGAATAACGTTCTAATAGGAAGTATACATTTAAATATGTATGATTGCCCTATTAAGAACATGTGTCAAGATAATAACAAAGACTACTTTATTTTAAATATTTATGTCATTCAATATTTAAGAAACACTTGTAGTTACAATTTATGTTACGTGAGAATGTGAACTAAATTGTAGCCCAAGGTAAAATATCCATGCGTCGTGAGAACGAGCATGGATGATTCTGCAGTTTCTTACATGGAACATTTCATGGAATGACATAATTAAATGAAGTAATCTAATACTACTTTGAATTTGAGTATTCGATGAATGACTTAAATGTATGTGGTAATTATTAACTTGAAATATTAATTGAAACATGAGGTGGTGTTCATAATTACTTTAATTATAAATGTTTATGATTTTGTAAAGTCACAAACATAAAGTCTTTAAAGACTTACAATATAAAGTAAGACGTTAACTTGCTATGTTTTAAGACATTTGCATGAAGTCAATGAGTTGATCAATGACTTATAACGATAGTGGGATTATAATCGATATGTCTTTTGACTTGGTCAAAAATACTTGTGTTATAATGCATGCAATTGATTTGTAATTCTATTGTACCATTAAGTTTTACTTTGTTGGTAAATAGGTGTTTACAGAGTAGATGGTTATCTAAAATATTGTTAGATTTTCTTACAATATTAATTCTAAGGAAATACCATAGTTTTATGGTATGTTCATTAGAAGAATCAAAATCATGGCATTATTTGATTCAAGATAACTATAGTTTCTTCCAAAAGTTATCAAGGTTAGTAGATTGAGTAAAGATTGAATATACTCAATAAGACTCCAACCTAGAAGATTAATAAGACACCATTTGTTTATGGAATGTGATGAATCACATTAAGTCTTATAATGAAGTTCAATTTGTTAAACTACTTGTAAAGTGGGTTGTAACAAACTAATGTCGAGAACGGCAATGCTTTTGTAATATCCCAAAAGAGAACAATGTATTGTTGTTCACCGACTAAACTATTTAAAGGTAAGCTTTAAATTGTTAAAGGCAAGTGGGAGTTTTGGTTAGATCTTGAAAGATTGAATTACAAAATACATAATCTTCTAAAAATGCACTAGCAAATATCATGATGAGGCTAAACATGTAAATGATAGACCTCATTATGATGGAATTGTCATTCGTAGATCCGTAAGGATATCTCAGATATTTAATATGTTGAGGATTATGAGTTACAGGATCATGGTAAGCCTGTTAATCATGATGATGAATTTATCAAATGTTGAATTGTGGTAAATCAATCATACTATGAATGTTGAGATCTCATCCATAAAGATAATCAACTTTAGATACTTGGTTTATCTTAATAATGAATATGAGTTTCTTCAAAGGATGGAAACCCTAGTGGTTTAAATCATTATGTAGAAATCATATGGACAATATTGTACACATATTTAATGCATGTCTAGTGATAATAATATTAATCATATTTAAGAAATTAACTATGATTGAATATTCTTTACTAGATACATTAAATGGAAGTATAAAGATTATAATTGTCATACTTAGTTTCATTGATATGAAATTTTGACAATGAATGTCATAACTCTTTGTTGTGGAATTACTTTTGCGAGGACGATGAGTAATACAAAGAAGTTTTATGAATTCAAATAATCCTTGGATATGTACAAGCGCAAGAATCCATGAATGGATATATGCAAGCATCTAAGAGATGTTTCTTATGTTTAATATTAAATCCATGTTTGATTTAATAATTAAAATAAGATAGCTCATAAGTATTCCTAAAAGCTAGTGGGAGTATTATTTTAAATCTTATATGTTGTATGGCAACTACATTCCACCTAAATTAAGTTTTAGTTGGAATGAACTTCGTTTGTAAGATTTGGAAATAAGATATATAATATTGAAAAATATGTTTATTATTATAAACATATGCGGTAAATAAATGAGTCTAATAGAACATGATGAATACATATCTTTGACAAGATAGATGAGATCTTAAAGTTTAACTTGAAGATTCATCATGAACATCATGTTGTGTATAAAGTTGTTGTGTCATGCTTGATTACAAGATGATTTGACAACATTGAAAGTTGTTAGTGTAATAAATATTTTAAAGGAATATGTTTGGATTTAGAATCACATTCCACACCCCGAGATGCTCCTAGATTCTATGGATGATTATATGACAATTGTTTCATAATTGTCATTGCCAACAAACTTGAGTTTTGGTAGGCACCAACATTACACTATAACTGCTCAAAAGTTTACGGATATTTAAAGAGCATATTGTTGTACACAATGATGTTAGTATAATTGAGATGACACTCAATTCTAGTCACGGTATCCTTGATGATGACCATGTTGACTAGTTATGCTCATCTAAGAGCATAGTTGCATTATACATTAAAGAATAAAGAATACTTTAAACTTTAAAAGTTTTGAAAGATGATTGTCATATAAAGGTGGTTCATGTTGTCACGCACCTTATGGAATGATATGACAATATCAAGATATGTGTAAACACATACAAGAAATTGAATTCTTGAAATAAGTATTCTCAAAATTCCTATAGATCAAAGTTAGTTGAAATTATGCCTTGTCAACAAGTATGAGTTGCATGACTTGTGGAAAAATTCATTAACTAAGAATTATCATGCATTGATCTATTTAGTATTTGGATAAAGGATGTTAAACAATTATTATTTATAATGAATTAAAGTACGGTATACGTTTAATTTCATTTATAATATTGTGTCCTATATTTGCATGTTTAAATCCATGAATAACTTAAGTTATTCTAAATAGTCCGTTGTCAATCAATAACATGGGAATGATATTGAATTAAGACAAATCTGAGTATTATTTAGAATATACTTGAAAGTGTATTGATGCGTAGCATGACTAAATTCAGATGATATTCAATGAATTGAGTATAGGACTTATCCCACCCACATGATGATACTTTATGGATCTTAGTCATTAAGTATATCATGAATATTTATCCTCTGACTTGAGATACAAGAGATATGTCATGGATGTAGTGCATTTTTGTGAAGCAATCTAACGCTATACGAATCGTTAGTTATAAGGGTTGTTTTCGTAGTGTTGCGAAATTTATGAATCTCGCTTGTAGTCAAAATAGATTTGTTTCATTCAAATTTATTTTGAAGTATAATCTTCTTGGGCCCCTCGTAGGGTTGTTAAGATGTTTGCATGGCCATGCCCAAGGTCTTCGGAATATGTTCGTAAGAATTGGTAATCTTAATCAATCACATAAAGCGAGAAATGAATAGTTAATTAAGAAATGAGTGAGATCCATATTCTTATTAACATGGTATTAGAAACAAAGGATGAATATGATGATGAATCATCAAACTTGGTTTTTCTCCGTAAAACCATACACGAGTTGTACCGGGGCATTAGCGTATTGCTAGACGCTAACCAATGTCATTTCACGCTTAGTAAACATATCCAAGTGGGGCGTTGGAAATGTATATATTTACAAACATGTGAATGTCCTGATTCGAACTCGTGACCACGGATTGCACACATTAGCGAATGAGAATTAAAGTTAATAATTAATGTTTATGTTTACGATTAATTATTGCACATTAAGTCCGTTTAACGATCGTTAAGTATTTAACGGAAAAATGACTAACGACCGTTAAATGAAAAGTGGAAGGACTAGTAATGGAAAATCTTGAAATGAAAAAGTTACATGGGTTTCTCTTGGGCTTGTTGTATGGCCGGCCAAGGGGCTTGATCCAAGCCTAATCCCTAACTTGTTTTTCAAGAATTCCATTCACTATATAAGCAAGACTAGGCTCTAGGGTTTCATTCATATCTTTGTGCATTGAATTAACCCTAGTTCTCTCCTCTCCTTTTTCTCTTGCAATACTCGGCCGAACACCCCCTTGTTAGGGAGTTTGGTTTTGTTTTGTCATATAACGAGGACTTGTGTTAGATCTAGCAATCGATTGATTCGTTGGTTAATTCGTGTGTACAAGAACGTGGTAGTAAGACACTATTCTTATACCATATTGGTTTGAGTTGTAGAACGGTGAGGACAACTCTTCAAACCACTTCTTTGTTTTGCTCAAAGGATCCGACATTCGCAAGAGGTACGCTACGCATACTTTCGCTAATTATTTATCATTATGATCTTTAAGTCTTCCATTGTGTACTCTTGATGTCTTTATGTTTTATTGTATTTTATATATCATAAACCAAACACGGGTAGGCGGTATAGGAGGTCGGGAGGGTTTAGGGTGGGTAGTTGGAATGTTGGGTCCTTGACAGGAAAGCTCTTTGAGCTGGCGGATGTGTTGAGGAGACATAAGGTTGACATTGCGTGCTTACAGGAGACTAAATAGAAGGGCTCCAGCTCGAGGGAGGGTAACGGTTTCAAGTTTTGGTACTCGAGCTCTAAGACAGCGAAAAACGGAGTTGGAGTTATTTTGGCGGCGGGTCTCAAGGATAATGTAGTACAAGTGATCCGGATGAGCGATAGGATCATGGCGATTACGTTGGTCATTGATGGGGAGATCCTTAACGTAATTAGCGCATATGCACCACAGGTGGGCCAGAGTGAAGTAGAGAAAAAGACCTTCTGGGACTCCCTCGACGAGCTTGTTAGGGAGTGCCCCGCGGACCAACGTGTATTTATAGGTGGTGACTTGAATGGCCACGTAGGAGCGGCTTCGGATTGATACACCGGGGTTCATGGTGGTTTTGGCTTTAGAGTTAGGAATGATGAAGGTCGATCGATTTTAGAGTTTGCTTTGGCTCACGACTTGGTAGTAGTGAACTCTTTCTTCAAGAAGAGAGATGTGCACTTGATCACCTTCCAGAGTGGGGGTGACAACACCCAGATTTACTATCTGATGGTGCGAAGAGATGACCTTAGGGCATGTAGGGACTGCAGGGTTTTACCAAGCGAGACATGCTCATCCCAACACAAATTTTTAGCTCTGGACTCACTTTTCATGAGGCAACAACCTAGGAGAGCAGCTACCAGGTTGGCGAGGATTCTTTGGAAGAATTTGAATGGTGGGACGGCAAAGTCTTTTAGAATGAAAGTCTTTGAGGGACTTTATACTCGGTCGGAGGACTTGACTGCTAGAGATGCGGATCAGTTGTGGACCGTTCTTGCCGACATCATTAAAAAATCGGCAAAAGAGTCCCTAGGCGTGACTAGCGGGACAGCTAGGTCCCAGCCACCAAACAGGGAATATTGGTGGTTTAGTGAGGAAGTTCAATCCAAAGTTGCCGTGAAACAATCAAGGTTAAGAGACCTTATTCGGTGTAGAGAGGGTTACCAAACAGACATTATTGCTGCAGAGGAGAGGTATAAAGTAGCCAAAAGAGAAGCGAAAAGGCAGTGGCTCAGGCGAAGGAAAAGGCGTACGAAGATTTGTACAAGAAATTGGACTCCAAAGAGGGGGCAAACGATATATTCGGGATCGCTAAAGCCCGAGAGAGAAGGAGGGTGGATTTAGGAAACGTCAAATATGTCAAAGACGTAGGCGGACGGACCATTGTGCACGAAGAAGATATTAGGAAAAGATGGGGAGAGTATTTCTCCTCCCTTTTCAACGGAGGAAGCACTGAAGGAAGCGGGGATGTAGAGAACAATATCCAAAGACCTGAATGCTACTATTCGAGGATTAGTCAACCAGAAGTGAAGGTTGCACTATAGAAGAAGGGGACAAACAAAGCGGTAGGTCGGACCAAATCCCCATAGAAGCTTGGAGGTGCCTGGGGAAGGAAGGGGTAGAATGGCTGACTTGCCTCTTCAACAAGATCTTCTCAGGTGCTAAGATTCCGGAAGAATGGAGACTCAGTGAAGTCATCCCCATCTACAAGAACAAGGGGGATGTGCAAGTGTGTAGCAATTATAGGGGCATCAAGCTCCTTAGCCACACCATGAAGCTTTGGGAGAGAGTTATTGAGAGGAGGATGAGAAGGGAGACGAGGGTGTCTGAGAACCAATTTGGTTTTATGCTAGGAAGGTCTTCGATTAAGGCTATCCACCTTCTCAGAAGTCTCATGGAAAAGTATAGAGAGAGACAAAAGGACCTGCATATGGCGTTCCTTGACCTTGAAAAGGCTTATGATAGTGTCCCTCGAGAATTGATTTGGAGAACTCTTATTGGCAAGGGAACACCAAGGAGATACGTGAGAGTCATTAAGGATATGTACGAGTGGGTTAAGACCCATTTACGGTCCACCGTGAGGATCTCAGAGTTTTTCCCTGTGAAAGTTGGGCTACACCAGGGATCCGCTTTAAGCCCCTACCTTTTCGCCTTGATTCTAGATGAATTATCTCGAGGGATACAAGAGGGCATCCCGTGGAGCATGATATTTGTTGATGACATTGTGTTGGTGGCAGAATCGGCGGAAGGGTTAAACATCAGGCTTGAGCTCTAGAGGGAGGCTCTTGAAGTCAACGGGCTTCAGGTGAGTAGAGAGAAGACTGAATACCTGAGATGTGCTTTTGGGTGGAGCGAGTCAGGCCACCACGAGGATATTCGTATCGACGACCAGATCCTGCCACCCAAAGAGTCTTTTAGATATTTGGGATCGATGATTCACAAATCAGGGAGGATAGATAAAGACGTAACCCACCGGATCAGAGCTGGTTGGGCAAAATGGAGGGCGGCGTCGGGTGTCCTCTGTGACAGGAACGTTCCCTTAAAGTTAAAGGGGAAATTTTATAGGGTGGCGATTAGACCGGCTATGTTGTACGGGTTCGAGTGTTGGCCTATCTCCAAGGCCCATGCTAACAGGGTAGAGGTGGCAGAACTGAGAATGTTAAGATGGACTTGTGGTAAAACCTTTCTTGACATGATCCCGAACGGAGTTTTCAAAGCAAAACTGGAAGTCGGAAATATTATTGCGAAGATGAGAGAAGGTAGGTTGAGGTGGTTCGGCCATGTCGGAGGAGGCCTCAAACAGCGCCGGTTAGAAGGGTCGAGGCGCTAGTAGTAGATGGTGTGAGAATAAGGGGCATACCCAAACTCAGTTGGGAGGATAGACTTAAGCTTGACATGTAAGAGCTTCGCTTGTCGGAGGACATGACCTCAGATAGGAAAGGGTGGAGAGATAGGATTAGGATCTGTGGTTAGTTTTGGCTTGGGGCTTTGTGGGTTTAGGTGGGTTGGGTGGGATAGGCTTTTAGGCGTCTCGTTGTTTGCCTTGCCCTGGAGGTTTCGGTTTTTGGTGCCTCCCCTTTTTGTTTTTCCGTAGTTTTAGGCCCCGTGCGTTGCTTTGTTTTGCTTTGTGTTGTTTAGGCTTGCCTGCTTTTCTTGCCCTGCTTTGCTTTGGTGCCTTGTTTTGCTCTGCCTTAGCTTTAGGCCCGTGCGTTGTTTTTGCTTTGCTCTATGTTGCTCCCTTAGGTCTGCCTGCTTTTCTTTGTTGCCTTGCCTTGCCTTGTTTTGCTTGCTTTCCGTCTTGCTTGTGCTTGTCGCCATCGCCTTCCGCTTTCTTTTCTTTTCTTTCACCCGCACACTGCACTCACGGAGGTCTCGTTGAAGCAGCCTCTACTCCCGGGTTTATCCTCGGGGAGGGTAGGATCTGCTCACATTTTACCTCCCCATACCCCGCTCGGCGGGATTGGGTATGTTGTTGTTGTTGTTGTTATAATTCATTTTTCACACAACTTCTTTTAAACTCTCCCAAGTATCATTCATTTTTCACACAACATATACTATAGCTCACGAACCAAATGATGTGAGACTAACTAACCTTATGCGACTGCTGTGAAGAACTTGATGTTGAGATCGCACTGGCAGAGCAATTGTTGAACTTGTTTCGTCGCTTTCATGGTCGAGTTCGTAGCTGTAGGCCTGAAATATGGTGAGTTCGCTGCCAAATCATCTCCTTATAGACTACGGTCTGCACACTCTTGAAATGATGACTGGAGCCGATATGAGGAACGCAAATAACTTGATGTTGGCTAAGAACGAATTGCTTTGAAGCATTGCTGAGAAGGAAAAATTCATTAACAATTACAGAGAAATGTATAAGCTCGAAGCATGTTGATTTTCGTGTAATGTATTTTAATTATTGTATTGTATTTTTCATTTTCGTATTGTAAACTATGTATGTTTTTTTAAATGAATGAAAATTTAGTTTATTTGAAAAAATGGTGGGGCCAAAAAAACTACGAAACGACACGCAAACGGCTCAAGCCACTACAGAAGAGGTATTTTGATGTGTGAATGTGAAATGCTGAGGTGATTTGGCACAAATGGCACGCAAATGGCACGCAAATGGCATGCCACACCCTTCGCTCTCATACATGAAAATACTCTCTTTGTCACATAATAAATGTTCATTTTCAAAATGCACACAATTTTAAAAAATTCTACTAACTAAACTCTTAACCAATCAAATATCATATCTAATCACTAAAATCTATTTTAATAATTATTATCATCCATTCCAAATAGCAATGTCAAATACCTAATATGAGACTTGCGAGCAAAGGAGTATAAGATTAACAAAAGTTGAAATTTCAAAAACGGTATGAATATATCTTTCATTGTCCAAGAATCTAAAGATGAGTAAAACAAAAAGTCACACGAATATCTTAACTACATAAAATAGAGAAATGGTCAAAAAGTCAAAATGTGGAAAAGTGAAAAGTGAAAAATATGAAAATTTATTTTTGGTAACTTGGGAAATTATGTATGGTAACTTGAAAATTATGCATGGAAGAAAATATCATACTCTTAAATTTTTTAATAAAAAATCAAAAAATCATATTGTTATTTTTATAAAAAATCATGACCTGACCGGGTTTATCAAATCGGGTCAACAAAAAACCGACGTTTCAATCCGATTCTCAAACAAGCAAAAACCCGGTCCTATCCGGCCCGGTGTCCGAGTCGGTTCTCGGTTCAACCGGCCGGGTCAACCCGGGTTTAAAAACATTGCTATCAATCATATTATCGACAAGTACACTCATTACTATTAATTTTTTTGTTTATACTGTAATTTTAAATCATTAACTTTTGGTTATGAGTATTACTTTATTATTGCAATTACATTTCGTCTTTTCACGTTATATTTTGAATGTTAAACGAAACACTTGCCACAATATCGCATATCGTTAATTGTCTACCACTAAGAACAGCTGCCGCCAGGCGCGGGTACTCGCCTAGTCATATTAAATGTCGACAACCTCATAATATTTTTTTTCTTCTGATAATGGTATAGATTTGCAAGTTCACATTAATTATCTTAAAATTTAGAAAAAATAAAATTATATCCTAACTTAAATAATATTGGGATTTTTTAACAACAACCCCATAGGTGTTGTTTAACCGTTTCATGTTTAAATAATTAACACTTAAAGATCTCCAAACTTAACATCACATATAGAAATTTATAATTATGAAATATATTAGTTCAATAAATGTGTAGTTTGTATATATGGAATGCTTAAGCAACACCCATAAGGTGGTTAACAAATCTCATAGTAATAAACGTTAGTAGTCACACATTTTTAATAAGAGGGAATTTAAAAAAAAATACATGTATAATTAAATGTATTTGAAATATGTGTGTGATTGTAATTTTTTCTCACTTTTATCATTTTATTTTATTTTCTCATTTAATCCTAACTCTAAAACATTATCCATTTCTAGACACTAGTTATATGAATTTCACATTATACATTCAAGTACATATGAATTTGACAGTTTGTAAAATCCCTTGTGAATGAAATTTCATACGGAGTATAATTTTAAACACATGTAACTTTAGTTTTTTCGTTGAGTACTTTCCTTTGAAGCATAAAATTACATGTAATGTAAAGTTGTACTTCTCCTTTGGACAAGGAGTATAAGCAGAGAATTATTTTGAGAGAGAACTGAATGTGATGGCTTAGGTTGATCCTTTTTAGACTCGTAATCTTGTTGGACAAGCATAAGCAACTACATTTATTAACGATCCTAATCACTCACCTAATCATATTGCTACATTTCTTTACCTACTGCTCATCTAACTTTCGGTCGATGGACTACTTAATTAAGTTACATAATGAGCCGAATAGATGCCTCCAGCACTCTGGCCTAATTTCCCTATCCGCCAGGAAATTAACCCGAATACATGCATAGAAGCTCAATATTTAATTAGAATAGCGATAATCCCTTTTTTCTTCCATTTATAGAACAATAAATATAAAGGAAAATGAGGCAAATGCCTCCGGCGCCCTGAGACTACTCACTTTCCGGACCACTTTTTTTTTTTTTTTTTTTTTTTTTTTTAATTTGAAAATGGATGAGGGCAACCGTTGTCGTTAAAGAACTCATCGACATTGTGACAAGTGTCCCAGATGTGTAAGATATTATTTTTAAGAACCAAAAAGTTGAAGAACCGTATTTTTATCAAATGATTTTTTGTCATTTTACATAATTGTCAAGTACACATATTTGAAAATTCTTGTGAAGGCCCTGAGAGACCATCGTGTCTGAGAGGACCTCTTTTTCTATATCAAAAAGGCCACCCATTTCGCTACCAACCCATGGAGAAATGCTTAAAGACACGATGTCATACCCCTTAAAATAACGTATGAATTAAAAAAAAAAAAAAAAAAAAAAAAAAAAGCATCTCATATATTTGGTAGAGAAATACACAGTGGGGAAAAAAAAAAGCATCTCACATATATTTGGTAGAGAAATATGACACAGTGGGGACACCAGCTGACACAAAGTTGAAAAAACAACTATTTCACATATACTTGGTAGCGAAATGCTCTCTCCTCAAATGTAATAAACGATTATTTTATTCAAGGATATGCCACCATCTATTTTATTCAAGGATTGATTTTTCACATATACACAAGTGACAATGAAGACGGAAACAAGAATATAACTCAAGCGGATTACACTTGTGATCAAATGGTTGAATGGGCAGAACAACAACACTTTCGAATGAGGATGCTAAAGGTATGAACGCCATAAATACATATGAAAGAATCATTGGTATTCATAGTCATAATCACTCAATATGTGTCGTGTATGATTTAAGATTGTCTTAATAATATGTTTTTCTTAAAATATTTATTTCTTCACTACAAGCACAGATTTTGGAAAACAAACACTTCATTGATGGTGGAAAAAATTAAACATTCATAATACAACGAGATCGCTCAAGATAAAAATACTAAAACTAAACTACGATGGTATGATTTGGTTCATTAAGAAGAATTAGGGATTCTTTATATGGGCCAATGAAAAATGAACCACCATTCGCTTCAATACCCATGTCTTGCCACAATTCAGAAGCTCGCTAGTACACTTGTAGCGAGTGAGCTATCTCTTGGTCGATCTTAGCGTCAATAATTGGATCATCATCCTTAGTAAACCCAACTAATTTTACCACATTCTCAATTGGGTATGTAAGAGTGAATAACACTGTACACGATGATACGATAGCACCATTAATTTCTAACACCCATGCACACAAAACTTTGTACCCATCTGCTAGGAAACTTCCTGAAATTACAATAGAGTTCCGTAGCTGGGATATATGGAATGGAGGCCCAACCATGCGTCTTATCTCTTCTGGTATGCCTACGTCGGTAAATTGGTGACTAACCAAATCAAATGAAACTACCATATAGCGTTTGTACAAAACACCATCATTGAAAAGAAATTTTCATAACCAAGCCAAGAATTTTACCACCCACTCATCGCTGGCGGACCTTTTAGTCTAATCCTTCTCGAGGCAAAAGGTCATTTTCAATATGGTTCCAAAGGTCTCGAACTCAAGGTATACACCGACACGTACCATGGCCCTTCACCGTATAACGGGTAATTAATTTTAAAATTGTTAGGTCTAAATTGTCAGGACGTACACCAAAACCGATGACCATTTTTGGTGAATTTGGTTGATTCAAGAAGCTAGGGACTAATACCCCTATAGATCGTTTTATTGATGGGTTCCAAATAACAACCATCATGTTTGAACCATAAGAAAAGCACCGACACCTTGAGAAGTAGCAATTGGCTTAAGAGTTGGAAGATGAAAAGTTGTATCTAGGTGCGTGAAAGCTAAACTTCCATTAACGAAAACATAAAACCTACATTACCTTGCATATATGTTAAATTAAAACAACACATATCTCAGATCGAAGTCGTAGCTACGGATGAAGTTGGAAAAGTCTATTGAAGACCTCCATCTCTTTGACACAGTACGAAATTGTAGTAATGACTTAACTGGAAGTCTATTCATGATATCAACTTGTAGGTCGAAGGGTATGTTGTCCGACATTTTATTTTGATGACAATGGATAAATTAGTAAATGATTTTGAATGACAAAGTAAGCCTTGAATGACAAAGTAAGCCTTAAATAGGGATAAAACCGTGTCATACACTTGTCGTTTCTGTGTCGTATTTTGGGTTAAAATTTACACATACACATCATATTACACACGAAATCTGACATGAATATGGCATGTCAGAAACTTTATACAGAGTAAGATGTGACTAGTAACTAAACTTTTTTTTTATCACATAAAATTATACACGAAATATGACATGAATATGACGTGTCAGAGACTTTATAGAGACACATATGTGACTAGTAAATAAGCTTTTTTTCTGTTCACATAATAATATACACGAAATATGACATGAATAGAGACTACTCAACTCCTTATAGAGACAAAGATGTTCTTGGTATACAAACATTAGATACGTTAGTGGGTCACATTATATAAACCACGTTGTTGTATTCAAAACAATTACATCTTTTTATCTTTTGTTAAATTCTTCTATAGTTCAAGAGATGACATTCAAAGTCCGACTACACCATTATGGAAGTTTCACTTCACCACCTGGAAGAAATTTTGTAGGTGGTATAGTTGCTTGTGTAGATCCAGTTGATTACGAAACTTTTTCGGTCAATCAGTTGAAAATAATCTTAACCAATTGTTTAGGTTATGATGAAAACTCCCCAACCTTTTTTTATTTAAAGAAACCAAACTGTAGTCTTGATTCAGGACTCGAACTATTAGTTGATGCAATGGAAGACCCCGAACGATATCTGATATACTCAACTTCAAAAAACCAACTACATGTGTACGTATCACGGGTGGAGTTATTGTCACACCCCAAATTACATTTTGCGTGGAATGGAATTCACGGGATTATTTGTCATAGCATCACGATTCTGAGATATATTGAACGACTGAAGTGTCGTTTGAAAAGAACATCGTTTGATTTAATAAAACAATCATAGTTTACAAAGTATAGGTCCCATAAGAAAATCAACTTGCGGAAATAAGTTTGTTACAATTCAAACGATGTTTTAAAGTACGTAAAACTCAAGTGAGACGAGTCGTCATCACGACTCCATGATGTCCAAATGCATGCCATGAAGTGAATGCCTTAGATACCTGAGATAAAACATGCTAAAAAGTGTCAACACAAAGGTTGAGTGAGTTCATAGGGTTTGTGTTGAAATGTAAAGCCTTTCAAAAATCGTTTATGCAGCAAAGGCATTGTAAATCCACTCAGTTCCAAGTTCCGCCCATACAAAACTTGCAACCTGTGTATTCACAACCCATTGCCAAAGTGTAATATAGTTTATGTTCAAGCCCACATCGTCAAATGAATTCACAAAATAGTGCCTAACTTAATGTATCCACAGTTACTTAATATAACACATAATTCGTACGGTTTCAAATTGTTCCTTGACCATTAGCTCAGGATTGTACCAAGACCATTAGTTCACTGGTTCTACCAAGACCATTAGTTCACTGATTCTACCAAGACCATTAGTTCACTGATTATACCAAGACCATCAGTCACCGATTATACCAAGACCATCGGTCAATGATTATAATATGGAAATTCTAAGCATGGCAATCATATTGCCAGCATGACTAAACATTCGATTCGGATAAACATATTATTTGCAAATAGTCATGAATATAATAAAAATCATTGAGCATGCATCTCCCCAAAGAGTTTCATAAATAATTAAAAGCGAGAAAAAGTGGGGCTATGACTCACTTGGACAATAATGCGATGGCAAAGTGGATACATCGAAATGTAGCGTGAATCTCGAAAATGACCTATTATGAATGGTATGATACGTAATGAGTTATGATGTAACGTTATGCATGCATTTCGTATGTTATTTATACCATTTGTGAGTTTTGAAAATAATACTTATCGTCGAAAAATACTCTTTTGACGTCTTGACCATTCTAAAATGACTTTACAAGTATTTACGTCAAAATGTCATCCTACAATGGTTTCTTAATGATTTATAGTGAAATTATCACTTTTCGTCGTAAAACAATGTCGTCGGAAATTTTCATGAAAGTGACAAAAATGGCCTCGAAAAGCTAGTCGTAAAATGGTGTACGTCGAACGTTAGGAAACAAACTCGACGGTTTTGGAAAGCTTGTATCAAAATCTAGAAGTTTCAGTTCATGAGTTTTCGTCATAGAGGTCTCGAACATATAGATAATAGAGGTTAAATATGGTGATTTTGTCTAATTGATGTGTAAAAAGTGAGTTTCGGCAAAGTTTAAGCAACCGTAATTAATTTATTACAACTCCGCTATACAAACGGTTGGTCATTTTGGAAAATATGCTTGGTGATCTCGATTTTATTAGAAGACATTTCGTTCCAAAAAGTTCCACATCCACGTTAAAAACAGCCTTCAACATGGTCATTTTAGTTACCGTAACACTTATCTCGTAAAAATAATATAGTTTTTCTAAAAATAATAGTTACGGCAAGTTTATGAAAACGCGCATATTTTAGTCGTTTCAAATCCGTTTTCTACGTATTATACGTCCTTAGCTTCGTATCAAAGTATAATAATAGATTTTTGATAAGTCGAAATAATTTGTAAAGCTTAGGACTCGTTTTTGACTCGAATAAAGTAAAAATAGGTTGTTGAAATTTTACGAAAATGTATATATCGACGTCAAACTTGAAAAATTCATAACTTCTTCGTTATAACTCCGTTTTAATCCGCTCAAGCGGCCACGATTCGTTTTAAAGTATATTTTCTAAACATCAAGGCCAAAATTCGTGCCCTACTGTCGGATTTTCCGAAAAACAAAATAAGGACAGACCACTTTTATATACTTGTCGAAAATAGTTTTTCTCGTACTAAACCTATTCCAATCCTTCAAATCAACTCCAAAGCTAATCTAATCCTACCATACACCTTCTTAGGGTGTCATGGGTTCCTAGACATCATCAAGACCAACATATACCAAGGGGATAATTATAGGATGACCTTTATATATATATAACTCTAAAAATCATGTAAAAATGGTATAAATCAACATAAGTCTTGCATGCTTGCTATGAAAATGATAAAATACTTATGAAATGAAAAGGAAAGATGAAAAATGTAAATGATATGCTTACAAGTAACTTGATGAGGTGCAAAGAACAAAGGTTAACCTAAACACCCTAGGTTTTTATTTCAAAACCTTAATAAGAGTGTACACTAGATTGTTAAGAACTTGAGCTTTCAAAATTTTGATGATCCCTTGAAAACCCTTGGATGGCCGGTTTTGATGGAGAACCAAAAGAGAGAAGAAAAAAATTTTCTAACACTTGAATGAGTAAGAATGAATGATTGAAATGAATTAGATATGAATTTAAGTTAGTGTATTGTTTTAAACAATCAAAGAAAAACCATGCTATCATTAAATGTCACCTCCCCCTTGGTCGGCCAAGGGGGGAGGGATTTGGTAAAAAAAAAATTTTTTTTTTTTCTTTTATATCATGTATATACTTGTATAGTTGTAAGAAAAAAATGTAAGTGAAATGTTGTGTAGTAATAACTTTGTAAGGTAAATGGTAGCTTTTAGGTAAAAGAAATTTTTAATAGACCAAAGTAGAGTATAATGATATCATAAAAATTGTAAAAACACATTCCTTGTAAAATTTGAGTGATATAATAATTTTCGTGTCGTTTTTAAGAAAAACGTCGTAATAATATAAATTTAACGATTTATATACAAAATAAATTTAAAACACTAGGTAAACTAAAAATATAGTTTTTATAAACTAAATGTAAATATAAAAATATATCAGGATCGTTTTTGGAAGTATCAGTTAAATGTTAAAAATAATAACTCACGCGATAACGTTTATTTAATATAAAATTTACGTTTAATTTGAAATGTAAAGTCATGAATGAACTAACATGATGCAAATGATGTTAATGAAATGTAGACTAAACTTAGTCCATATGAAATGTTCGTGATGATATGATCATGAATTCGCCGCTAAACCATAAAGGTTACGCGAATTTGGAACACGTAAACCTAGTTTACGATAAATGATGAAATTGTGAACCATGAATTGTTTCGAGAAATGACCTGAAAGTACGGGTTGTCACAGTTATCCCCACTTGTTGTGCCCAAGGAATGCAAAAACGAGGGTTTCAAGAAGAAAAAACAAGATAAACCTTCATGTTCAAAAAAGTTATTTGACTAGTGACTAAGTCGGTTATGTTCAACTTGCAATGTCACGTTATGCTACTTTTGTTGTATTGAATGAAATTCATTGTTCCTTCTTTCATTCATATAAAATGCTAGAGTTCTACATATAATACGAACTTTTATTCATTACACTACCAAAGTGAAATACTACATCGAAATAAAAATATAAAGTACGATAGATGAAAAAAATTATACCATTAAACATTAAATCCTAAAAGTTGCTTGACTGACAATGTTAGAAGAATTATTTATTCTTTGTTGGGCCTAATGAAGAATGAGCCAGAATCTCCTTCAACCCCCACAGTTAGGGTTTAGGGCTTAGGTTTTATGGTTTAGGGGTTAGGGTTTAGGTTTAGGTTTAGGGTTTAGGGTTTAGGGTTTAGGGTTTATGGTTTATGGTTTAGGGTTTAGAGTTTAGGGTTTAGGGTTTAGGGTTTAGGTTTTATGGTTTAGGGTTTAGGGTTTAGGGTTTAGGGTGTAGGGTTTAGGGTTTAGGGTTTATGGTTTATGGTTTAGGGTTTAGGGTTTAGGGTTTAGGGTTTAGGGTTTAAGGTTTAGGGTTTAAGGAAACTTTTTTTTGATCACATAATTGTATACACGAAATATGAAATGATGGAGACTACTCAGTGCCCTTATAGAGACAAAGATGTGACTGGTATACAAGCTTTTTTTTTATCACATAATATTATACACGAAATATGACAAGAATCTGACTTGTCAGAAAACTTTATAGAGACACAGGTGTGACTAGTACATAATCTTTTTTTTTATCACATAATTGTACACACGAAATATGACATGATAGAGACTACTCAGGGCCCTTACAGAGACAAAGACGTGACTGGTATGCAAGAAATATGACATTAGTTTGACTTGTAAGGAAAACAAATTTTTTATTATACACGAACTATGACACATGTTAATCACTATTTGCAAACAGACGTGGTAACATTACGCTATAAATAACACATCCACGAAATTGAATGTATGCACATCTTCACAATACTTATAAAAAGAAAATGGCCTTGAATTTACATAAATTCAAATGTATGTTACATTACGGTGAAATAAAGCGCGGTGTGATTATGGATCATGATATAACATATTCGGGGTTAGTTGATCCGGTGGTGAATAAGTTTAAATTGAAGCAAAATGCCGAGTAAATTTAAATGTGAAAGTCCCTTCACCGACTTTCGACTCGATGTTCTGATTTACAACGAGGTAAACTTTTTGTTCAATGTGCTTTAGAGTCTCCTCTTGAACTTGTATGGGTTGTATGTTTCGCAATCTAAAACAATGGAAGAAACAACAACTCTTGGTTCAACTCGACAAGTGCCGAGTTTTATAATTTTTCCCTACAATGGTAGAAGAAAACATCGCCCATCAAATGATTTTCAAAACAAAACTATAACTATAAAGATGAGGCAAATTTCACAAAACCGGGTCATCATGTGCTTTCGATTCGATAACGAGCAGGAAGATGATGACTCGGGTTATAAAGATGAGGCAAATTTCACAAAACAGGGTCATCATGTGCTTTCATTCGATAACGAATGGGGAAGATGATGACTCGAGTTATAAAGATGAGGCAAATTTCACAAAACCCGGTCATCATTTGCTTTTCATTCGGTTGACGACAGAATATGATGGCTCGTGTTATAAAGATGAGGCAAATTTTACAAAACCGGGGTCATCATTTGCTTTTCTTTCGGATAACGAAGATGATGAAAATGATTGTTTGATGAATTAAATAAAACCAAACACCCGGTAACCATAAATGGCCTAATTTTTTGAACATATCCACAAGTTCTGAACCACCACTTTACACGCCAAACCCTATGCCTACAAAGGATTATAACAACAAAACTGAAATAAAAATCAATAAGCTTTTTTTAACTAGGGCGGAATTAGACTTGGCATACAGGTTGAAAGCTTTATAAGATGGTTATGAATTTGTTTCGAAAAAAACTAACCCTATAACTTACAATATAAAATGCTTCCATTATGAACAATGTGCATGGTATATTAATGCCAGACGTTGGCGAAATTCAGATGTTTTTCAAATTACAAGCATGAATAATATTCACACGTGTCCCAGAACCCAAACATATCCTAACCATCGAAATGCAAACAAAAAAGTTATTGCTCACATTATGAAAGATAAATTAGAAGATGGTAGCCGTGATTTGAAAGGGAGAGATATACAAAAAGATATCAGGGCACAATATAAAACATCTATATCTTACCAACAAGCATGGAGAGGGAAGGATTATGGGTTACAATTGTTAAGAGGTTCACCATTAGAATCTTTTGAAATGCTACCATTCATCGTCACAACTTAGAAAAAAAACCAGGGACGGTCACACGTATCAAGAAAAGCAATCAAGGAGTTTTTGAAATTTTATTCATTGCTATTGGTGCATCGGTAAGTCTTGTTCAAATTTTTTTATAAGTGCATGCAAAAACAAGTTTGATATTATAATTTTAAAAATTGTTTATCTGTGATTCTTGCGTTTATGAACCATCTTAGCCACTACTTATAGTGGATAGCGCATTTAAAGGGTACTTACAAGGGTACAAATTTGCAAGCCGTTGGGATGGACGGAAACAACCAAATTGTGCCTATTGCTTACGGAATATGCAGAGGGGAGACTAGTGATTGTTGGTCATGGTGGATGTCAGTACTTAGAGAGTGCATCGGCGATAACCCCAATATGATTATCATATCTGATAGGCATCCTGCAATAGCTTCGGCAGTAAGGAATGAGTTTCCGTCGGCGTTTCATGGTATTTGTTGTCGACATCTAATGATGAACCTTTCCTTGAAAAGCAATAAAGTTAAAGGTCTATACTGGGGCATATGCAAAGCGTATACTCCGATGAGTGCAACGACAAATGAACATACTCTGGTCAGTACAACTCAAGCACACCGAAAGCTAATGGAGGTCGATCCTGAGGCGGTCTCGAGCACATTGCCCACGTGACGTTACAATTATTGTACATCTAACGATTAAAGTGCATTAATGCATGTCTTTGTATTGTCTAAAGCTACCGATATGATGTTGACCGACACGCATGCAAGTATGGTTCAAAAGTGGTATTTTAAGCGTCGGAAGGCTGCGGTATTTATTGTTTAAAACATAACGTACTCAGTAATCATTTGAAAAATATATTAGATAACCCTCGGCCGGTCGTCCAAAAAACACAGATCAGTATACTATCTCAATGAGAAGAGCCAAGAACTATACAACATGTAGCGGTGCAAACAAGCGGGCATAACCGTCGAATGCAAAAATCATTTGTCCCGGATCCACCTAACCGCAAGGGTAAACAAAAGCAAGGAATTTCCAACTAATGAGCAACATGACCTTTGCACCTTTTATGACCAACATCACCCGTTCGATCAAACTTTTATGGAAACAATCAATTCTCATGGCAACCATTTGGCCAAAACACATACACTAATCAACCATTTTGGCAACCATATGGTAACAACACGTACCACACAAACCAATACGCTTCACAAACTTACCACCACAACCCATACCCATCTCAACAATATACTGAAAACACACACACATCACAACATAAGATCAACATAACACACAACAAGATTTCAACCTATCTCAGCAAAACCAAACGCAACCACTTGAAAATGATCTTCAATACCAGTCTCAAGTGTATCAACAATACACTTCCCAGCAACACAACTCTCAACATCTAGATGATCAACAAATGCGAGTTCAAATAGTTGGTTTAATCGGTTTGGTTTTTAATAAGGTAGAAGTTGTATGTGACTAGTTAACAACTAGTAGTATGTTTTGTTTTGTGTGCATCATGCTTTTCATTCTCAATTATCCAGTGATGTCCAGTGCGCTCATGTATTTGAATTTTACAAGTGATGTTTGTATTGAATAGACATTATTTGAGCATGTGTTTTGTATAAAAATAGTTTAAAGTAACAAATTTACAAGTATATGAGGCAATAATAACATAATGTTTTTTATAATGACAATATCTTATACATTTTGTTTTTCTGTGACATCTCTAACATTATACACCATCATAAACACAAAAATAAGTTCATTACATTTTTATAACAAAAATTAAATTACATTTTTATAACAATAAAATTTATGTCAAAAAAATTAAGTTCATTACATTGGTATCATCGTGTACAAAAAAATTTATGTCAAAAATTATGGCATAAATTATGTTCTCCCAATCACTTTCATTACAACTATTTTATAATCTTGTTAATCTTGTTCATGCACCTATATTTATTTTGCTCAGGTTAATCCTATAAATATGCAAGCATCACATGTTGTGTGCTTTCTTGCTCTCATCTCTTAGACCATGGGGTACCATGGCATGCCAAAAATCTTGTTTCGGTGCCACCTCGTCACCATCTCAAAGAATCACACTTTTAACACTCACACACCAAAATACCCTTCACTCATAACATGCCTTTTGAGCCCCACTCACCATAAATTTTATTTTCTTTTATATTTTATTTAACAAACTTAATTCAAATGTTTAATATGATGTAATATTAATTAAATCAATCTTTGTAAATGGTCATAACAATAATAGCTCACAATGTAAAACTTATACCACAAAACCTGACCCAAATGGTTTTGTTATACTAAAATCAGTTGCAGCTTACAACACTATCAAGAAAAAACCACTGACCCTAGTTATGTATATGTGAAAAATCAATCTTTGAATAAAATAGACGGTGGCATATCCTTGAATAAAATAATCGTTTATTATATTTTGAGGAGAGAGCATTTCGCTACCAAGTATATGTGAAATGGTTGTTTTTTCAACTTTGTGTCAGCTGGTGTCCCCATTGTGTCATATTTCTCTACCAAATATATGTGAGATGCTTTTTTGTGTCCCCACTGTGTCATATTTCTCTACCAAATATATGTGAGATGCTTTTTTTTTTTTTTTTTTTTTTTTTAATTACGCGTTATTTTAAGGGGTAGCGACACGTGTCCTTTAAGCATTTCTCCACCAGTTGGTAGCGAAATGGGTGGCCTTTTTTGATATAGCAAAAAAAGAGGTCCTCTGCAGGACACAGTGGTCTCTGCAGGGCCTTCACAGTAATTTTCGCCCTAGATAAATATCTATCTATAATATCATTTCTTCCCTATTATCCGTCAATTTCTTCCCAAATATTTTTCAAGCCCTAATTCGTCCTTCCACCATTATCCTAATTCATCCACCTTCTCCAATAGCTTTTTTGCCAAACCTCTCCATTTTATCACATTCCTCTTAATATTAATATTTTCTCACCTTCCATGACTTCAAGCCCTACATTTCCCATTTAAAATTCACGCTCAAAATTCGACGAATAAATCACGATCGGATACTTTTAAATGTTAATTAATCGAATTGAGTTTGTTCGAATATAAGGTATCTGAATTATTGGTAATTAATTAGTTAGTTAGTTAGTATTTGTGATTTGATATTGATGCATTGATTATTGTGTTATTGTATTTGTAATGGTTAAACCGAGTAATTGCCTTTAGAACTATCATGTGAGTCGGTAACTACTTTACACACGGTAATGCAATAAAGGTTCAATTTGGCCGGTTGTTGGGTTTTATTGGGTCCGAATGAGCCGAGTTTGGGTTGAACCGGGTTGGTTAAGCGATTTTGGGTTGCCATAGTTTTGGCTCATAAAGATTGTAAGTTGTTTTAGTTAGAGTAAGGTTTGCATCTAAATTATGTGACTTGTAGTAATAGAAAACCGACTTCAAGTCAAGAACCAAAATACTAATGTGATTTTTAATGGGCGATCATAAATTAAAGTTTAGCAAAGAAGAATCGATAATGATGAGTCTTACAAACTAGAGAAAAGCATATTTCTTGGTGATGCAATTTCGGACTTGCTCATGATGATAATTGATAATTACTTTGTCATGTTATTGTACTATCGCTTATTTGAAGTCGGAATATTCAATTGTTAATAGATATTTTTGTTTGATTAATGTTAGGTTACAAATTACAATGGGGCGGATGAAATGGAGTATGGAGGTGCTCCACGTACAAGTTTTCAAGTTCATAAGAATGAGAAAGCAAGGTATACACCACTTTAGCAATTGAAAATTAGACTTATTTATATTTTCTTAGTAATCATATCAAGTTTTATCATCATAGGTTCATCGAAAAAAATGATTCTTTATGATCATAGGCCGTTGGAGTTAAATGAAGATGATTATGCCCGAGTTGTCTAATTCCCAAGTTTAAGGTACCACTTTTCCATTTTCTACTTCAAGTTTTATCTCCTGAAAATTTTATTTGCAAAATCTATAATAACACAAAAGATGATCATAACATGTATGACTATAGTGAGGTTGTGTTATTAAAGTGATCATGTGATGAATAATTTAAATTAGATAATTGATTTGATAAAACAAAACCAGGCACCATTTTAGCTGAAATCTTTGGATTACTGGCCACTTAAAGACCAAACATGCGTTATCACTTACATTTCAGACTAAAATAGTTTCTTTCAAAAATGTTCCCCAAGTAGATGATCATAACATCTATGAGTATGACTATAGTGAGGTTGTGTTAGACACTAACGTTGTTGACACATCTGAGAGCAAACTTTAGAAATCTAGCGGGGGTGCTAGTTGATGAGAAAGACAAAGTGTATTGGGATACAAACGTTCCAAAAGTCAAACTACCCTCCGAAAACAATTGGTATACTTACAACAAATCTTTCGATTATTAGAAAATGTTTCTCATATTCGTTATCTAATGGTATAGGTTCCAAACTATTGCATGACCTTTGTCGTGGAACATCTAAGAGTATGTTTTCTTCCATTTTTATGTGGTTATGCATAAATAGTAAAAACAAATCTGTCTAAATACCTATGGAATAACCCTTTACTTTTATTACCTTTTGTTGTGAGGCGTTGGTTGCTTAGGTTCTTGACATGTTTAAACCTTAAAATGCGAACCGTTTGGTCGATTGGGCATGGACTCAATTATCAAAATCGTAGTGGGTAGAGTTGAGCCACACAATCGAGTCCATTTTCACCCATCATAAATGCCATATCTGATTAAGAGACCCAACATTAAGTTCTTGTATGTTCTTTTGATAGGCACATCTACGAACATTCTGAAAAATTAGCATAGTCGTTACTTCTCAGAGTTCATTCTGTTATAATAGCCTATAGTTTGAAAGAAGAGTCCCATTCTAGAATATAAACTTTTAGCGAGTCTAAACTATGTTCAAAGTACTATAAATAGAAAAAACACGAAAAAAACCGGTGTTAGCTTGCAAATCCATGGTAATATAATAAATAACATAGTTTCGATATGCCATGAGTGTCGTGATATGATTTCCTAAATAATAATGAATTTGGATATTTCTGTGTTCATAATTTCTCATGTCGAAAATCAGCTGTGATGTTTGTCCGCTTTCTTTTATACTTCATAGAATAACATAAATCTATCCTTTTGCATTCTTTCCAAAACAGTGTTGCACTTGTGGTGGACAATCCTGAATTATATCACCGGATAGCAGATTCCTTTAAATCCAAGGCATTAGTTAGATTTGTCATCCTACTTTGGGGGGAGAAATCATCGATAAGTAGCCATAAGATGGAAGAAATTCGTGCTTATAGCTACAAAGAAATTCCTTTAAATCCAGGCCGTGTTTGATAATTCATTGATACCAGACGCCCAGCAGCGTGATATCCTAGTATACCATTTGCAAATTTGATGATATCAACAACATTCTCTATTAAAACCAACTTTGGTTTTAGGAAGTCGATAATGTCCATGTAGACGACTAGCTGATGATTCTTTTCTTCTTGAAGAGGATTTTCGTAATTCCTGAAGCGATTATGGCCACTATGGTAAAAATAGACAAATCACGTTTAGTGTCGACGTATAAAGCAAGTACACATAAATGATTGTGATACAGAAAAGAGGGGTAATCTTACACGAAGAGGTAACATTCTTGAATGGTACCCTCGATCACAAATTCATAATAGCCTCCTTACGCTTGCACTCACCGTTACACACAAAAGCAGTTCATGTAATGACTAAAACTTGGTAAAAGGTTCATGGTTTAGTAAAATGACTAACTAACCCGAGACTATCATATGGCTCCCAAGTGTCATGCTTAGAACTATAGCCTTTCCATCGTACCTATAAATTGCAAATGTAATTAAATATGAAAGCTAAAGCAAAAATTGATCAAATATATTAATCAATAAATAAAATTTTATGTATTCATAAAAGAAAAACTTATAATAACAACTCACAACTTATCGCCAACAATCAAAAGCCCATTTTTTCTTCTTCTAAAACTTTAATTTATCTTTCGCCTATTAAAAATCAAATTAGTATTTTGTTACCGACTTAAAGTCGATTTTCTATTGCTACAAGAAATTTTTGGGCCATAGTGCTCAAAAGCACCTCGGTGTTTGAGACCAAGTTCAAACCGACAACCGAGTTGAACCCTTTATTACCGTGATATCTAACTCTTGCTCGTACATGTTAGTAATCGCCTCATGAACGTTCCTCGCCGCTCTATAGGTTGCTCCTTGGATCTAACTTCTTTTCGTTGTCACTTATTACAGTTGCTAGTTACTTTTTAATCTTGCTACCTCTATGCTTCTACTATTAGTTGTTCGAAAGAAAACTTACCGTGATTACATTGCCGATATTGGCATTGCCATGGAAATGTTACTAAAGTTTAGTCAACCGCTATGGATAGCTTGAATGGAAGTGTTACCAAAAGCCCTATTTTTTGAAATTGCTTACGAATAATTGTATACATCTACTATAAGTTGTATTTGCGTTCGAATAATACACAAGTTCGTGATTCGTATATGAACTTGAAGAACTTGGTGTTTGAGGGTCTCGACACCGATGTTGAAACTGAAAATGATCAAGGAAAATTTCTATTCCTCTAGGACCATCACCCATCTCTTGATTCCAACTTGGTACATAATGATCAGGGAAAATCTTGGCGTCGGGTTGTTGGATGGTTGTGGTGGTGTGAATTGTGATGGTTTATGAGGAGGAGAAGAGGTGTGTCTTATGTGGTGTGAGTCTGTTTTGTTTTGTGTGGGTGTGCAATTTTTTTTTTTTTTTTTATTTAAAATGTACAATGACGAAAATATCTTTGTGTATAAATACAAGTTGCCAAAAAATCTAAATTTGCCAAAAAAATAATACAAGTTGCCCAAAAAATAGTACCTTACAATACATGACATATACGTTCAACATATGTACTTTTGTCATAGGTTGCCGGACACGTGGCAGCCACTGATTTGGTCCAAAAATGTCGTTGGGCAACTGGTCCATTTTCATAACGCAAAAAAGCGTGATCCGAAAAGTGATAAGCCTTATAGCGCCTGATCCATTTGCTTCATTTTCCCTCAATATAATCACCCATGATAAAATAATAAACGGGTAAATGGATAAAAATCCTAATTCAAGTTACTCGTGAAAAGCGAATCTTTTTTATTGACTCACGCAACTTAACTGAAGTAGTATCTGTATAGTTTTCTCAATTTTGCTAACCACCCATTATAAAATGATAGAAGGGAAAGTAAACACCTATATACGTATAGTAGATATTCGGGCTTTGTGACCCATTATTGGTATATGAAAAAGAGCATAATTAAACCTGATTTTGCCACCAACTCTCTATCATTGTCAGATGTATAGAATTTAGAAATAAAGTTTCTTGATCAAAAATTCAAAATCTATGCACTCTTTTTACTTGGGACATTTTATTCTTTCCCAGTATTGATGTGCGGCCAAACTCGCAATTCCCATTTTAGGTTCCTCTTGTATAAAATATTTCTTGTGTATTTATGATGTTTAGCTTTTCATTCTACTTTCATTGAATAATTGAATAATTGAATAAATACGTCTATGAGAGTATTCAAGATGTTAGGTTAATTAGCTTATTATAAGATAGAAGGTCATTGTGCATTATATGTGATAACTAAGATTTATGTTAGGTCGTGGTCAGAGTAACTATTTTAAGTAATGCTATTTTAAAAGCAGACTATCTACATCCTATCGATCTCCTTACATTATAGATTTGTTTAAACAGTTTAATCTCTTCTTTTTGTTTAAAGGGCCAGGTAATAAGTCTTTCTGACTTATCACTTGCGTGCAAATTATGGGATGGTTAAACTAATGAGCCCTACTTAAAGAGACGTTTACATTCGAGTGTTCAACATTAACCTTCTGAAAATATTTCAAATGCCAGATTACAATATGCATACACTGAAAGTGCCTTTTACTACTTTTAGCAATATTAGGATCCAGGTCAATAACGCACTTGCCGTTAGCATACACATTAGGAAAAGAAAGTGAAGAATCCAGCTAGCAAAAGATTGCAGCAAAATAAAAACATCGAAGGTGTATACTTTTTGTAAATACTAACTGGAGCGTGACATGTGCGGATATGTCATGTTTAAACTTGAAATCTTAACGATATGTACAAACTCAATGTTATGAGCAAGGTTTTATGTTGTAATAATGGTGGATGAATAGTAGTTTATGATATGCGCTCCAGTCGGTATCAAATTGAATGCTTAAAAATGATCAAACACATATATTAGAAAGAAAAGAATTTAATTTCTTTGTTTTCGATAGTTTTTATTAAAAGCTAGCAAGAAGTTGGAAAAAGTTACAAAGACTTAGAACCAGCTAAAAGAATTTAATTTCTAACGCCCCTCAACAACTACTAATGCTGGATCCCAGCCAACCTCTCTCTATCGTTATTCCTAAATGGGCCTGATCAGTACGTCCTCACACAAGCCAATGGCAGTGGGACTGGCACAGGTCCATCAGACAAGGCTCGAGAACACAAGAGTACTATACTCATTTTCCGTCTGTTCACTAATGACATGGCAGCCTGCTTCGAAGGGAAATAGAAGAAAAACGAGCTGTTGGCTACTTACACCCATTTAAATGGAACAAAAGAATTCTAGCGAAGATAAACATGAGTATATATATATGACTTTAGAGTATATATATATGACTTTAGAGTATATATATATGACTCGACATTGAGATTAACATGTCGTAATTTGAGAATTTATTCTTTTGATATTGTTGAAAATGGTTTTATCAACAGATTTTGTATTCTCTAATATGATATTACTAATATTATCCCACATCGGAAGGCGTTACGAAACGGATAGAGTTTATAATTAAAAGTAAGCATTATTTGTCAAGCTAATGTATATTGTGATATTTTATACTTAAAATATACCATGATATTTGGGATGTCTCATGCATCTTAAAGTCCTCAAAGACCCGGTCTCAGGCAATGAACACTTGTTTCAATCTGATGACACGTATCCGATGAGTGTACTTATAAAGATGTCGGCTTTGAACCCTAACCATTTTTTTTAATAGACCTCTCTTTAACCTGTCAATCTGAGCATTTACGGTTGAGGAATAGTACCAATTGAAAGCTTTTTAGGCCAATGGTGAGATTCGAAAACCCAATATCTAATGCATCTTAAGGATGCCAACGGGACTCTCCCTAAAGACCCGGTCTCAGGCAATGAACACCTGTTTCAGTACAATGAGCACATGTCTCAGTAAGTGTACTTATAAAGATGTCGGCTTTGAACCCTAACCATTTTTTTTAATAGACCTCTCTTTAACCTGTCAATCTGAGCATTTACGGTTGAGGAATAGTACCAACTGAAAGCTTTTTAGGCCAATGGTGAGATTGAAAACCCAATATCTAAACCAAATCCATTTTCTTTAATAGACCTCTCGTTAACCTGTCAATCTGAGCATTTACGATTGAAGAATAGTACCAATTGAACGGTGTTTAGGCTGGTGAGATTCGAAAACCCAATATCTAAACCAAAATTTGGTGACAAAGATCAAGAAACGTAATTCTGTATTTTGTTTACTGTAAAGTTGTAATATCACAAAGACGCTTTGGTAAGAGATCTCTAATTGGTTGTAGATATTTTATTCGTTGCATAAACTTTCATTGAAAATCAAGTTTATGGAGTCGTCGATGTACTAGTTTATGTGTATAAACTAAAGAGATAGAAATTAAAATGGGTTAAACCAACTTATTAACCAATGATATAAAGTTAAATTGGTTACTTGAAATTTTTGTGAACTATATAAGTCCATAGCATTGTAGAAGCTAAGCAAGTTTATATGTTTTGTAACTTAAAAAAAAGGGGCTAATTATGCAAACATACCTTTTGTTCGAGGTGTCAGCTTTCAGGAAAAAAAGTTAGAATTGTCTCTTAAATAGGCGGCAGGCTTAACTTTTTCCTTCCAATCGAGGAGCCAAGTGTCCTTCCACTTTTCATAACCCAATCATTAAAAGTTGCTTTTAGTACCTATGATTATAATCGACTTAGATCCAATAATTTTTAAGATTCGAGCGAATTGTTTTTGCTATTTTCGAGGAAAAGTCAAACTTTAGAACTATTATTTTATTCCTTTTCCTTCCCAACGCCGGCTGACTTAAGCGAATTAATTTGGCGCTTTTAAAATTTGTACTCTTGTACTCTTATATTTTTCTACGTAATCGTAAATGCTTTTACTTAAACGTATTCCTTTTTTTACAGCTCTTTTTCATATCACATATCTTTCATAACCTTTATTCGATGAATTAAAATAACACATACATTACAAAATACTCCCACAAGCCAAGATCTATCCGTCTTCTCGAAATCCTGCAAAAAAATGTTTCGTATTCGGGTATGTATTTCTATATTCATATATATAAATTGTTCGTATCTTTGTTTTTTCCGTATTTTATTTGAAATTAATCATGTTTAATCGTAGTTTTGCAACAACAATTTAGTTTATTTAAGTTAGCAAAGGTTTTTGATTGTGTTAGGGTTTTTAATTTATCTGATGTTTGGAGATGTGATGATTTGTTGTTGTACCTTTTGCAATAAGTGCATTAAGGAATGAAGTAATATATGGTATTTATTACAAAATTGTACAATATGCATTAATTGTAAATAATGTGCATGCTTAGATGATTGTACAATATGCTTGGATGATTGAATGCAGCTTTGTTACTCCCCTTATATGTAATTAAGTAGAATATGCTTTGATATATATATATATATATATATATATATATATATATATATATATATATATATATATATATATATATATATAGGGTAGGAGTTAATGTGGAGATTTTTAAAGTTGTAAAATAAGAACTAATTTAGACCATTAGATGTGTAGATGATGATGTAATTTGATGGAAATTAATTCAATGGCATATGTGTAATTAACCTGAAATTGAATGGCATTTGTACCACCAAATAAATGACTCTTGGAGTAGTATATTTTGGTCAAAACACTACGAAGACTTTTTTAAATAACAGCACAACCATGTTTTCTTTTTGTTTTTTTCAATCTGATCGTGACTACGGCCTATTATTTTGATACACAATTACCATTGTTCTTGATTTGCTATTAACAAAAATGTGACTACATTCGTCGATACATTAAGCAATGATAAACTATTACGAGATTGATACACAACAGCACCTCATATTCATAATCCAAAGAACTTGATACAACCTGTTATTTTGATAAACAATATAATTCAAGATACTTTTGCATACGTAAAAATGATTTACCATGTACGTACAACTTATAAATCAAAAGTTAAAAAGTGGTACATTAGAATAGAAAAATATATCTACATAATAAAATGCCTAAAAAACAAAATTAACAGATCTACACACTAAAAAGAGTGTTTAAGTCTTGAACCATAAACGACATGCATCACCTTGAGCGTATTGCTCGAATCCACCTATACACAAGCGGAAATTGTACCATGATTGTTGCTCTAAATCGATACACACGGTAAACACATCGCCTTTAAATAGATCTCGATAACCCACTTCGAATACCACGGCGACATTGAAACCCGCCTTAAACCATGAGCACACTAAAACAATTACTACACTAAAATTATGATCACAAGAAGCTTAAACCAAGACAACCATGACTAGTCACGGCGATGTAAAAAGCGATACAATACAATCCGTGTATCGAAAAACCCGACGCAAAACTAATCGAAAACCAACACTAACCGGATGTAGCAATGGTACATGAAATGATGAAACCCAATTGTATCAACGATACACATGAAAAACGAACCCATATGTATCAATGGTATCTCGGCGGCTAGGGGTTCCAATGCCTATCACAACGACTAAGGTCTAAAAGCGCGCGATCGCGGTTTTGAAGACAACGATAAATATTGGTTATGGTGGGTTTGTTAGGATTGCCACCGGTGAATGAGAATAACACCCGGATGTATCAAGCTTGAACAAAAAGAACTCATAATCGATCAACAAGAAATATCAACGATACACAAAACATCAAATCCACGTGTATCATTGGTAACTCGACAATCGATTTTTGTGATGAAAATCAGATCTGTTGTGGCTTAGGCATAGCGGCCACATTATTAAACCCATGTACGATGGCGATTTGGGTAGTCAAACCGGTTCCCAAGGCGAAGATCGAATACCATATTAAAGATGGTGGCGGATGGGGTTTCAATAGTGTCGACAAGAAGATAATACCATATTGAATATCGGAATCGGCGACCATGGGTTATGGTTACATAAAAAAGGTTGAAGATATGAGATGATGTTACGAGTTTACTGATGATGGTTTTCTTGGTTTTGTGGAGTTTGATTGTTGGTTTTGGTACATACGAATGATATAAATATAAAAAAGATGATGTTGATTATAGCGGCGACTGTTATTGTGGTTGCGGAAAATATGGAGGAGATATTGGAGGTCGGAAGCGGTTATGTTTATTAGGGGTTGGAGGTTAATTAGTGTTAGATGAGTAAACTACCCATAATACCCTTTTACTACATTTTTAATTTACGTTTATTCTTTTTGTGTTTTATTTTTGTTGCCACTTGTCATACTACTATTGGTTCTCACTTTTAAAACTTTAAGAAATCTTTCATTTGATCTCAAATCTATATATATATATATATATATATATATATATATATATATATATATATATATATATATATATATATATATATATATAAAGTGAAAAAAGAACGCGTGGTTTTCAAACAACGATGTGCATAGCGAACTTTTAAAACAACCGATATACATAGCGAACTTTCAAATTTGGAACAATATCATAATATGATGGGTGACTAATAGGTTACCGGGTCAAAAGTTTGAAAATGGCGAAATGGTCCTGTGGCTTGTGTTGACTTTCACGGTCATCCTTGACTTTATTTTAGGTTAAAAAAGTTTCAGAATTGGTCCTTATGGTCATTGCCTTTCAAATTTAGTCCGTTTTTCCGTTTTCATCCGTTTTTGTCCGTTTTTCTTACGTTTTGTCCGTTTTTCTTACGTTTTTATCAGTTTTCATCCATTTTTCTTAGATTTTTGTCTGTTTTTATCCGTTTTTCTTACGTTTTGTCTACTTTCTTTCGTTTTTGCTCGTTTTCATCCGTTTTTGTCCGTTGTTCTTACGTTTTGTCCGTTTTTCTTACGTTTTTATTAGTTTTATCAGTTTTTGTCCGTTTTTCTTACCTTTTGTCCCTTTTTCTTATGTTTTTGTACTATTTAAACATATTGAAAAATTTTCCAAAAAGCAAAAAAATTTCCGAAAAAAAATAAAAAATTTCAAATATTTGAATAAAAAAAATTCAAATATTTGAATAAAAAATTTCAAATTTCCGAAAAAAAAATTGGAAAAAAAATATTTCCGAAAAAAAAATAAAAAATTTCAGAAAAATTGAATAAAAAAATATTTTCAAATATATATATTTTTTAAATCTTAAAAATAATTTTTCTTCAAAATTTTTTTCTTCAAAATTTTCAATTTTGACATATTGAAAAAAAAAAATTCAAAATTTTCAATTTGAATAAAAATATATTTTTCAAATTTTTTTTCAAAATTTTTTTTGGAAAAAATTTCCAATTCGACATATTGAAAATTTAAAAAAAATCAATATTTTTAATAAATTTGAAAAATATTTTAAAGATTTTTGAAGATTATTTTTTTAATTTGAAAATTTCCAATTTTTGAAGATTTTTAAAATTTTGAAAATATCCAATTTTTAAGATTTAAAAAATATATATATTTGAAATTTATTTTTTATTCAATTTTTTTGAAATTTTTAATTCAATTTTTTTTGAAATTAAAATTTTTTATTTTTTACAATTTTTTTTTGAATTTTTTTTCCAATTTTATTTTTCAAAATTTATTTGGAATTTTTTTTTCAAATTTGGGAAAAATTCCAAATTTTTTTAAAATTTTTGGAATTTTTTTTTCCATTTTGGAAACATTTTTAATATGTTTAAATAGTACAAAAGCGTGAAAAGGGACAAAATGTAAGAAAAGCGACAAAACGGATGAAAACCGATAAAACGTAAGAATAATGGATAAAACGTAGAACAACGGACAAAAGCGGATGAAAACGGGCAAAACAAAAGAAAATAGACAAAGCGTAAGAAAAGCGGACAAAATATAAGAAAATGTAAGAAAAACGGATGAAAACCGATAAAAGCGTAAGAAAAAGCGGACGAAAACGGATGAAAACGGAAAAACGGACTAAATCTAAAAGGCAATGACCATAAGGACTAATTCAAACTTTTAACCTAAAATAAAGTCAAGGATGACCTGTGAAAGTCAACGAAGCCACATGGACCATTTCTCGCCATTTTTCAAACTTTTGACCGTAACCTATTAGTCACGGTCATATTATGACATTGTTCCAAATTTGAAAGTTCGTTCGTACATCGGTTGTTTTAAAAGTTCGTTCGTACATCGGTTGTTTTGAAAACCACGTTGCGTGTCTTTAGCTTTCACCCATATATATATATATATATATATATATATATATATATATATATATATATATATATATATATATATATATATATATATATATATATATATATATATATATATATATATATATATATATATATATTTTCATTTGTAGGAATATGAGGCTAAAATCATCATCGAGTAAACCAAACTACTTTTCTTTAATAAAATCCAAGTTGGATAAAAACGAAGGAAGTTGTTTGGGGAACTTGTTTCGATAAATGGTTGGACCTTTCTTATTTTGATCACGAAGCACATATGATAGATTATATTTTACAAAAACAATGTTATCCGAATGAAAATCATTATGACATGCCGATTGTATATTATATTGAAGACCGTCCTTTCGGTCGTCCAGAGTTTTCGCTTATCACTGGTTTTCATTTTGGAAAAGTAAGTTTTGAAAAATATAGGTCTTGACACCTCAATTTTAGGTCAAGGGTTTTCCCAAAACGTTCAGGTTCAAAAATTACAAACTTAGATATTCTTGGTCAAATTGAGGATGAAGAGGCATTTGGTATCATATGCGGCGTAAGATGC